>JBBGZY010000918.1:760000-938303 GCA_037952925.1 Lithobates clamitans
GCAAACTGAACAGTCCAAATAAATTGTGAAGATAAGTGAAGAAATTCCAAAAGTGACTGTCTCCAATACACTCAGCTGTGATTCCAAACATCCACCACACCTCCGTGACGTGATTCCACTCCCTTCTATGATTCAAACTCACCAGCTATTAAGGCCTCCCACTCTCGTGTTTGGCCGGACACTTTTCTTGAGGTGGTGGTTTCACATATAGAATGAAAAAAATGCTCCAATAGTGTAATACCGTTTAAAATTTAATCAAAACTAAAACTACTTCAATACACTCACATTTAAAATAAAAATAGTAGGCACATCACGGCACCACTTGCGATGGTAAAGAAAACGCAGATGGTAAAGAAACAGATGGCCACGGCAGACCCAGGGAGTATGGATGTTAACAATCGTCGCACACGTTCCACTGAACCCTGCTCCGTTACCCTTCACTCCTTCCTCTAACACATGTCTAGGATTGCCGTGTAGCCACGCCCGACATGTTTCGTCACTGGGACTTACTCATGGGGTAGGAGTTTACTGCCAGGCTGCCACCACCCCGATTCCCCCTCCCCTTGTCCTGGACCTGAGTATTTTCTGCTCAGGCACGGTCTGTCTCTCGTCTGACCTTATCCCAGGGGAGCATTCCATCAGGAAACGAAGGATGCAGAGCATTGTGGCCTGGAACATGCATAGTATCTAGGAGTACAGTGACCATCTGCAGGGCAATGACATCCAGCACTCCAGCTCCAGGTGCTCTCCTCTCATGCCTCTCAGCCAAGGGGGAAGAGTTAAAACACACTTATCTGTCAATTGTCTGCCCAGCCAGTATGTACTCTGAAAGTAGGAGTAGAGCCCTCTCTGCGTGCACTTTGAGCTGCATTAGGCAGAGGCGGGGAAATTACCAGGCTTCCGAGACTTTTCAGCACAGCCCCCCCCTGTAGTGATGCCTCTGCTTGCACAACCAGTTAAAAACCCCATCCGCAGCCAGCATGGTCTCCCCTTCCGTTTGAGCCAGTCGCGTTGCTACTTAATGAGAGGATTGCTCAGACAAAAGTGCACATACAGAAGCCTGGCCATTAGCCAGCTGATAAGACTGCCACTTACTGTGTGACATCAGGGCTTCCCTGATCTGTGTAAATGTCTCATCACAGGATAGCCGGTTATCAATTTTTGACAGGAAATGCTGATAACCAGAATTTGTTTACATGTGGCGAGTTGTTGGCCACAGCAGATCACATGGTAAAGGGCAGCTGTGATTGTCCCTTTATGTCAATCTGTGATCAGCTGTGTCCAAAGGACACAGCAGTCGGTGCACTACCAATGCATGTGCCCTGGGGGCTGGGTTTTGGGCGGAGGTCAATAGATGTTGGACAGCACTGTACCTGTTGGCTGTAGAGCAGTCAGCAAGTGGGAAGCAGATGGCTGACACAAGCCCATGTGCCAGGATGCAATTTCTAGTCGTTATGATGACCTGGTGCTTGGGATTTGTCAAGCCCTGGCTTAAAAACCTATTGTGTATTACATTTACATGTGTTTGTGCAAAAGAAATAGATTTGTATCCTTTAGCCAAAAACGCCAGTCAGTGTTTGCATGGACACACAGGATAACATGCTGGTGAGTTTATTGACTGTAGAAAAAAGTCTGAAGCCATAAACAGCTGCTGTAAAGACGTCCAGTGTGCATGATGAGGCCTTAAACACAAGTTTACAATATTTTGTGTTAACTGCTATTTGGATGTAAAAGATCTGCAAATGACATTAGAAATAGTTTTCTAAAACCTTTTGGATGCTCTAAAGTCAAACCGATCCGTATTAAGGTTTTCCCTCAATTTGCTTCCTCAACTGCCCTTGGCTTTTATTAGTGCATAAGCCAGATTTAATTTTTGCAGGTTCATGAGGCCTTTTCTGTATTGTGAAATATACATAACATGGTTCATTTTGGCACACTTTGCTAGCTTGTGTGCCCTCATCTAGGTGTGACAGGTCTATGCGCTACCATTGCTGCCATACTTTCCTGGTCTCTGGCCCAGCATTGTCTTTGGCACATGTCAGTGACTACTGAAAGTTGAGTTGCATAGCCTTGCGATCGGGCTCCATTCTTAGCATCTCCGCAGGCAGCCTTCATGAAGACCAATTTCGACAAAGCGGTTTTGTCAGATTTGCTAAAGTCTCCTCCTTTTTTAGTGTCGAGCACATTATATGCCAGGGCATATATGGGATTAACACTGGTAGTATAACTGTTTACTGACCTGGAGAAACTGAGTGCTGGCAATAGTATTGTGTGTGACAAAGCAAATGCTGCCACTTTAGCTCAGTTCTTGATAGGTGTTTCTGACGGCAGCTTTTTCATTGCAAAATGGGCTAGCTGGTTGGGTCAATAGGATTAAGAGGGCCCTGCTCAGAAGAGCTTACAATCTAATAGGGTGGGGCAGGTGGTACAAAAGGTTGTAACTGTGGGGAATGAGCTGGTGGAAGTGGTAGGAGATTAGTTGGAGACGTGATAGGCTTTCCTGAAGAGATGAGTTTGATGGGCGGCACAGTGGCGCAGTGGGTAGCACTCTCGCCTAGCAGTAAAAAGGGTCGCTGGTTCGAATCCCAACCACGGCACTACCTGCCTGGAGTTTGCATGTTCTCCCTGTGCCTGCGTGGGTTTCCTCCGGGTACTCCGGTTTCCTCCCACACTCCAAAGACATGCTGATAGGTAAATTGGCCCTCGTATATGAATGGGGACCTTGTATTGAGGGTAGGGACTGATGTGAGTGTTCGATGTACAGGGTTAGGGACAAGAGTCAGGGTTGTAGACACACACTCACTCAGGTTGAACTGGATGGACTAGTGTCTTTATTCAACCTTACTAACTATAACTATGTAATTTTCGCAAGTCCCACAGCTAGCCAAGTGTACCTGTGCCCACCCTACTGGCGTGTAAAAATGTTATTCTTAACCACTTCTCAGCTGCTGTACATATGCATTTTCTGCTGCAGCCATAACCCTGGTGTCAAAATTTGCAGCTGGCCATAGGCTTTTTTGTAAATGTGATCTGAATTGCTTTTACATTGTAGAGAGGGGCCCTCTCTTCCGCTGCTGTTTGGGCTCGCCATTGATATGTGAGCCTGGGACAGAGAGGAAGGTAACTTGAACAAAGCTGGAAGCAATGAGGATATCCTCACTTCTGATTTTTTTTACGACCAACTGGCTAGGCAAGCACCTGATCAAGCCCTTTCCCCTCGCATACCTTGAGATCTGGGACCTTTCCGTAAGAATTGGTGGTCACTTCCCAATGCTATTCTAAGTGTTATTGTGATGAAGTTGATACGAAAAAAATATCCTAAATAGAATTTTTTTTTAATGTATTAGATGTGTTGGGTGTCTATTTACTCAGTATAATGTTTTGCTTGTGTGCGCTAAAATAAAGTGGCTTTTCTTCCACCATGTTTGGGATTTATAGACTGCTGTACAAATGTGACCTAAATTGCAACAACCACCATTTTATTATTCGCCAGTGGGTTTGAAGTGGTGTGTGTGTGTGTGTGTGTGTGTGTGTGTGTGTGTGTGGTTTTTTTTTTTTTTTTTTGTAACCCTTTATGTAAGGGTTAAAGGTTGTCAGACAATCAGTTTCTGTTGCCAGTAAAAGCATGAGTGGAGATTTCAGTTCCTCTGCTGTGAAACTTTAATTTCTTGACCTGTACCTAAATTTACAGAAATGAATGAGGGCTTGCTTATAAATTCTAAACCACAAAAACCAAGAGGATTGAATTGGGAGTTGGCTTTTTACCTATAGGTAAACCTTATAGGCTTACCTATAGGTACAGTAAATATCTCCTAAATGTGCACCGTTTAGGAGATACTTGCTTGTAAAGTCAGACATTGCCGGCGCTCTGAAGGAACGGCATGCCTGTGCCGTGAACAGCGACTCGCATGTGTGGGAGTGTAACATCGTGGCTTCTCCATTCAATTGACCGGAGCGCGCAAACCCAGAAGGGAGACCAGGTGACGATGGAAGCAGTGACAGCGTGTTGCTAGTTGGTGTCATTTTGTGGCAGGTTTCACATAATATCCTAGTATGTGATGCATACTAGCACATAACCTTGCCTTGCAGTAGGCAAAATGTTTATTTACTACCACTTTAAAGTATAGGATTAAAAAGTTGTACTTTAGGTACACTTTACAAGCCATTTTTCAATAAACTCCTGAAGGCTTGGCATATTTGTGCGTAAGCAGTGCCCTGAAATTTGACTTTCTTGAAATGCTTCTGAAATGTAGGCATGCACTTTCTAGTATGAGGGGCACTGCTGCCTGAGACTGTCTTATAAATGATAATAAAGGGGTTGTAAAGGCTCGTGTTTTTTCACCTTAATGCATCCCATGCATTAAGGTGAAAACACCTGGCAGTCACCGGCGCCCTAGCCCCCCCCCCCCTTTTTTTTTTTTTTTGCCTGAGCCCCTTCATCTTCGGCGCCGTCCTTCTCTCCATGGAGCCGTGGCTTTGTTTGGATAGATAGCAGCGCAGCCATTGGCTCCTGTTGCTGGCATTCAAATCCGGTGACCCGGTGGGTGGGGCCGAGTCCTATATTTGGCTTCTATGGACGCCGAATGAATGACTCAGGAGTGTGCCCGCAAGGTAGCCTCCTCGGGAGAGTGCTTCTCCTAGGGGGTTATTTAATGCAGGAAGGAGCCACCAAGGGCCCCCAGAAGAGGATGTTCAGGGCCACTCTGTGCAAATCGAGCTGCACAGTGGAGGCAAGTGTGACATTTTTTTTTTTTTGCTTGAAGAGGAACTGGCACTTCATCTGCAAGTATTGTGTGCTTTGAACCTTTTCTGCTGTTGAGTACCCCTACCAGTCATTAAAGTGTTACTAAACCTAGGATCCTGCATTAATTATATCTGGTCTCACAGTACACAATTGCAATTTTAGTAAATATACCTTTCTCATCAGCAGTTAGAGCAGTCTTGTGACTTCTATCAGTATCTGGTTAAAGCTTGTAAGTTTTCGTGCTGACTGTCTGGACAGTGCTGATCACATGCACATTTATAAATCACCTGGTTTTAAAGGGTTAAATCTAGCTTGCAGATTAGTGATTTGAAGTTTTCTAGGCAAAACGTGTAGATTTAAATTTGAGCACAATTAGAACTTCCGTTTTTGAACATTCCAGCTACTTTTACACTGGGGCGTGCGCTATTTGGCTGCTAGTGGGGTGCTTATAACCCCTGATAGCGGCCGAAAAAGCGTTAAAAGTGCTGCTGCAGCAGCGCTTTACTGGCGATCATGGGAGCTGCTCGTTGATTTCAATGGGCAGGGGTGCTTTAGGAGCGGTGTATATATCGCTGCAAAGATGCCTCTTGCAGGACATTTACCATCTTGCAAGCGCACCACTCCAGTGTGAAAGCACTCGGGCTTTCACACTGGAGAGACAGGAGAGGCTCTTTACATGTGCTATTTTTAGCGCTATAGCGCCTGTAAAGCGCCTAAGTGTGAAAGCTGCTTAATTCAGCAGCTACTAATACTGTAGCTGTGGGGGACCATGGTTTCTGCCAGGAATGCCTAGCCGATTCCAATGGAAATGGGAGCCGGTACATGCTTGCTCAAAAGTAAAGTATCGAGGGGAGGAGGATCTGTAGAACTTTTGAAGGTCAAGTCCCGCTTTATATTGCCTTTAGAAAAGTGGTTTAGAGTACTTCTTACTGCTTTGTATTTTTTTTTTTTTTTTTTTTTTTTTTTTTTTGTGAACTCAACTGATATGCCCAGTCTGGCCACTGCTGGTTCACATAATACTGGTGTTTTTGGTGTGCAAAGATTTTATGCAGGCAAAGTTAATTTAAAGACCAGGAGGTACCATTAACAGGTCAAAAATGTGCTTTATTTGAGGGGTGTGGGTTTTTTTTTTTTTCTGCGTACTGGCTACCTGACTTCAATGATTTGTGTGCCTTTGTCAAGAATATAGTGTAGAGCAGCTTTTGTGCAGCCTGCAGTTTTGAATTTTTATGACAGACTAAATGTATTTAGATGACATGCACACTGGCGCTCAAACTCCTGTTTTACAGGTATTTGCTTCCTTTTTTTTTTTTTTTTTTTTTTTTTTTTAATCCCTTCCATGTTCCATGTGTTCTTGGTGCACAAATAGGTGTTTAGAGGCAGAAAACCCCATCCGGTGTGTTTTTGATTGGAGCATTTTTGGCTGGGAAAAAAAACTACCTAAACATGCTAGGCTCATTTTGTGCTTGCGTGTTCATTTCATTGGCCAATGAAATGCCCAAACGCTTGTTGTACCTACAACACATCTTTGTGTTTTTTGCGTTTAAGCTTCTCTACTGCCAGGAGGAAAGCATTTAGAAGAGCCCCAGTGTGCCTGGGACTAAAGTATGACAGATAGTTTAGTATATGGACAGGAGCAGTTTGCCTTAACACTTTTTTTTTTTTTTTTTTTTTTTTCTTGTAGGTAAAAGAAGGTATAACATTAAATTGTGGAAAACCTTTACAGACTGCTTCAATTGCTTGCCAATAGCTGCCATAGTAGATGAGAAGATCTTCTGCTGTCATGGAGGTAAATTTTAACCAAGGGTCTAATTGGTATTCTGTAACATGTTCCCTATGCTCTTGGATGTGTGTGGGGTGTTTTTGTTTGTTCTTTCCCCTGTTGTGTTTCCCAAATGTTAAATTGTAGGGGTGTTTAAAGTGCTGCCTGTGGAAAATATGGGGTACTAAAATTCATGGTCTTGTGGGTTTATTTTACCAAAACGGTGCATTCATAGTATTCAGACTCCTTCACTTTTTTTATTTCATGTTGCAGCCTGATACTACTGTTTTTAAAATTCTTTCTTTTTTTCTGTGTTCATGCCATACCCCATGAGTGGACAACCACATTTTTAGAATTGTTTGCAAATGTATGAAAGTAAAACCAAATATCACATTGGCATAAGTATTCAGACTCTTCGCATCAACACTTTACATTTTAGCTCAGGTGCCTCCCATTTCTATTGATGCTGAGATGATTCTACACCTAATTGGAGTCCACCTGTGGTAAATAAAAATTGAGTGGACATGATTTGGAAAGGCACACCCCTCTAAGGCCTCACAGCTGGCAATGCATACTTTATCAGAGCAAAAGCTATTAAGTCAAAGGAACTGCATGCAGAGCTCAGACAGGATTATTGGAAGGCTACAAAAATTCTGCTGCTCTGAAGGTTTCCAAGAACAGAGCCCTCCATAATGCTCAAATGTGATGTGGCACAACCAGGACTCTTCCAAGAGCTGGTTGCCCAACTAAACTGAGCAATCAGGGGAGAAGCACCTTGGTAAAAGGTGACCAAGAAACCCAATTTGACTGAGCTCCAGAGATTCTGTGTGGAGATGGAACAGAGTTCTAGAAGGACAATCCTCAGCGCAGCCCTTTATGGCAGATTGAAGTCTCTTCTCAGTGCAAAACACTTGAAAGCCCACTTGGAGTTTGCAAAAAAAAGCCCCTGGAGTCCTCTGACTGCGAGGAACACAATTCTGGTCTGGTCAAATCAAGATTAAACTGCCTCAATTCTAAATGTTCTGGAGGAAACTGAGCACTGGTCGTTACCTGCCCAATACCATCCCAACAGTCAAGCATGGTGGTGGCAGCATAATGCTGTGGGGTTGAGGGAAAGCTGAATGGAGCAAAGTACAGAGATTTCCTCAATGTAAAGCTGTTCTACAGTGCTCAGGACCTCAGACTGGGCCAAAGGTTCACCTTCCAACATATAAATCCTACACACACAGCCACAGGAGTGGCACAGGGACATCTATGTTAATGTCCCGGAGTGGCCCAACCAGAGCCCTGACTTGAACATCTCTGGAGAGACCTGAAAATTGCGGTCAGTCCCTATCCAACCTGACTGAGCTTGAGAGGATTTGTAATTTTAAAATGGCAGACAATCTCCCAATCCATTTGTTCAAAGCTTATCAAGTCCTACCCAGATAAGACTTAAGGCTGCAATTGCTGCCAAAGGTGCTTCAACAGTATGGAATAAAGGGTCTGAATACTTGATTGTAAACAATCACCTTGTAAAACAACCCATTCAGCTATAAAATAGAAATAAAAGGCAAAACTCTTGTATAGATATAAAAGAGGGATTTTTTTTTTTTGGTGATCACATTCCCTCTTGGCAGCTGCATAGGAACAGCAAGCAGCACACTGAGCATCCCAGTAAATGGCTGTGCAGCAGAGGCATGTCAGACCAAGTCTGATCATTGGAGAGTACATGGAGTTCCCAGCATGGCTAGAGTCTTGATTAGTTGTTTTTTTTTAATGGGAAAGCAGAGGGACTGGCAGGAACACCAGGGATTTCACAAAGGATTCAATACAAAGAACAGGATACTTTTCTGTACATGGTACAGCAGGCACATAACAAAAATATGAAGTCTTGGGGTAACACTGATATATTCTGCTTTTTAATGAATTCAGACATTTCTAAATTTGTTTTCACTTTGTCATGGGGTAATGAGTGCAGATTGATGCGAAAAAATTAATTTAAACTCCAGTGCATTTCATAAACCTTATGCAAATATTGTGACCTTTTTTTAAAAAAACACATTATTTTTATTTTCCAGGGTCATTTTTTTCAGAGTTTTAGAAGATTGAACTGCAGAAAGGGTTAACAATAGTACATGAGGAATTGCTTTATTGTATGGTACTGAATAAGATTTTAAGAACCAATGAGTAGGATAGCCTGGAGAGAACAGATGAATGTCAGAGGAAGGTCATAAATGGTTGAGTTGACTTCCAAATGGTCCCATACCCTCGCCGTGTGCTTGGTAATGGCAAATAACCTTGCCTTGTTCGTATGTTTCCAAGGCAGGTTACCTGTCGCTATCGAGCAATGCAAGTAGGCCTCTTTGATACCCAGGAAGATGCCTTTTTAACTTTCACTATATACAATTGTATAAAAGGTTTCTGGCATAAAGCAACTGCTTTTTATTCAAGCTTTCAATTTTACAGTATGGACAGTACATTTGCCTAGTGGTTTCAAATTGACTTGGTACTAGGGTCCCTGGATATTTTCCTGGTACTGACATGTTCTACTTGAGTCTCCCCCCACACGCCAAAGATCTTAGATAAATTGGCCCTAGTATGTGGATATTTATGTAAGATGTGAACTTTGGATTGTAGGCTCCTTGAGCAGGCATGGATGTGAATATAAATTATGCAAAGCACTGTGTAAACTGGTGGTGCTATAAAAAAAATGCCTGAAGTAAAATGTAGGGCTTTACAGATAACCAGTATCGGCCCTGATACCGAGTACTTGTACTCGTGCAAATTCTCCCGATGCCTAGTCAAATACCTGGACACTCAGGGATGATCGGTGGCGGAAGTTATAATCACTGATCTCCCTGTGGCTTTCATTAAAGCAGCTGACAGCCGCTTCGTCTCCTCTCCCCTCCGTGGCTTTCAGCTGCTTTAGTGAAAGCCACACGGAGATCAGTGATTATAACTTCCCCTGCCGCAGCACCAATCCCTGAGTGTCCCCTGTGTCCTCCGTGGTCCTCGGTTCCCCATCCGTTGCACTGCTGGTCGTCCCCGTCAACCCCCCCCATCATCCCAGATCTTTCAGGATGGAGAGCAGGGGAAGGAGCCGGTAAATCTGTCATTTACCGGCTCCTTACTTTTCTGACTGCAGTCGGTGATCACGGACTGTCCATTCATAACTGGGCATCGTAAACGGTTTACGATGCTTTGAATAGAGGAGCTGCTGTCTCCTGTCCATGTTCAATGCAGCTGAGGCTGCTAAGAAAGGGACTAGGGAATCTGTATCCTCCATCCCTTTCCATGTCTCAAAGGAAATGTCAGGGGTTTGTTTAGACCCCTGACATCTCACCAAAGCCCCCCAACAGGGTTGGGGAAAAGACATTGTAATTTTAAACTTGTAAAAAAAGTCCACACCTCCATCAGTGCTGCATATTAGTGCCACTGTCACATGACATTAAAAAGTATCGGTACTTGTGCTCGGTCTTAAAGTGGTATCGGGACAACCCTAGTAAAATGTGGCGGATATGTACAGAGACCATGTAAGGGGTGCAATTCAAATTGGCGAGCTATGTGCAGTAGGGAACAGTCTGAAGCCGAAAGGCTTCACTGCCGGTTTCCCTTAGTGGAGATGGCAGTGGCAGCAGCTGATCCGAAGATCAGCTGGGGTGCCGACATCACAAGCTCCCTGGACAGGTATGTGCCCTAATATTTAAAGTCGGCAGCTACAGGGTTTTTTTCCTTGGGCTGGAACTCCTATTTAAGTTTACTTTAAAATAGTTGAAGGATAAATTACATGTCAGTATGTTGGGTTTATGTGGGTGTTCGTTTTTTGTTTGTTTTTATTTTTAACCCTTAATTGGATTGAAATGTATCTAATAAATGCCAAATGCATTGACTGAAGAACCTGTAGTGCAGAGAGCTGTCCAGTCCCTCACGTTTTTGCTAACCTTGCCCAGTTACAGTAGTGCAAGCTGCCTGGTTTACATGATGTAGCTCCACAAGTGCATTTCATAGCCACTGACAGGAAGTTGACTGTAAACTTCTAAAACACTAGGCAAGCATTACTGAGAAACGCAAAGAATATATATAAAAAAAATTTGATATATATATTACACACACACACACACACACACACACACACACACACACACACACACACACACACACACACACACACACACACACACACACACACACACACACACGTCTTGACAGTGAGTCTTATTCTATAGAATTTCTGGTTAGCAACCAGACTTTTGCCAACGATTGTGTGAATGTAGATGGTTGTCTCCCCACCCCCAAATATAAATCTCCTCCTAAAAACCAGCACTAACATGTCTGTTTACTGACTGTAGGTTTATCACCTGACCTCCAATCAATGGAACAAATCAGGAGAATCATGCGTCCTACTGATGTTCCAGACCAGGGTCTTCTCTGTGACTTGCTGTGGTCTGACCCTGACAAAGATGTTTTAGGCTGGGGTGAAAATGACCGGGGTGTATCATTTACTTTTGGGGCAGAAGTTGTGGCAAAGTTCCTTCACAAACACGATTTGGATCTAATTTGTCGAGCTCACCAGGTAAAACCTTTTATTTCTGTGTATGTTCAGATCATTGAATGCAAGACTGCATGTTTGCAAGTTTAACAAGCAGATTGTGGTTGCACTTATAAGGGGTGTTTTTTAAAATTGCAATAATTTTGTTGGTTTTTATACCTATCCAGAGTAACTTTCACAAATTGTACACCAATCCTTTGGCACAGCTCCAAGAAACCAAGTATTAAAGTTCTCAATTGCAACAACATTCCACAACTTTCTCTCCAGCTGTGCTTTAGGAACCCTGATGGAATGATTTGGGCACTGACATGTCACTTTAGCTGTGAACTCAAGGCTACCTATGCTAGGAAATGCCAGCTTAGAGCTAGTCTGAGACTTTGCTTTTCATTCCAGGAGTACAGTGGTTCTAAAAGTAAAATGTTTACCTTAAAGCGTTTAAGCCCAAGAAAACTAATGCAATATAATAGATTTTTTTTCTTAGGCTTTTCTCCCGTTTTCACCTAGTGATGTGGCCAGCAACACCATGCACAGATTAACTAACAAATTGGAGCCAAACTCCGGCTCACACTTTATCCCAAAAAGAGAAACTTTTAGGGTTAGTGAACACCATTTTGTTCCAGTGCTTTTTATTTTTTTACACCTAAAGTAGGTTACATGGTTTCCAGTGGCATAGTTCACACCGGTGCGCTCCGGGAAAAAAACATGCTGCATTTTTCCTGCACAGAACTGTAGTGGAACATGCCTACATGCATCAAAAAATGCACCAGACCCCAGTATAGTGGGTTAAACGAGAAGAAAAGAATCTGGAACTCGTCAAATGCAGAAACTCATCCAGGACTGATCTGGAGGATGTTTTTTGTAGTGTGAACTAGCCCTTACTGTAACGCCTTATAAAGGCTTTGCCATGAGTAAATAAAAGCTGATCATTTTAATCACCTGTATTAAGTGGGCTGTGTCTTTCATGTAAACTGATACATTCTGCTGGAGAGTTTGATGTGAAAAACATACTCTCTCTATTACCTCTATTACCAGATAATAGAACTAAAGCCTAAACTAATGCAGCCATCGCATCTAAGAATTGCTTTTGTGTTATTGCTTTAATAAATTCTTGGGATCCTGTTGCTGGTAAAATGGGCATTTGGAGGCGGGGCAGAGGCTTCAAGTAGCAAAGAATTAACCACTTCAATACCAGGCACTTTCGCCCCTTCCTGCCCAGGACAAATTGAGCTTTCAGTGCTGTCGCACTTTGAATGACAATTGCATGGTCATACAACACTGTACCCAAGCAAAATTTTTATCATTTTCTTCCCTCAAATATAGCTTTCTTTTGGTGGTATTGGATCACCTCTGCGGTTTTTTATTTTTTGCTAAACTTAAAGTTTCTTATCTGTTATAAAATTGTTTTCTCCTTCATTGATGGGCACTGAGGAAGCACTGATGTGTAGAATTGATGGGCACTGGCAGATTTTATTATTGGGGCACTGATTGGCACATCTGGGGCTGTGCTGATTATCAGCACAGTCACCCCCATCCCCCCAACAGGGAGAGCAGCTGATCGGCTCTCCCTGTCAGCGTAAACCGAGGAATGCAGTTTACCGGCACTTCCTGGTTCTCGCAATGATCAGCTATGATTTGGTCATAGCTGATCAGGTGGTAAGAAGCCTCTGCCAGAGGCTTATCACAATCTGAAATGCAGCGTGTCAGTAACACGCCACGCTGCGCGCCCCTGCGGTCATGCGCTGGCATGTTATCCTGCTGAACGTCATGACGCCCAGTCAGGATAACAGAACCACTTTCCAGTCATTCTGTTAAAGGCTGGGCGGGAAGTGGTTAAAGCAGTAATAACACAAGCAATTCTTAGATACGATTTAGTTTTTAGTTCTATTATCTGGTAATCCAGCAAGTTTTTCACAATGACAAACTTTCCAGCAGAATGTATGTTCACGCCAAGCCTGCATGTCTGCCCCATAGCAAGGGCTTGCTATGGGGGTGAAAACAAGTAGACTATCATGGGGGGGGGGGGGGGGCGCGCCCAGAAGAGGTTTTGGGCTGCGAAGCACTGCTTACAATCCCTTGGAAAAAAGTTATACTAAAGTCTCATGGTTTTTCATCTTAACGTCAGCCCTGGAAGATTTTACCCCCTTTCTGACCAGACAGAGCACCTTTTGTGATTCGGCACTGCGTCGCTTTAACTGACAAATCCATGGTTGTGCGACGTTGCACCCAAACAAAATTGACATGCTTTTTTCCCACAAATAGAGCTTTCTCTTGGTGGTATTTGATCTCCTCCGGTTTTTATTTTTTGCGCTCTAAACAAAGAGTGACAATTTTGAAAAACGTATTTACTTTTTGCTATGATATCCCCCAAAAATATATAATTTTTCTGTTTAGGCCAATTAAAAATAATTGCAATAAGCGTATATTGGTTATAGCGTCAAAATGGGGTAGTTTTATGGCTTTTTTTTTTTTTTTTTTAAATTGGTAATGGTGGCGATCTGGTTTCTCCCCCCCCCCCCCCCCCCCCCCTCTTTAGGACTGCGACATTATGGCAGACACATCGAACACTTGACACAATTTTTGGACCATTGTCATTTATACAGCGATCAGTGCTATAAAAATGCATTGATTACTGTGTAAATGACGCTGGCAGTGAAGGGGTTAATCACTAGGGGGCAATGAAGGGGTTAAGTGTGTCCTGGGGAGGGTGGGCTTCAAGTCAAATGACACTGATCACTGCTCTTGATGACATGAATTGGTGATCTGTTCTGACACAAGCCAGAATGGGGAAATGCCTTGTTTACATAGGCACTTCCCTGTTCTGAGGCTCCGTGACACGATCGCTGGGAAACCAGTGACAGTCCCACAGGCACGGCCACGCTGTATGTGGAGGCGCACGCATGCTATCCCTCTTAAAGGGGGCGTACAAGTACGCCCATTTGCCCACCACTGCCATTGTGCTGACGTATCGGCGTGCAGCGGCCGGCAAGTGGTTAATGGATTAAGGTGAAAAACCTTTGCAGAGCAATTTTTTTTTTTTTTAAACTGATCCCATCCATTCCAATGATGCGCATGAGCCCAATGGCTGCTGTCAAATCCAGTGATGCGGGGCTGAGTCCCACTGCTGCGTCCATTGACGCAGTGTGACTCTGGGTAGGGGCACTCCATGAAGGGGAGGAGCCAGGAGCACTGGCAGGGCACCCAGTAGGAGGATCAGGGTTGCGCTGTGCAAAACCCTTGCACAGAGCAGGTAATTATAACATGTTAAAAATTGAACCTTTACCAACCCCTTTAATTTAAAAAGGCATATTTTATTTTTATTTTTTTATTACAACGAAGTCCCTTTTAACCACTTCAATACCGGGCCTATTCTGGCACTCCTCTCCCACATGTAAAAACCATAATTTTTTTGCTAGAAAATTACTTAGAAACCCCAAATATGTATGGTATGTATTAGCAGACACCCTAGGGAATAAAATGGTGGTCAATGCAACTTTTTATCTCGCACGGTATTTGCGTAATTTTGAAAACTTTTTTGAAAAGTTAATGAATTAGAAAAATAACAAAGCAGTAAAGTTAGCACAGTTTTTTTTTTTTTTTGTATAATGTGAAAGATAATGTTATGCTAAGTAAATAGATACACATGTCACGCTTTAAAATTGTGCACACTCAAGGAATGGCGCCAAAATTCGGTACTTAAAAATCTCCATATGCAACACTTTAAACATTTTTTACAGGTTACCAGTTTAGAGTTGGAGAATTGTTGCTCTCGCTCTAATGCATGTGGTGATACCTCATATGTGTAGTTTGAACGGTGTTTTACATATGTGGGTGGTACTTGCGCGTGTTCGCTTCTGAGCGCGAGCTACCGGGGACAGGAGTTTTTTTTTTTTTTTTGTTTTTTTTTTTTAAAAACAATTTTTTTATTTTACTTTTCTTATATCTTACATTTTAACTTTTTTTTTTGATCACTTTTATTCCTATTACAAGGAATGTAAACATCCCTTGTAATAGGAATCTATCGTGACAGGTCCTCTTTATGGAGAGATGCGGGGTCAATAAGACACCGAATCTCTCCTCCAGGCTGTAAAGCATAAGATCGTAAAAAAAAAAAAAAAAATTCACTGGTCGTGGCTTTGTTTACTTGCGGGGTTCGGGCGTGATGTCATAACGTTGTGCCCGGGCCTCCGGTCAGATTACTGGTGACCATCTGGTCATCTGGCGGCATCTGATTCTTTCTCCTGGCCCCTGATGGCATGTGAGAGCCCGGAGAAGCACCGGATGGTGGCGGAAGGGAGGTGTCCCCTCCTGTCGCCTATTGGAATGATCAAGTGGAGGAACTGCCGCTATAATCGTTCTCATCATGCACAGAATCACCGCCTGCAAATGATATCTGAATGATGCCTGTAGCTGCAGGCATCATTCAAATATCCCCGCACAAAGTCAAGGGCGTCATATGGCGGTGTATGGTATTGAAGTGGTTTTTAAAGTGGTACTTATCCATTGATTAAAAAAAGAGTTAGTGGTGGCTCAAACAACGTTGCAATGAGCAACACTAGAAACAGCTATTTGCTTGCCTAACCTACCCCAATCCATATTGTCTGATCAGTATTTATGGTTTACCGGATGACTGTGCTGATTTAGCTGTTTTTCCTGCTGATCTTTGTAAACCACATTTTTCTGTTGTAGGTGGTTGAAGATGGATATGAATTTTTTGCCAAACGGCAGTTGGTAACGCTTTTCTCAGCCCCAAACTACTGTGGAGAGTTTGACAATGCAGGAGCAATGATGAGTGTAGATGAAACATTAATGTGCTCTTTCCAGGTATGTTATAAACCTATTTTCTGTCAAAAGAATTTCTCTTCTTGGGCTGCACACATGGCTACATTGGGAAATTTACTAAACCTGAAGAGTGCAAAATCTGGTGCAGCTCTGCATAGAAACCAATCGGCTTCCAGGTTTTGTTAAAGCTTAATTGAAAAAGCTGAAGTTAGATTGGCTACCATGCACAGCTGCACCAGATTCTGAGTGCTCCAGTTTAAGTAAATCTCCCCCATTGTGTCCATCTGAAAGATCTTTTTCATGAAGTGCTCTGCTCTATAGACTGTACTTGGAGGGTTTTGAGCTTTTTATATAAGGAAATGAAAGTGTTTAATGTAGAACATTTGAAAGTCTAGTCTACAGAGCTCAATGCATGTGTAGTGAAACTGATAGATGTGTAATACTTTAATATTATGCTTGGCGTGCATTTACTTTTTCTATAAAAAAAAAAAAAAAAACCCTGCCTGCAAAAAATGAACGTGCATTCAGGAGGACAGTTGTCAAATGTATAGTGCAACTCTGCATGCCATTCTTCTTTGGGCCTTATAGCTGTCTTATAGTGACCTCGGGGCTGGTGGATGGAACCAGAGGGTGACTAGGTATCTGACTTTTTTTTTTTTTTGTATGCAGTTTGTGGAATTTTCTAGCGAAAGAAAAAAAAACACCTAGATCTTATGAAAGCATAGGCCATTGAGAGACAGTCACTTCCAGCACTCAGTTCTTCTATGGTAAAGGGCAACAAGGGCATCAGTATGCCAAGACTAGGTGGCTGCTGCCCTCCTCCTCAGATGGGGTAATCCGGTGGAAACTATGAAAACAAAGCAAAATGAAAGGCACGCACACCTAGTGCATTACCAATAAGAGTAAAAAATGGGTACTCACAAAGTGCAACTCTCAAGCCATAAAACCAGTGTAGAATAGTGTGAACATATATGCTGTATCGCATCAAGGGGTAAATGCTGATTTGTTTTGGGGACACACCCTCTTCCTCAGAGCTAAGCTACCAGCTTGGCAGGTGACAAGTACTCTTATGGAGTCATCAAAGGGGAAGTCTATTAAACAAGCCAAGGAATGACCATTGTTTGTGTTCATAGGTCAGATCACTGAGTGAATGTTCTGTAGCAAGCTGAGAAATGGCCTTTGATCTGTTCTCAGAAAGCTGTAGAGGAGGCTGCAGATGAAAAGGTCCATCTTGTATAGGATTTTTCATCTTTGTATCACCTGAGGCTTGTTAATTCAGTAGGCATATGTAAGGGTTTAAAGCCACTTTATTATAGTAAGCTATTTTCATGTGCCTGCTGCTTTTGTGTAGTCTTGCATAATTAACTCGCCCATTACTTTGTGTGCTTTTTTATTTTGGAAACCTTGAAAAATGGTAAGGTCTTATATATGCATTTCATATAACTCCAGTCTGTTTCAGTTTACATTTTTTGCACAGTAGTTGGCTTGTTCAGTGGTTAAATGATTTCCTTTTTTACATGGAATGTTTAACGTAACCGGTTTACTCATTTGTTTCTCAGATTTTAAAACCTGCAGAGAAAAAGAAACCCAATGCAAGCCGACCAGTAACGCCACCACGAGGCATGATCACGAAACAGGCGAAAAAATGAGGGTCTTTTGGCCTACTTGGACTTGTATTATAGTATATAATCACTTTTTTTATTTTAAATTGTGTAACTTGTACTGGTCCGTTCCATCTAGATGTTGGTGGCTTCTTTTTTTTTTTTTTTTTTTTTTTTTTTTTTTTTTTTTTTTCCATTTAAAGAAATGTATTTGCTACAATGCTTACTATTTTCTGTTCTTTACTTTCAATCTGAAATTCAAACTTTTATCTGTTGCTTCAATATGGTTTCCTTTTTTTATGCCAGTGTTACTGTACACTCCGATCTTTTTCTTCATTATGTAGCTTTGTACAATTCACATTATTTGTAAATGCTTGTTTACTACTTTAGTACTTAAAGATGGCACTCACAGGCTGGTCAGACTAGAAACGTCACAGCTATAATTTGCATCCTGTTTATACAAACCACTGTGAACTTTTCCTGTTTTTTTTTTTTTTGTTTTTTTGTTTTTTTTAAAGGGATTTTTTTACCATCAGGTCCACATATGTATAGCTATTAGAAAGATCCCCCTCTACTTTACCAGCATCACTGGTTTGATGTACATTTAAGTAAAGCACATTTTTTTTCCTGTACTGTATTCTTTAACTGAAATTAAAGCCATTATTTTAACTGTTGTGTTCCACTTCCTGAAACTTGCATCTGTACTGGTGTATTGCTCATGTCTTCCAAAGCAATGAAGTTGGATTTGCGTCTGTAGTGTTTGCATGGTAACTGATAAATAAAGGAAGAATGCTTATCTGGACATACCAATGCACTTCCTTATGGCATTACTTATATTTTGTCCTGAGAGGCATAATTACCACTAACAAGATACCAGAATTGGGACATGCCAAAGTTTTCACTTTAAATGTTTACCAGCCTTTTTATATCTCCTAATAAACTTGTTTGAGCCATATGTACAGTATATTTATTTTACCAGCGACTGGCCTATGATGCAAGTCTGTCACTTGTCATCCAAGGTATGGAAAGTGTACCTGGAATATTAACTAGCAGTGAGACTTGTATTTATGACCAGCTTTAATTTCTTTTGCATTTTGCAAAACATATATTTGGTTGTACTTACTATTGGGTAACTAGGGTGATGCTTTCTAGTTAAGTCTTGAGTAGCAAGTAACCATCAGGAAACTGGTTTTAAATCCTCCTGGGGGGTGGAGAAATGCACTTATTTGGCGATTCCTATTGGCATAGATGCAACCTGCTAATCTCACATAAGGAAAACAAACTGCAGAGATGGCTGAATGTACACACTAATGGACTACTTTTTAAAATTGTAATCTGCAGCCAGCAAACTGTCTTCTAAACTGTATTAGTGAAAATGCATAACTACTGATCATTTAGTTATTTTTTTTAATTGAAATTGTTTAACCACTTCAGCCCCAGAAGATTTGGCTGCTCAATGACCAGGCCATTTTTTGTGATATGGTACCCAAACAAAATTGACCTTTTTCCCACAAATAGAGCTTTCATTTGATCACCTCTTTGGTTTTCATTTTTCGCGCTATAAACAAAAAAGCGACTATTTTGAAAACAAATTTTTTTTTTTTTTTTTTTTTTTTTTTTGCTATATATCCCACTTTTTTCAAAACAATTTTTTTTTTTTCTGTTTGTGTTCTACATAGTTTTGGTAAAATGGCAAGTAGTGTATATTGATTGGTTTGCGCAAAAGTTATAGCAGCAACAAAATGGGCGATTGATAGCTTTTTTTTTTTTTTTTTTTTATGGGACTGCAATATTGCAGCTGACAAATTAAACACTTGACACATTTTTGGGACATTGACAATTTATACAGCAATCAGTGCTATAAAATGCATTGATTACTGTATAAATGTCACTGGTAGGCAGGGGGTGATCAAGGGGTTAACTGTTCCTGTCTAGTAGTAGAGATTAGTGTTCGTACTTAGTACATGATTTTGTTGAACACACGATTTGTCTCTACTCCCCTGAAAGAACTGGGATTTGTGTGTTGATCGTGAGTACCCAGCAGTCATCGTGCCCACCGGGCACTCGCATTGGCTTCAGGTACATGCTGCAGGCGCACGCTCCTCCAGCAGTACGTGTGGCCAAAAGTCAAAGGGATGTAAGGTAATGTCGTTTAGCCCAGCTGTGCCATTCTGCTACAGTAAAACTGCAGCGGTTGATCGGCAAGTAGTTAAAAGCCCCAAAAAAATTTGCATAAAATCTCAACCTACCTTTTTGTCTATTGGCACATTGTTGTGCAGCCACTTTACACTAAAATCTGAGTAAAGTATGGGTTCATAGTTTTCAGTGCAAGTTATTGTAACTTGTTACAGCACATTCCGTTGCATTTTCTTTCTTATAACAATGTGTACTGTGTATGTAGATTGGGGAGAGATCAGTCTTCCAAAGTGTTATACCATTTTTATTCATAGAAGTGTTTATTTTTGTCATTTCTAGAATTTTGTTCTGAGACAGATTCCAAGTAAGCTCAGACTTGATTTCCATTTCTCTTTCCCTAGAGGCAATTTGGTCTACTTACAAGTTTTGACTGAATAGAGTCCATGTGTCTGAATAATGGCGTTTTCTTTGTGGTTGGTGTTCTACCAGAAACTGATCATGTTTTACATGTGTATTTTGAAGACTCATTGTATGTTTTCCCAGGTGAAGGAGTAAATTAGGCCATAGAGGGTGTGTAATTTCTTTCCTGCAACCATGGGTTGAAGGAAATTCTCACAATTTCCCCATCAATGCAGTGCTGACAGGGGAATCCCTCCTAAGCAAATTGTCTGCTTCCGGCGATAGGGAAGCCATCCCCACCAGGAGAAGACAGTGATTTTTGCTTGTGGCTATCGCAGCTGCTTGCGATATCAAGTGAATCCGGAAGGCTCATTGTACCCAAGTTTATTTTATCAACTTGGTACATTCAGCCAGTTTCTGCTGAACTGGCGGATTCAAACAGTATGACTAACTTTAAAGATCTTGTAGCCCCAGTAGACGATGGCTCCTCTATTTACTGTAATCAAGGGAATCCAGCTTGCGAGCAATCTTTTTGGAAGGAGGTTGAAACAGGAAAAGATCTATTGCAAGATTGTGTAAACTAAAACTTGGCATTTTTAGGACATTGTAGAAAGAGACTGAAGAATGTACAGAATACATCCTGTCAATTCATACATACAGTGCTCAGCATAAAGTAAATGAGTACACCCCAACAGTGGGACACTATACTACAAAATACTCCCACAAATGCAGGTCATTGATTGCAACCAAGATTTCCTAATTTGTGCACACACGTGTCTTTTCATAACACATTCATTCATGACCATGTTGCAAAAATGAATAAACCCCAATGAAAGGTTTAATTTTTTTCAAAAATTTAGGCGCAAAGCTAATTAACGAGTTCTACCAGGTAAGTTATTAACCGCTCACCTCCCACCCACTGTCAAATGACAGAGGGACGGTGTTGCTCTCGTTCTGGGTGGTCGTCATATGACAGCGCGACCGCACTGCTATCGTGGCTGTGCCATGTTGGTAGGACACGCTACAACCCCCTCCCGATCTCTAAAGACCCTTGGCTGTGTCCAATCATTCGGTCATATGTAAACACGGAAATGCCAGTATCTGCTCATTGCCTCATATGGACAATGGTGAGAGCTGTTCAGTGGCATCTCGTCACAGGGGACATTGAGACATGTAATCAGGGCAGTGATTACAATAAAGCGCTAGCAATTGGTGCCCACAAGTGCCACCTATCAGTGAGAGAGAAAAATTACTTATTGTGGGAAGAAAATGATAAAAATTTCACACAGCCATGCAATTGTCACTCAAAGTGTGACAGCTCTGAAAATTGGCATGGGCAGGAAGGGGGTAGAAGTGCCCTGTAGGCAAGTGGTCAAAGAGGTGTCCAGACAGTTCATCATAAAAGGGTGTTACTGAAAGAGAACCACCTTCCCATTTCATTCTTTGGCAGTGGTCCCATATGGAAGAGAACTGTCATGTCATCCATGAAGTAAGCCTCTCCTAAAGTAGATGCATAAAAAAAGCCTGTCTAGAATTGGCCAGGACCCATGCTGAAAGACTACTGGGACTCTGGAGCGATGAGACCAAGATCAATGGGTTTGGTGCTGATGGCTTCAAAACTGTATGGTGTTGCGAAGGTGAGGAGTACAAAGAAAAATGAATAGTGTCTTCAGTGAAACATGGTGTGGCAGTGTCCTGTGGGGCTGCTGGTGTCAGGGAGCTGCATTTCATTGATGGTATAAAGAATTCACAGATGTGCTGTTCTATATTAAAAGAGAAGATGCTACAATCACTCCGTGCCCTTTTCCAACATGACAATGATCCAAAACACACATTGAAGGCCACTGTTGCATTTATCCAGTAAAAATATTATTTAATAACTAGTTCAGCTCTTTGGCCGTCTTGCCTACATCCAAAGAGTGAACCTTTAGGCTGGGTTCACGCTATATTGTGAATTGGATGCGGATTTTCCGCATTCAATTCACAATAGTAGGAAATTTTGAACGGCTCTCTATGGAGCTGGTTCACATATCTCTGCTATGGCTCCTGTGGTGCAAATTTGCACAGGAGCCCTTGTGCGTCTCTTGGTTCGTTTTGGGTCTGAATTCAGCCAAAAATTTGGGCTGAAGTCAGACCTGAAATGGTGAATGGGGACGCATCGGACCCCTGCTTTGAGCCGCATGCAAAGATAGTGTGAACTTAGCCTTAATCACAAGCTGATGGCTGCGGTAGTAGCCATCAGCTTGTGCAAGGTTTTGTTTAGCCGGCTTCAAAGTGAAAGTGATGCTCAACAGTTGCCGATCACTTTTGCAGCGCGGTGCCTCCCTCCCGCCCCTCCTTATGTGGTTCCCGGACTCTCCTGCTCTTACTGGAGCCAAGGAAATCAACCGCCGGCTAGGGAAGGGAGAGCGCTGTGAGACCAAGGCAAATCCATGCTTTGATCTCACATGCAAACAATGGAACCAGAAGTGATGTCACTTCCGGGTTCAGATGCACCATTTGCTGGCCAGGAGACACATCTAACCAAGCCAATCTGTGCTTGGTTAGATGGTGTTATGGGCAGGGGAGACATTGGGATCTATTTAAACCCCTAATGTCTCCATAAAGAGTACCTGTCACCTGCCAAATTAACCCCTTGTGATAGCAATCAAGTAAAAGTAAAAAATTTAAAAATTATAAAAAACAATAAATATTGCCATAACACCTGTTGTCCCGCACACTTACACAAACACAAGCCCGGTGTTGTGCATGTAAACTGCTGTCGCACCACACGTGTGACATGACTGCGAACGTCAGAGTCCGAACAATAATTCTAGCAAAAAGCTCCTAGTTAACTCTAAACAGATGAGCTTTGAAGATATTTGGGCACCATAGTTTTTGGTGATATCACAGGTGCACACGCTTTTAAGACGTGGAATGTTTAGTATCTATTTACGCGATGCAACCTCCTCTTATATACTTTAACCAAAATGGGTATTGTGTGTTTTTGCACTAAAATTTATTTTATATTTTTTTTCCTGAAAATTTGCATTTAGTAAACAGTTGTGCACATATGTGACATAAAAATTTGCAACTATCACCTTTTAATTGTACAGGGCCTCTGCTTTAAGAAAATATATAATGTTCTGAGGTTAAAGTAATTATATTGCCAAAAATTTTTATTTTTACTTGTATGCGAAAAATAATAAAATATTGGTCTGGACCTGAAATGGATAAGGATGAGGTGTTATCCTGAAAACTGAAATAGACATTTCCTCAGAGTGGCCAAGTGACCTAAAGATTCTGGACGGCATGACCAAACTGAAGAGTTTCTTACCCTGTTATCATTAATATAGTTTTTTTTCCTTGGGTGGCAAACTATCCCCCCCCACACACACACAAACACGGGCCACCGGTGGAGCAGTACTACCCCCCACACCCCTCCCCCCAGCGGCACCAACACAGCCCCACCACCACCTACTGTCCTTTTTAATTATGCTAAATAAAAAAATTTTTTTTTTTTAATCAAAGAATTAAACATACAAGACATCGGGTAGAAATTGCATCAAGTATAGTCAGCAGTGAATTCCACATCCAGATAACAATGTAACCATCAGCATTTCATAACCATGTCCTGAATCTCCAACCCTATCCCGCACCTCAGAATATTTGCTTTTTTTTTTTTTATTTTTTATTTTTTTTATAAACCATTCAGTTCAACCAAACCCCCCTAACTTGCCCCTTAGGTGAAGGAAGTAACTAATCCTCCCTATTCTGTGATGGGCAGAACACTAACCCCCCCCCCCAGGGATTTCAACGTTTATTTTAGAAAGCCATGGGCAATGGGATACAGTTTTACATGGCCTACTACACCCTTCTAACTTCAGTATTTAATTTGCCCAATCATTATGCTCATATTCCCACCCTCTGGGTGAGCTCTGCCATTGGGATTACACTCTTAGGTACGCCCACAACTTTAGGTCCCTTCTTCCTCCAGTGTGTTTTTGGAGTTCACCCATCTAAACCATACCTTCCTGAATTTCTTGGGGGGCACTTCTAGCCTCATACATCATCCTATATAAAAGTACACCCCCATTTACTATTTTTATCCACGTCCCTACTGTCAGTTGCTCTCCATAGATCCAACGCCGAGCTATCAGTTTTCTTACACCAAAGTATAAGATCCTAAGGAACAGTTTAGTGTATACATTCATCTCTTACCGGTCAAAGACCCCTAGGAGGCAATGCAAGGGGGAGCATATATTAGGTAGTCCAAAGTTATCAGAAATAAATTCAGTCACTTGAGACCATAACGGTCTTATTCTAGGGCATTCCCGTACCATATGGATGAAGGTCCCTTCCGCCCCCATACATTTATGACAGACTGCAGAGTCCATCCTATGCATTCAGCATAAGTATAGTTGGCGTGTAGTACATCTGGAGAAGGTATCTAAGTTGACTCATCTAATCCATGGAAGAGATGACAGATACAAGATAAGTTTCCAGAGCCTCCTGCCATATCTCCTCAGACAACTCCGGCACAACAGTCACCCACCGAGCCCTGGCCTTGGATAGAAACCACCGGTTCCCAGGACCCACCGCCCTATACTATCTAGAAATTTGTTTAGCTGGATTCGGGTCAATTAGAACCTTCTCCAGCTCCGTATTCTGTATTTGGAGCCCACCGTTCCCAAGCTGAGCATAGCGGAAATGCCACGTCCAGGGTATTCCAAATTGTTCCCGCAATTGTGTAAAAGTGGACAATCCGTTGTCCTGGCATATATGATGTAAATACACCATATTTTTCCCATATCTGTCCATCTGTTAATTTAAAAAAATCCTTCAAGGATTTATTGCACCAGAAAGGGTTATTTGGAGATAGCCATAAGGGCCCATCCTTCCTCCATTGGGAACAGAGATGGAATATTTTACCAGGAAGCACCATGACTGACCCCACCTTCCTCCCCGGGATCCCCTTTCTGTAGACCATATTTGTTTTCTTAATAATCTGTTTATTAATAACTTTTTCTTCATCACAGACTCATCATAAAACATACCTGGGAAAAAAATATTTCCAAAATACATACAGCAATAACACATTACATTCTAAACACAAACCCCCGAAAGAAAAAGAAGAGGGGGGGGGGGACCCAGAGCAACCTCTTCCTAAAAACATAAAAATTCTCTCGCCCTCACCTCCACTCCATCCCGCCAAAAGCCCCCTACACCATTCTTTCCTTCTTGAGTCATCATGCCTTAATTATTCTATAACTGGGAAATAATCTGTTAACCCTTATGCTTCTATCTGGTCCCAAGATGAATGGTGCCAACCCTGATAATGTCAACCATGGTTCCCACATTTCACTAAATGTATTTGGTTTATTTGCTAAACCCCTATTCTTATATACCTGCCACTCCTTTAGTAGTGCGCTATTCACCTGTATCTGCCATTCTTATATGTTGGGCTGCTAGAAGATATCCATTCATTGCTATCAATTTTCTTGCTAAAAATAATAATCTAACAATGGGAAGTCTAATTGCCGGAGTATACATTTCTTTTTCTAATTGTCCTAACACATATTTTTGGATCTGTCTGTATCTGGGTTTGATACACCTGATTATTGGTTTCTACCACATTCTGCCAATATCTAAACAGTTTTTGGACAATTCCAAAGCATATGCATTGTGTCATCAGATACTCTTGAACATATTGGACATTCAGATGTATCCCACTTCCCCCATTGATATAATTTAACTGGTGTCCTATCGGCTCTTTATATTATATATAATTGGGTTAGGCATTGCTGTGGAGATACCAATACAGACTGTACAGATTCCAGTATGCCCTGCATGTTTCATCTGTAATTTTTCCAAGATCTTTTTCCCATCCTTTTCTAGCTAAACAACTATTTGTTTCTCTTGGTTGCTCAGTCAGGCGACCATATAGAGTAGAGATCAGACCCCTCTTAGCCTGTAACTTTGCTAGAACATCCATAAGTGGCATTTGTATCTTAACTTTTTTGTCTTTAAACTGACTCTGTAGCGCATAGCGTAGTTGTAAATATTGATATAATGTATAAGGAGGCAATACATATGTTTTCTGTAAATCTTGAAATATTTTTTTAATATATTATCTGTATAAAGCTGTGCAATATATTTTATCCCCTTTTCTCTCCATACTCCAAACCCTTTTAATTTATCTAGTTCCTCATAATTTTTATTTCCCCATAAAGGGGAGTATACTGAAATATGATTATATTGCATTATACGCCTCATTTCCTGCCAAACCTTATGTATTATTATTATTATTATTATTATACGAGATTTATATAGCGCCAACAGTTTACGCAGCGCTTTACAATGTATAAGGGGGACAACACAATTACAGTACAGTTCAATACAAAAGGTACAGGAGGGCCCTGCTCTTAGAGCTTACATTCTAAAGGGAGGGGGTGGTGGTACAAAAGGTATAAGCTGCAAAGAATGATTTGATGGGGTGGCTCAGGGACAGTTATGTGGGTGTGGGATAAGCTTCCCTGAATAAATGAGTTTCCATGAATGCTTCCCTGAATGTATGAGTCCAAGAGTTAAACCTTGTGCCATATCCGCAAAGTTACCTGATTCTATTTGCGCTATCAAATGGTATTATGAAGACCGACTCAAAATTATCGATTGGATAGGATCTGTCCAGTCTGTCTCTCCCCATCCTGCAACCTGTTGGAGTTGTGCTGCTAAGAAATACATTTTCACGTTTGGAACAGCAAGACCCCCCTTCTCTTTGAGGAGTTGTAGTAGGAAATCTATTTTTTTAAACCATTTAAGTGGTATCCAAATCGGTAAATTATGTAAAACGTAAAGCAGCTGCGGGGCCCAGACCAATTTTATTAGGTTTGCACGCCCTACCACCAATAAAGGTCATTTGGACCATACTTTACTCTTCATTTTAAATTTATCCAATATGGGGACTAAATTATAATTAATATATTCCTTTAAATTAGGAGAAACCTATATACCTAGATATTTGAAGGTTGTAACAACCTGTATTTTGTGATTTATTTCTGCTAAAGCCAATGCTAAATCATTAATCGGGAGTAGTACTGATTTTTTCCAGTTTATAACGAACCCCGAGAATCTACCAAAGGTCTCAATCAGATTTTATCGCAGATGTTAGGGATTGATCTGTATCTCCCAAGAATAATAAAGCATTGTCTGCGTATAGTGATATTTTATCCTCTTTTCCTCCTCTCTCAAAACCCCTAATAATAGTTGTCTGTTTGATTGCTATTGCCAGTGGTTCTATAGCCAATGCAAATAATAACGGTGACAGCGGGCACCCCTGCCTAGTACCTCTAGTCAGAGATAAATACTCTGATATTGCTCCATTTATCTGTATACGTGCTTGTGGGACTGTGTATAATAATTTAATCCATCTTACAAATCCTCTACCCAACCCAAATTTCTCCAGAACCTCCCACAAATATATCCACTCAACGCAGTCAAATGCTTTGGCTGAGTCTAGCGATAGTATAGCTCTCTTGCCTACATTATCTGATGGTATCTGTAAGTTTAAAAATAATCTTCTCGAGTCTGTTGCTGTGGACCTTCCAGGTATGAAACCTGATTGGTCCACAAGCACCAACTTATGTATAACCTTATTCAGTCTACATGCCAAGACCCTTGCCAGAATTTAAGCGTCAGAATTTAACAATTAAATCGGATGATAAGACTCTGGCAATAGATGATCCTTATCTGGTTTGGGTAATACTATTATACAAGCATCGTTCATAGTTTCCGGTAGCCTTAATGATGCATGCGCATGATTCAATACTTTCAAAAGTTCTGGCAACAAAATATCTCCATAGCTTTTATACATTTCCGATGGTAACCCATCTAGACCAGGAGCTTTCCCATTGGGGGAGTCTGAAGCTGCCCTAATTAGTTCATCTAATGTTAGTGGTACATCCAGATATTGTCTTTCCTCTCTGGAAATGGATGGTATTGTAAGAGTACAAAAAGTCTCCTAGTTCATTCAGTTGGTAAGCGGCCTTACTCTGATATAGATCCCTGTAAAAGGTAGTAAATGATCCTCTTGACTATGGGAAATATTCCCATTTGGTATACGTATACGGGGGATAAAATTAGACTTAACCTGGGATTTTACAATAACTGCTAACATTTTCCCATGTTTCTCTCCTTCCTCAAAATACTTACTCCTTACTAAAGATTGTTCCCTTTCAGCTTTTTCCACAACTGTTCTTTTATATAGACGTTGTACATCCTTCCATATAGCTTGGTTCACAGATTTGGGGTTCTGAACATATTGAAATTCTTTTTGTTGCACTTCTGCTGCCAATAAAGTTTCCCATTCCTTACCTGTCTTTTTAAATCTATTTACAGCTTGTATCATGAAGCCTCTTAGAAAGGCCTTCATAGCGCCCTACACCAATTGTTGAGTCGTTGAATTTGCATTATCCAAAAAGAAATCAGTTAGTGATTGTTGCATGGACTCCCCATGGACCACCCATAGCCATGAGGCATCCATACGCCAATGGCCTTTATTATATGGTTTAACTTTCCCTATGGTGATCAGAACTGGAGAATGGTCCGAGATCCCCTCGCCAGATACCGTATATCTAAAACCATTGGAAGAGCCAGTTCCGTGCCCAGAGCCAAGTCAATCCTGGATAAGGTACCATAAGAACAACACGTATAAGCATATACTCCGGCATTGAGAAGGCCATATTTATTAGGGTTTCTTGCGAGGTGGCAACTGCTGCTTCCAATAAAGTAGTGGCATTGGATGTCGTCAGTCTAGAAAGGGCAGTTGTGAAAAAATAGGAGAGCACGTCCGGAAGGGCCAACACTCCCATTGTAACTGGTAATTTTAGAACTGCTAGAGAGACTCTGGGGGCGCATGATCCCCAAAGAAATCCCACAGTAATGGAGTCAATGGTTCTGAAAATCTGCAGTGTCACAAAGACCTGGGAATTCGAGAGGATATAGAGAAATTTAGGGAGAAAAATCATCTTAAACAAATGTATTCGTCTCATCAATGTGATCGGCAAATTCTGCCATTTCTGTACTTTCTCTCTAAAGGCCCCGATGATTGGTGACAGATTATTCTCCAGAAACCGTGCAATAGGGAGCTGTACCACAATCTGCAAATATTTAAAAGAAGTAGACAAAAGAATGGGACAGTCAGATGGAGGAGTCACTGTATCATCTATGGGAAAAAGGGACAATTTTGCCTAGTTAATTCGAAATCCGGAGTAATCTCCAAATTCCTGTATCAGCCTGAAGGCCCCCGAAAGCGAGTGTCCTGCAGATTCACAAGCATGTCATCAGCATAGAGAGACACCCGTTCTTCAAACTCCCCAATTCAAAAACCCGACAGACTAGGAAAAGATCTCAGCTTTACTGCCAGGGGCTCTATGGCCACAGCAAACAGGAGGGGTGACAGCGATGACAAGTGATGTTTACATTCCTTGTAATAGGAATGAAAGTTTAAAAAAAAAAAGGCCAAAAGAAAGTGTCAAAATAGAAAAATAAAAGTAAAATAAACAATAAAAAATGTAAAGTGCCCCGTCCCCGCGTGCAGGTGCGCAGCAGCGAACGCATACGTAGGTCGCGTCCACATATGTAAACGACGTTCAAACCACACATGAGGTATCGCTGCGAACGTTACAGCGAGAGCAATAATTCTAGCACTAGACCTCCTCTGTAACTCTAAACATGTGACCTGTAAAAAATTTTTAAGCGTCACCTATGGGAATTTTTAAGTACCGAAGTTTGGCGCCATTCCACGAGTGTGTGCAATTTCAAAGCCTGACATGTTAGGTAACATCATCTTTCACAAAGCAAATTGGGCTAACTTTACTGTTTTTTTTATTTATTTTTTTTTTTTTTTAATGCATGAAACTGTTTTTTCTCCCCAAAAAAAGTTTGAAAAGTTACTGCGCAAATATCGTGGAGATAATAAATTGCAACGACCACCCTTTTATTCCCTAGGGTCTCTAAACATATATAATGTTTTGGGGTTCTGAGTAATTTTCTAGCAAAAAAATTATGATTTTTACATGTAGGAGCGAAGTGTCAGAATTGGCCTGGGTAGCAAGTAGTTAAAGGGGACACCAGCAAGAGGAAATTGGTTCTGATTCACCTATATAGATCTTTAGTGCGACCTCATTTTGAATACCGTGTCCAGGTCTGGAGACCTCACATACAAAAAGATATTGCTAAGACAGAATGGTTCCAGACGGGCAACAAAAATGTTGAAAGGTCTGGAGGATAAAACATATCAGGAGAGACTTCAGGAAGTTAACATGTACAGTCTGCAGGAAAGAAGGGAAAGGGGAGACATGATTGAAACCATACATAAAGTGGATGAATAAGGTTCAGGAAGGCAGTATTTTTAATATAAAGCCAAGAACAAGAACATGGGGACATGACCTCAAACTAGTGGAAAAAAAGTTCAAAACTAATATTAGAAAGTATTATTTTACTCCGTGGCGGAAATATAGGGTTCGCTGCAGTCGCACTTGTGACTGGGCCCTGTCGTTCTGCCACTGCGGTGGGGCCCCAAGACCTGGCATCTCCCCCTGCACCTATGGAAGTCCGTTTAACATGCAGGGGGTAGGTCGGAGGAGGCGATCAGCAGCTCTCTGGGGATCCTGATGTAAGGAGGGGCTCTCTGGGGACCCTGATGTAAGAGGAGGCCCTCTGGGGATCCTGAAGTAGGGGGGCTCTCTGGGGACCCTGATATAAGGAAGGCTCTCTGGGAACCCTAATGTAAAGGGGGGCTCTCTGGGGATCCTGATGTAAAGGGGGGCTCTCTGGGGACCTTGATATAAGGAAGGCTCTCTGGGGCCCCTGATGTAAGGGGGGGCTCTCTGGGGACCCTGATGTAAGGGGGGGCTCTCTGGGGACCCTGATATAAGGAGGGGCTCTCTGGGGACCCTGATGTAAGGAAGGCTTTCTGGGGACCCAGATGTTAGGAAGGCTCTCTGGGGACCCCGATGTAAGGAGGGGCTCTCTGAGGACCCTGATGTAAGGAGGGGCTCTCTGTGGACCCTAATGTAAGGGGGGGCTCTCTGGGGACCCTAATGTAAGGGGGAGCTCTCTGGGGACCCTAATGTAAGGGGGGGGGCTATCTGGGGATCCTAATGTAGGTAGGGAGGCTCCCTGGTGATCCTGATGTAAGGAACGATCCGCACTCAGATATATAACGTTATTTTATATATATATATATATATATACACACACACACATACACACATATTTATATACAGTAACTCACAAAAGTGAGTACACCCCTCACATTTTTGTAAATAGTTTATTATATCTTTTCATCTGACAACACTGAGGAAATAACACTTTGCTACAATGTAAAGTAGTGAGTGTACAGCTTGTATAACAGTGTAAATTTGCTGTCCCCTCAAAATAACTCAGCACACAGCCATTTATGTCCAAACCGCTGGCAACAAAAGTGAAAATGTTCAAATTGGGCCCAAAGTGTCAATATTTTGTGTGGCCACCATTATTTTCCAGCACTCCTTAACCCTCTTGTGCATGGAGTTCACCGGAGCTTCACAGGTTGCCACTGGAGTCCTCTTCCATTCCTCCATGAGGACATTACGAAGCTGGTGGATGTTAGAGACCTTGTGCTCCTCCTCCTTCCGTTTGAGGATGCCCCACAGATGCTCAATAGGGTTTAGGTCTGGAGACATGCTTGGCCAGTCCATGACCTTTACCCTCAGCTTCTTTAGCAAGGCAGTGGTCATCTTGGAGGTGTGTTTGGGGTCGTTATGATGTTGGAATACTGCCCTGCTGCCCAGTGTCCGAAGGGAGGGGATCATGCTCTGCTTCAGTATGTCACAGTACATGTTGGCATTCATGGTTCCCTCAATGAACTGTAGCTCCCCAGTGCCAGCAGCACTCATGCAGCCCCAGACCATGACACTCCCACCACCATGCTTGACTGTAGGCAAGACACACTTGTCTTTGGACTCCTCACCTGGTTGCAGCCACACACGCTTGACACCATCTGAACCAAATAAGTTTATCTTGGTCTCATCAGACCACAGGACATGGTTCCATTTATCCATGTCCTTAGTCTGCTTGTCTTCAGCAAACTGTTTGCCTGCTTTTTTGTGCATCATCTTTAGAAGAGTCTTCCTTCTGGGACGGCAGCCGTGCAGACCAATTTGATACAGTGTGCGGCAAATGGTCTGAGCACTGACAGGCTGAGCATGTGCATTCAACTTCTTTGGTCGACCATGGCAAGGCCTGTTCTGAGTGGAACCTGTCCTGTTAAACCACTGTATGGTCTTGGCCACCGTGTTGCAGCTCAGTTTCAGGGTCTTGGCAATCTTCCTATAGCCTAGGCCATTTTTATGTAGAGCACCAATTCTTTTTTTCAGATCCTCGGAGAGTTCTTTGCCATACGGTGCCATGTTGAACTTCCAGTGACCAGTATGAGAGAGTGAGAGCGATAACACCAAATTTAACACACCTGCTCCCCATTCACACCTGAGACCTTGTAACACTAACGAGTCACATGGCACCGTGGAGGGAAAATGGTTGATTAGGCCAAATTTGGATATTTTGGATACTTGATTGACCACTTTTTCTGCCATCCCTTTTCTATGTTTCTTAGGCAGAAAGACAGCTTAGGGAATGTCTACTGCAGTGGGGATACAGTAAAAAAGAAAAAAGCCTTAAAAGGACATAGCAAAAAGCATTTGCAAAGAGAAGACAAGATCTACTATTTGGGGAAAAAAGTGTGAGGATACATATGTCATGTGTTTAATTGCACGTTATACATGCGATAATAAGAATATATGGTCCATTGTTAATAAATATTTCTACCTACCGACAAGTGATACCACCATTATTAAGTACATTGATCTGGTTATTGACTGGTTCGGAGTCCCTGCCAGGACAATGAGAGGCAGCCCTTGTTGTATAAAGGGTACATTTAAATGTTGGTTTACCCAATGTAAATTGAATAAAACCAGAGATACATTTACCTGAAGACTCAATGCTAAAATCCCATCATTATACAGCATTTTTAAACATCAGGTGTTATATAGCTTATGTCTTGTAGATGTAGTGCCTTATATTAACTTTGGGCAAAATTAAATGTCAGCTCAGATGCTACATCTACAACCATGTATATGCAAACAAAATTGGGAACTTTATGACACCAGTGGACAGGCATATTGGCCTTCAGCACACTTTTTTTGCACCAGATCATATCAATGAACAACCCCCCCATAGGAGTTTATTAGGATAGGGCGATATTATAGCGGGAAACCCAGTGCATATATTTATTAAAAGCCACTCAAAGTCCAAGTTTAGATGAGGTTATATCATAAAATGTTTTCTGTAATGAAGCTCTCACTTTTACTACAGCCAATACAGCCATATATTAATGCTGTAACATACATTTTTATCATTGTAGTAGATATCATTCTCACACTGAAGAAGCAGAGTTCATTTATTAAATGCATATTAAAGTAATTGTAAACATAAAAAAATAATATGTTATATTGTGCATGGTTTTGCACAAAGAAACCCCAATCCTCCTCCTCTGGGGATCCCCCACTGGCGCTCCTGGCTTCTCTCCCTCTCTGAGCGCCCCCATAGCAAGCTGCTATCCATTGACACACAGCATGACTCAGCCCCTCCCTCCCTCCCTCCCCCCCACAGTCTGTGAATGATAGCAGCAGGAGCCAATGCTGCTCTCATGTCCACTGAGGAGATAGAGAACAGAGAAAGATGCTGCTCCTGGGCACAATGCTGGTTCGAGATAAGGCTCAGGTAAGTATTTGGGTGGGTTGGAGGGATTCTGAACAGAGAAGGTTTTTTTTTTGTTTTGTTTTTTTTACCCTAATACAGAGAATTCATTTAGAATATTAGACATTAGATTAAAATCTTCTACCTTTACAACCACTTTAATGCCAACAGTCTACCATATAACTACAAATGTACATGTGAGGACAAACTCATCTGGCTCAATATAGTTGAGAGCTATAGGTAGATGGTAATAGACATTTTGATGGTAATGCTCTATATACCCTGACAGTGTGTATGTTTAATACATAGGATTTTGCAAGTTTTTGCAATGAAAATAAATAAAAGCAATGTTTTATGAGAATATGTTTTCTATTGTACTGTACAACATATTGACTCCTCAAAAATCCCTTTGGAAATTGGAAAACAATTTGAATTCAAAAACAATTCGAATTCGAAAGCTTTTCGAGTTAGAAAACTTTCGAATTTGATTCGAAAACGAATAAACTAAACAAATTCCGAAAACGAATTAAACGAATGAAACAAATTTAACTAAATAAATTTATGTAAATAAGGAATCGAAACAAAACTAAACTAAATGAACTACCCTAGTCTTGCAACACAATCTTTTATCTATAGAGAGAGAGACAACACTGTCACCTTGAGAGAGGTCTACAGAAACACCCCCCTGCCTCTTCTCTATAACATGGAGGGGATGTGTTTCTGTAGTCCTCAGAGATAACAGGGGCTCGCCGTGCGAGTTAAATGTCTAAAGCCCAATTGTGCCAGCACTGCAAGGGTTAACTACTCATTTTTTTTCTAGGGGATTGGAGAAGGGAGATATACTTACCCAATCCTCCAAGACTGGTCCCTGCAACTCCTACCCTCCTCACAGCCTAGCAGCCTTGACGTCATTAAGCATATAGACCTGCTCTAGACATCAGGAAAAGTCCACCACTGGTTCGTGGGAGAGAGCCATTTGCCACTGGAGTGGAGGATCGCGTGAGTGTAAGCTTTCTGGTCCCCTGGACAAAATGAGCAAAATGACCCATGCAGTGCTGGCATAACCCCACTGCATGGGAAAACTTTTTTTCCCTGGAGTTGGGCTTTAATTTGGGCTAAAGGGAACATAAATAGCAGTTTTACCTACCTTATCCTTCGCATCCCCATCATCCAGTGCACTCCTATTTTTTCTGACGTCCCAGTTTTTGGGCATTTTGATTGGAATGGTCTGTATACCCTAACAATGTCTATGTTTAATGTATAAAATTTTATAAGTTTTAGTGGCATGAAATTTTATATATATCATAAAGTAATTTTTGTCAACACCTCAGAAATTACGTACAGTTGTGTCCAACATCACTAACCAGATCAATCACTGTTTTTGGTATAAATTATATTTCTACATAGCAAATAACTTACTAGTAGGTGCAGTAGAGTAATAGAAAACCAACAAACATAACAGTCATTAAATGCATACTGTTGATTCTGTATAATTTAATCATTAATTGAAAGGGGCGTGTTCAAAATAATAGCAGCGTGGAGTTCAATTAGCTCATTTTGCAAATTAAAATTCGGACCAATGTTCGTTTATTACAATTGTACCGAATTTGAACGAATCCAAAATAATGAAAAAAAAATTCAGGCGAAATTCGAATAGTTTTCGAATAGTTTTTGAATTCTAATAGTTTTCAAACTTGAATTAAAAAAGTTTTCAAATTCAAACAGTTTTCCCAATTCGAAAAGTTTTCGAATTCAAATTGTTTTCCAATTTCCAAAGAGAATAAAATAGAAAATAAAGGAATAGAATAGAAAAAAAATAATACTAGACTAGATTAGAATATAACAGAAAATAAAAGAATAGAATAGACTAGAATATAATAGAAACAAATAGAATAGAATAACATAAGAACAATATAACCATCTTCTGAAATTCGAATTTCAAATAAAATAAATTTGAATACATAAGAAAAGAATGGAATAGAAAGAGAATAGAACAGAATAGATTTTAATAGAATAGAATAGAAAATTAAAAAAAAACAATAAAATAGAATAAAAAGAATATATCCATTTCCCAAAATTCAAATAGATTAAATTCGAATTTGAATACAATAGAAAAAATAGATTAGAATAGAAAATAACAGAATAGTTTAGAAAAAACAATAGAATAGAATAGAAAGAATATAACCATCCTCCAAAATTTGAATTTCAAATAGAATAAATTAGAATTTGAATATAAAATAATAGAATAGAATAGAATAGAAAATGGAATAGAATAAACAAATAAAAAATAATTTAATTTAAAAAACGATAGAATAGAATAGATTGGTATAGAAAGAATATAACCATTTCCCAAAATTAAAATAGAATCAATTCAAATTTAAATTAGAATAGGAAGATGGTTATATTGTATTCTATTCTGTTGTTTTTTTCTATACTATTGTGTTATTTTCTATTGTATTCTACTCTACTCTATTCTTTTCTATTCTATTCAAATTCGAATTGATTCTATTTGAATTTTGGAAAACGGTTACATTATTTATATTCTATTCTATTGTTTTTGTAATTCTATTCTTTTCTATTCTATTCGAATTTCAGAAGATGGTTATAATCTATTTTATTCTATTTTTTTATTCTATTCTATTCCTTTCTATTCTATTACATTATGTTCTTTTATTTTCTATCCTATTTTGTTCTGTTTTACTCTATGATATTATATTCTTTTTTTTCTGTTATATTCTTTTCTATGTTATTTAATATTTTCTATTCCTTTATTTTCTATTCTATTTTATTCTCTATTTGGAAATTGGAAAACAATTTGAATTCAAAAACAATTCGAAATCGAAAGCTTTTCGAGTTAGAAAACTTTCGAATTTGATTCGAAAACTTTTCAAATCGATTTGAAAACGAATAAACGAAACAAATTCCGAAAACGAATTAAACGAATGAAACAAATTTAACTAAATAAATTTATGTAAATAAGGAATCGAAATGAAACTAAACTAAAGTAAACTATTTTTTTTGTTCTGCACATGTCTAACATTGACTGGCCTAAAGAGAAATGGCGCAACATTTTGTGGACTGATGAGTGATGAAAGCAAGATTGTTCTTTTTGGGTCTAGGGGCCGCAGACAGTTTGTCAGACAACCCCAAACACTGAATTCAAGCCACAGTACACTGTAAAGACAGTGAAGCCTGGCGGCGCAAGCATCATGATATGGGGATGTTTCTTATACTATGGTGTTGCATTTTTCAGTTTATACAGTAAATGTTTGAGTTTGTAAAGAAAAATGCAGACACTGCTATTTTTTGGGAAAGCTTAATATTCCTTTTTCTTCACTTTCTGTAGAATAATCGTTTGCATGTATGGAAATAAAAGCTAGCTTTACTCACTTTTTTCTTGTCAAATTTGTTTATTGAATTTTAACAATTTTGAACAGTTAAAGCAAAAAGAGGAACCCCTAGGGTGGGACTTTGAAAGCACTACCACAGTAAATAGAAAATAAGTATAAATATAGAGTTTTTATTCAAAAGAACATACCAAAATATTATCTTGACACAAATGTGGATACAATTTAAAACCGTCAATGAAAGATAGCTATTGTTCCCTGAATCAGACGCGTTTCGGAAAAATCCTTTCTTTCATCGGGGTTCTTACAAAGGAAATAATATCCAAAGAATAGCGAAATGCAAGATAATCAATCATCTGTATATCTGCAACCAATCTATGGTATGAACATTTACATACATATGGTTCACTTACATTTTGTTTATCGAAAAAGACATATAAGTATCCACAGAATTAAAACTGAGACTTTGGCAACCTTGCGCATGGCTCCCCACGTGCATTATCCCAATGGTCAGTTTTAAATGTCCAACATGGTTTGAGGATATGCTGAAGGGGACAGTGTCCCCAACAACATCAATAACACTGTATCCTGAGCCCAGGAACAGCGCACGTGTGTATACTGGGGTCCAAAAAGCGAAAAAACCTGGAGATAAAGGCACATTAATAAAGGGGCCAACTTATACATTTATACTATAAATCCATAGATACTTAGGCTATAACTTGATAAAAGCCTACCTAAGCACAGAAATGCCCTTGTATACCGGCAGATAGGCTGGAGAGTGTGTAAAAAACGTAGATGGTACTATTGATCGTCTCAACACAGAGATGACTGTAGTATCAATAGCCAGTGAGAGAGATCGCAGAATTGATATGCAAAAAGAAAAAAGAGAAAAAGGCACAAAGGCCAAAGCTTGTTAACAAACATCTAAAAACAATTGGAATGTGAATTCAAAGTCTATACAAAAGGTAGATCTCACTTACTTTAAAACGTATTTCACCGCACATCTCTCCAGACTCTTCTAACCCCTGCCATTTCTATCAAGGAATGAGCAGAGCTAAATATAGCCCTGCTAATGCTGCCCCTGCTGATTCCTAATTGAAAGCGGCTTCTAGAGATCAGCCCAGTCCAAATTAACACTAAGGACCCCCTGAGTGGCGATCGCGGCAAGCCTCCCCACCGCGCATGCTCCGACAATGTACCGCACACGCGCGCTAGCCAAACTGGGACCCACGAGCGAAAACGTCACACAGCCGCACTGCGATCGAGTCCCACCGGCACGGCAAACACACCCTGGGTACAGTCAGAAGGCTGACCCAGAAGGCAAGGGGAGGAAACACTGAAGGTCACAAAACAGCATCCTCACAAGATATCTTCAAAGAGGTATATCTTAGCTGTGCCGGGCACACACACATGTAGCGATGCGCGTTCAAAACAGCATACACGATCCAATAAGAATTGAAAAAATCAAAAGCCAGACATCCAGACCCATTAAAGATAAGTAAGTATATCCTGCAACCCATATAGTGCGCCAACAGCCGGGGAAAATTCCTAAAGAATAATCAGATGGTCACCCATCAACTATACTCATGTAAAAAGGTTAAAAAAATGGGAATTGGAATTATGTAATGATCTCCCAAAAAAGTGGATAATGCACATAGGAGCCACGCGCGAAGGTGCAAATGCAGGTACAATACATGACAATGGCAAACAGACATGAGATCAACATAGGAGCATATCAAATACATCCCTAACAAATTGAGTGTGTAATTCTACACAATACAGAGACTTTTTTATACTATAAAGCCAAGAAGAGAGGTTTCTAAATCAAAAAGGAGAAGAGCAGTAAAGATACAGTGGATAGTAAGGTGGTAATCACAAATACCATAGAGCAGAGAGACTAAAGAATAGACCCCCCCATAATGTAATGAAACATACAGTGCCTTGCAAAAGTATTCACCCCCTTGGCATTTTTCGGGTTTTGTTGCCTCACAACCTGAAATTAACATGGATTGTTTGAGGATTTGCATCATTTAATTTACAGAACATGTCCACAACTTTGAAGATGTTTTTTTTTTTTTTATTGTGAAGCAAACAACAAATAGGACAAAATAACAGAAAAAGTCAATGTGCAAAACTATTCACCCCCCTAAAGTCAATACTTTGTATAGCCACTTTTTGAGGCTATCACAGCTCCAAGTCGCTTTGGATAAGTCTCTATGAGCTTGCCACATCTTACCACTTGGATTTTTGCCCATTCCTCCTTGCAAAACTGCCGCAGCTCCTTCAAGTTGGATGGTTTGCGCTTGTGAACAGCAATCTTTAAGTCTGACCACAGATTTTCTATTGGATTGAGGTCTGGGCTTTGACTAGGCCATACCAACACATTTACATGTTTCCCCTTAAACCACTCAAGTGTTGCTTTAGCAGTGTGTTTGGAGTCATTGTCCTGCTGGAAGGTGAACCTCCGTCCTAGCCTCAAATCACACACAGAGTGGTACGGGTTTTGCTCAAGAATATCCCTGTATTTAGCACCATCCATCTTTCCCTCAACTCTGCCACCACCATGTTTCACAGTGGGGATGGTGTTCTTTGGGTGATGTGATTTGTTGGGTTTGCGCCAGACATAGCGTTTTCTTTGATAACCTAAAAGTTCAATTTTAGTCTCATCAGACAAGAGCACCTTCCTCCATACATTTTGGGAGTCTCCCACATGCCTTTTCGCAAACTCAAAACGTGCCATTTTGTTTTTTGCTGAAAGTAATGGCTTTCTTCTGGCCACAACTCTATGGAGCGTACGGCTTATTGTCGTCCTATGTACAGATACTCCAGTCTCTGCTGTGGAACTCTGCAGCTCCTCCAGGGTTACCTTAGGTCTCTGTGCTGCCTCTCTGATTAATGCCCTCCTTGCCCGGTCCGTGAGTTTTCGTGTGCGGTCATCTCTTGGCAGGTTTGCTGCTGTGCCATGTTCTTTCCATGCTCCTAGGGATCATCAAAGATTTGGATATTTTTTTATAACCTAACCCTGACTTGTACTTCTCAACAACATTGTCTCTTACTTGTTTGGAGAGTTCCTTGGTCTTCATGGCAGTGTTTGGTTAGTGGTGCCTATTGCTTAGGTGTTGCAGCCTCTGGGGCCTTTCAAAAAGGTGTGTAATGACAGATCATGTGACACTTAGATTGCACACAGGTGGACATCATTTCCCTTCATAACAAAGAGGATGAATAGATACGCACATGCCAATTATCAGTTTTTTTATTTCTGAAAAATAGTTTTATGTATATATATATATATATATATATATATATATATATATATATATATATATTTTTTTTTTTTTCTAATTTTACTTCACCAACTTAGACTATTGTGTTCTGATCCATCACATATAATTCAGATTAAAAAAAACATTGAACTAAAGGCTGTAATGTAACAAAATAGGTAAAAAGCCAAGGGAGTGAATACTTTTGCAAGGCACTGTATAGGGGTGTTCCTATCTTTCCATACCCCCCAGAGTTAAAACTCTCCAGAAAGGGCTTGAAGCAAACTGCATCAGCCGTGGAGTTTAGTAGTTAAAACTATTTTAGCATTGATCTAACTTCTCAAAAGATTGTGTCATACATTGTAAAAGAGAGGATAAAATCAACTTAGACCAGGTTGCTATAAGATGACCTCAGATTTAAAAAAAAAAAAAAGGGTCTTAATTATTATCAATTTACTCACTTTTTTAAACATGCTGCTATTATTAATTATTATTAATACAACTGTATAAACTGCCTTCTGCAGTTCTCTATAGCTAAAGTGCAGTGAGCGAAGATTATTACCCAAGGACAGGAAGTGTGTTACCGGAAGAATAGCTGAAAATAAAAGATCGCAAGCTTAAAAGCAAAAAATAACACAACCACCACACCTTTTTTTCAGAATTAAGAATTAGTTTAACACTAAAATCACAAGCAAAAATAGAGTGGGAGTATCGAGAGAAAAAGAGAAACTGTAATATGTTTACATGGCTGACATTATGAGTTCAAACAAATAGGTGATATGGTTTTGTTTAAAGGAGTCTCACCAGAAGGTAATAAGGCTTGTTAAATCCCTCAGGGGACCCTGCACACATACACTTATCCCCAATAAAATTGGTGCTGTGGTTCCTAAGCAGTGTTGTTGAATAGTTATCCCCTCCCATCGCTACCCGACAATGCTGGATAAAGGTGAGTGATTCTAACTGAATGAACAGAGGAGGAGGAGACAGTGCAGACTCAGAGTCCATGCAACCTCCACCTCTGCTAAACTCTACAGTCAGAACATCCCTCCTTGCCATGCATTCCTGTGCCTCCCCTTCTCCATTTGTACAAATAAAAAGCGGAGCCAGCAACTTTTTACAGCCGCCTCTCCATTCTGCAGCCATGCCTTTTCTACTACTTTTAAAAGACTGAGCCAGCAATCCTCTGCAGCTGCTATACTATATTATACTATAGTAATACTATAGTAATACTATTGTCATGGACATACTACTTCCAGACCTGCAACAGGGCTCAGGCGCATCCCCACCAACAGGTTCCCAGTAACGAACAGGCGTGCGCCAATGCGCATGTGCGGATCGCGAAGATCGCACGCACAGTGATTCGGCTTTGGCGCCCAGTGGCCTTTAAGAGGGGCTTCCACCATTCAGCTCTTGTTGTTTGATCTGCAGCTTCACCTGTGACCTGTTCCTGTAATCAGCATCCGATCACCTGACCTGGCTCTCTGACCACGCTGCTGTCTCCAATCCTGAACCTTGGCTTTCCCTGACTCTGATTCTGTTTACCTGCCTGTCTGATCTCCTGTTACCAGAAACCAGCCTGAACTTGACTATTCCTTGCCTGCCGATTCTGTTGAACTGATCCACTGTGTATGACCCGGCTTGTCTGACCTTGCTTCTGCCTGCTGTGTGCACCCTGCTGACCTGCATCCTGCTGACCTGCATCCAGCTTACCTGCAGCCTGCTGACCTGTATCCAGCTCACCTGCACCCTGCTGACCTGCATCCAGCTTACCTGCATCCTGCTGACCTGCATCCAGCTTACCTGTAGCCTGCTGACCTGCATCCAGCTCACCTGCACCCTGCTGACCTGCATCCAGCTTACCTGCATCCTGCTGACCTGCATCCAGCTTACCTGCTGACTTGTATCCAGCTTACCTGCACCCGGCACTCCAGCCAGTTCCAGTGTCTCCCAGTGGACATCATCTCCAGTTCCAGAGAATTCACCAGGCACTCATACCCCGCTGTGCTCCTACGGTCATTGTCCTCAACTCCAGTGATCTGGGAACCAGGGCTGTACGAGAGGTCTCCCTCTGCACGTCAGGCTCACATACGAGGTACTTGTCAGTATCAAACAGCCATGCCTGAGCCTGCAAGAGGGACCTCTGCTACTGATGAAATCTGCCAATTACTCTCCGTCCTCACTCAAGAGGTGAAATCCCTTCAGGACAGCTATGAACACCTGTTGAGACAAGTGCAGTCCCGGACGAGTACTACAAACCTTTCTTCCAGTGGGTTGTCATCAGAGGCTTCCCCCGCACTCCCTGTAATGATGTTATTTCCAGAACCCAGGGTCCCAATTCCGGAGAAGTTTTCTGGGGATCGAAGCAAGTTTCGGACTTTCCGTAATGCATGTGAGCTGTACTTTTCCTTACTACCCTTAACCTTTTCGCGGGAAAACACCAAGGTGGGGTTTGTTGTCTCACTTCTGCTGGGAGAACCACAAGCCTGGGCTCATCACCTGCTGGAAGAACACCATGTTTCTCTGGACTCTTTGTCATCCTTCTTCGACGCAATGTCACTCTTATATGATGACCCCCAACGAACTTCCACTGCCGAAGCTGCTCTTAGCACGCTCCAGCAGGGCCGCAGAGTGGTCGAAGATTATATAATGGACTTTAGACGCTGGAGCGCGGATACCCAGTGGAACCATGCAGCTTTACGGCACCAGTTTCGCCTAGGCTTGTCAGAAGGACTAAAGGATGAACTGGCTCGGGTCGGTGTACCAAATTCCCTGGAATCCTTGATGACCCTCACTATTCAGATAGACCGTCGTCTTCGGGAACGCAGGATGGAGAGGGTGACCCAGCAGACTCAACCAACTTGGATGTTACCCCAAGTGCCTACGACCTCTCGTCCTGTTTCCCTTAGACCGGTCCCAGTTAATCCTGCACCAACCAAACTAACACCGGACTTTCAGAAATCTGGGCAGGTCGGAATAATGAGACCCGCATTGTCTGCCGAGGAACGTCTACGTCGGCAACAGCTCAACCTGTGTTTGTACTGCGGGGGACCGGGCCATTATGTACATTCGTGTCCTGCCAAGTACCGTAAATCTTCATCCATCTCACCACACAGTCACCCAGCTCTCTCTACTCACCTGGCTATTCCCATAACCCTTCAGTTTTCTGGAAAGACTGTGTCTGTTACTGCAATAATAGACTCTGGTGCATGCAGTTGTTTTATTGGTTTGAACTTTGCCAACCAACAACGCATTCCACTCCAGCACAGGGCTCAAGGACTTTCTGTTTTCTTGGCAGATGGATCCCGTATTAAATCTGGCCAGGTGACTCAAGAGACTCCCCCACTGCCTGTAATTACTGTCTCGAACCACAAGGAACTGCTTAAGTTTGATGCTATTGCTTTCCCTCTGTTCCCGATCATCTTGGGTCTACCGTGGCTTCAGGCCCACAACCCGCAAATTGACTGGGGCTCCGGAGAGATCAGGTTTCAGTCCCTCTACTGTCAAGAACATTGTCTGCCCTTACCTTCCAAGATATCTGGCCCTTTGCTGTGCCTGGAAGCTGACTCAGAATTACGCTCAGCAGTACCTGAACAGTATCACGAGTTCTTAGACGTTTTTAGTAAACGAGGGCAGAGACACTTCCTCCTCATCGTTCCTACAATTGCCCGATTGAGTTACTGCCCGGAGCTGAAATCCCCTTTGGGTGAATTTTCCCTCTGTCTGAGCGTGAGTTGGAGGTTTTAAAGGAATATGTTGACGAAAACCTTAAGAGGGGGTTCATCCGGCCATCCACCTCTCCAGCTGGGGCAGGGATCTTTTTTGTGGAGAAGAAGGACCACTCATTGCGTCCTTGTGTGGACTACCGGGAGCTGAACAAGGTCACGGTCAAGAACCGGTATCCCTTACCCCTGGTACCTGAGCTTTTTCAAAGATTAAGAACTACTGTTGTGTTCACCAAACTCGATCTTCGTGGGGCCTACAATTTGGTTCGCATTCGTGCAGGGGACGAGTGGAAAACGGCCTTCCGTACCAGGTTTGGCCATTACGAATATCTGGTGATGCCCTTCGGCCTGTGTAATGCCCCTGATACCTTCCAGCACCTGATAAATGATATCTTCAGAGACTATCTGGACATTTTTGTCATAGCCTACTTAGACGATACCCTGATCTTTTCCTCATCCTTGGATCAGCACCGGAAACACGTCAAGATGGTACTCTGCCGACTCCGTCAGCATGGCTTATACACCAAACCAGAAAAATGCGAATTCGAGCGGCAGAGTATCCAATTTCTGGGCCTGGTAATTTCCACAGAAGGGTTCAAGATGGACCCACAAAAAGTCACAGCTGTTCTGGACTGGCCTGCACCCTCAGATAAAAAGGGGGTGCAACGTTTTGTTGGCTTCGCCAATTTTTACAGAAGGTTCATCAAAGGATTTTCTGCAATTATCTCTCCGATCACCCAGCTAACAAGACAAAACGTCCGATTCCAGTGGAATCCCCAGGCTCAAGCTGCCTTTTCTACCCTAAAAGGACTCTTTACCTCTGCCCCCATCTTGAGCCATCCGGATCCCTCTCTTCCTTACCTACTCGAGGTTGATGCCTCAGAAACAGCTGTGGGGGCAGTTATTTCTCAGCACCAAGGACTCAAGGATCTCATGCACCCCATAGCTTTCTTCTCTCGGAAGCTTTCGCCTGCAGAGAAGAATTACGATGTGGGGGACCGTGAACTTTTGGCCATTAAAGCCGCACTCGAAGAATGGCGATACCTGCTAGAGGGAGCGGCACATCCCATACTTATCTACACGGATCATAAAAATCTGGAATATTTACGAACCGCCAAACGTTTGAAGCCGCGTCAGGCACGATGGGCGTTATTCTTTTCCAGATTTTCATTTCACATCACCTACCGGCCAGGATCAAAGAACATCAAGCCTGACGCTCTCATTCGGATGTACGATGACCCCAAAGAAACTTCAGTTCCGGACACCATCTTATCTGAGGGCAACTTTCTGCTTTTCCAGACAGACCTGATGTCCGGTCTAAAACAAGCCTCAGAGGGGGTGTCCGGTCCTCCAGGATCAATCTTGATACCCAGGGATGGGATGCTTTGGAAGGACAGCAAAATTTTTGTGCCAGAAAGTTGCTGGACAGAAGTGCTGAGCCTGTGTCATGACCACCCGCTGGCCGGACATTTTGGGGTTCACAAGACTCGTGAACTAATCCAGCGCATGTTTTGGTGGCCGAAGCTTGAGGAAGATTGCAAGGACTATGTTAAGTCATGTGTCATCTGTACCCAAAGCAAGTCTGCCAGGACCAAGTCCTGGGGCCTCCTCAGACCACTACCAATTCCTGACAGACCCTGGAGCATGATTGCCATGGACTTTGTAGTGGAACTACCCCCTTCTGAAGGACATACAGCTATCTTTGTAGTGGTTGACCGTCTGTCTAAGATGGCCCACTTCATACCCCTAAAGAGTATGCCGTCTGCTTTGGAAACCGCCCGGGTGTTCATCAGGGAGATCGTAAGGCTGCACGGGGTACCAACCAACATTGTATCTGACAGGGGAGTCCAGTTCACCTCCCGCTTCTGGAGGTCACTATGCCAAATTCTGAAAATTGAACTTTCCATGTCATCTGCTTTCCACCCCCAGACTAACGGACAAACTGAAAGGACGAACCAAACCCTAGAACAGTACATCCGTTGCTTTACCTCATTTGTCCAAGATGATTGGGTAGCACTTTTGCCTCTAGCGGAATTTGCTTTCAACAATGCCAGCCATTCAGCCACAGGTCAGTCACCGTTCTTTGCAAACTATGGGTTCCATCCTGTCTTCCTGCCTAACATTATTCCAGAATCTCCTGTTCCAGCAGTACAAAGCACTGTCGAGTTCCTGGGTCGCAACAACAAGTTGTTGCAAGAAGCTATGGCCAAGGCGCAGGCAACCAACAAGAGGCTTTATGACAGGAAGAGAAGAGGTGAATTACGTCTCCAACCAGGTGATCAGGTGTGGTTATCTACCACCAACCTCAAGATGGCTTGCCCTTCAAAGAAGCTGGCACCCAGATTCATTGGCCTTTTCCCAGTTAAAAGGAAATTGAATGAGGTCTCCTATGAACTTACCCTGCCTGAGTCGCTCAAAGTGCACCCGGTGTTTCACGTGTCTCTGCTTAAACCCACAGTACCCGACCCTTTCCCGGACAGAGGAACGGGGCCACCCGGACCCGTTATTATTAATAAGGACGAGGAGTATGAGGTGGAGGCTGTCGTAGACTGCAGGAGGAGAGGTAACCAACTTCAATTTTTAATCAAATGGAAGGGTTATGGACCAGAGGAGAACTCATGGGAACCTAAGCAAAATGTGCATGCTCAAGAACTGATCCAGGCTTTCTTCCGCAGACATCCTCAGAAAAAAGCTCTTTTGGGCACCCGGAGGTTGCCCTTAAGGGGGTGGCAATGTCATGGACATACTACTTCCAGACCTGCAACAGGGCTCAGGCGCATCCCCACCAACAGGTTCCCAGTAACAAACAGGCGTGCGCCAATGCGCATGTGCCGATTGCGGAGATCGCCCGCACAGTGATTCGGCTTTGGCACCCAGTGACCTTTAAGAGGGGCTTCCACCATTCAGCTCTTGCTGTTTGATCTGCAGCTTCACCTGTGACCTGTTCCTGTAATCAGCATCCGATCACCTGACCTGGCTCTCTGACCACGCTGCTGTCTCCAATCCTGAACCTTGGCTTTCCCTGACTCTGATTCTGTTTACCTGCCTGTCTGATCTCCTGTTACCAGAAACCAGCCTGAACTTGACTATTCCTTGCCTGCCGATTCTGTTGAACTGATCCACTGTGTATGACCCGGCTTGTCTGACCTTGCTTCTGCCTGCTGTGTGCACCCTGCTGACCTGCATCCTGCTGACCTGCATCCAGCCTACCTGCAGCCTGCTGACCTGTATCCAGCTCACCTGCACCCTGCTGACCTGCATCCAGCTTACCTGCATCCTGCTGACCTGCATCCAGCTTACCTGCAGCCTGCTGACCTGCATCCAGCTCACCTGCACCCTGCTGACCTGCATCCAGCTTACCTGCATCCTGCTGACCTGCATCCAGCTTACCTGCTGACTTGTATCCAGCTTACCTGCACCCGGCACTCCAGCGAGTTCCAGTGTCTCCCAGTGGACATCATCTCCAGTTCCAGAGAATCCACCAGGCACTCATACCCCGCTGTGCTCCTACGGTCACTGTCCTCAACTCCAGTGATCTGGGAACCAGGGCTGTAGGAGAGGTCTCCCTCTGCACGTGAGGCTCACATACGAGGTACGTATCAACTATAGTAATAGCTGGTGGCTTGTGATGTGTAATTGACAGCAGTTGGGGGGCAGCACCGGTCATTCACAAAAACACAAGCCAACAATAAAACAGGCTGGGTGGGTTAAACGCCAAAAATATGTGAATCAGGCTTCAGAGGACTTTGGACATGGGTCAGATTATGGTCATCTCGGTCTTGAGATATCATGTAGTTAGTAGATGAAACAGTGGTAGATGTTATGCTGTTTGTTTGTTTGCATTCATGAAACTGGTTTTATTCAAATAAAGGTATGTATTATGCCCCTGTCAGGGAAAGCCCTCTTGCAAATACCCCAGCAAACTAAAGTTTAAAGGAATGCCTGTGCATAAAAGCACCATCCGGCGCTCACACGCACGCAATAGCGCCAATAGGCTAACGCGCATGCGCAATAGCGCCAATAGGCGTACGCGCATGCGCAATTACGCCAATAGCGGCGCACGCGGGTGCACGCGCGCGCCCCCTGTAACAGCACTTGGCCCCAAAGGAGGCTATTTAAAGGGGACTGTTCCACTGCTGCCTTGCTGTCCGGTCTACAGCGTTCCTGAAGACCCCTACTGCCCTGTTACTTTGTATTTGCTACCTGATACCTGTTGGACTGTTCCTGACTACTCCGTTTGCTGCCTGCCCTGATCCCGGCTTTGGACTTGGACTACTCTGTTTTCTGCCCGCCCTGATCTCACCTTTTGGACTTGACAACTCTCCTGGATTTACCTTCTGTACCTGCTCTGCCCGCCAGTGTCTGACCCGGTTTGCCTGTACCCTGCTGTCTACATCCTGCTGCTGGATTACAAAACACCTCCCGGCTGTCTACATCCTGCTGCTGGACTACAAGACACCTCCCTGCTGTCTTCATCCTGCTGCTGTACTACAAGACACCTCCCTGCTGTCTTCATCCTGCTGCTGGACTACAAGACACCTCCCTGCTTTCTTCATCCTGCTGCTGTACTACAAGACACCTCCCTGTTGTCTACACCCCGCTGCTGGACTACAGGTCACCTCCCTGCTGCCTACATCCTGCTGCCGGACTATAGGACACCTTCCAGCTGACTACCTGATTCAGCTCCCTGCTCCAGCCTTCCAGTCAGGCACTTGTGCCCCTTCGCACTCTCGAGCCCCTGTCATCACTACCAGGGGTTCCCGAGTCGGAGGTATACGAGAGGCCGTTCCCTGCATTCCGGGCTCTACTTACCAGGTACGTGACAGCCCCGTACACATGGTCGGATTTTCTGACGGAAAATGTGTGATAGGACCTTGTTGTCGGAAATTCCGACCATGTGTAGGCTCCATCACACATTTTCCATCGGATTTTCCGACACACAAAGTTTGAGAGCACGCTATAAAATTTTCCGACAACAAAATCCGTTGTCGGAATTTCCGATCGTGTGTACACAAATCCGATGCACGAAGTGCCACGCATGCTCAGAATAAATAAAGAGATGAAAGCTATTGGCTACCGCCCCGTTTATAGTCCCGACGTACGTGTTTTATGTCACCGCGTTCAGAATGATCGGATTTTCCGACAACTTTGTGTGACAGTGTGTAAGACAAGTTTGAGCCAACATCCGTCGGAAAAAAATCTTAGGATTTTGTTGTCGGAATGTCCAATCAATGTCGGACCGTGTGTACGGGGCATTAGAGTGGTTAGTCCCTTTGTGTTTGTTAAATAAATAGCAGTTTATAATACAAAGCCCCCCCCCCCCTCCCCCCCATATGTGAATGAGTATGGAGCATAAAAAAAAAAGTGTAGTGTAAAAAAAGACAGTAGGCAGTTTTTGACAAGTCCTTTAAAAAAAAGTCCCTCGATGTAGATTCATCATCAATCACGATGCCCCCACCACTGCCATCTCAAAGAAACAGCTCCAGTTCCAACAAAGGTTCCAGTCATCTGACAGCTCTTAAGGGTCTGGTATGGATTTTGGGGGGATCCCACAAATAAAATTGCAGTTTTTTTTTGTTTTTTTTATTTTGACATGGGGTTCCCTTTAAAATTCATACTAGACCTAAAGGGCCTATATGGATTGGCTAATGGACTGGAACCCCGCTGACATCTGATGACTTATTAGTTGTTAAGGATGTTAAGGATGTGCTGGCTGGCTTTCCTTAACAACCAAGCTATTCAATGGATGTTAAGAACACTGGCAGCCTCCACCTCCAAAAAAAAAACCTCTGCTAAATGCTGGGCAATGCTAGGCAGAGTTTAGGAGCCGTGAGAATTTTTTCAGACAAAACACTGCTGCTTCAGAACGTGCTGGCGGAGGGTTTTTTTCTGCAACTAAGCTCTCCTGCCATAAAAGTTGCTAAAAGCCTATGTGTGCATGAACACATAGGATAACATACAGGGGAGTTTAGAGGCAGTTAAAAAACAACATCTGACACCCAAAACAGCAGCCTTTAAGTTTTACTAACACGTGCTGCCAAAGTTGCAAAGGTAGGTTCAGGTGTTAAGATTTCTTTTACCTTCCTGATGAAGAGGTTTTGTAGATAAATCCATTCACAGTAATTAAGGTGACATGCTCCTCCTGAGGGAGTGAGAACATCTCTTTTTACTTTCTGATGACTTTTCTGCCCTTTCGGAACATATATTGCGCTGGCTCTAATATATTGATGATGTTTTTCTTTTATGGGATGGCCCCATTGACTTGCTTCATAATTCCCCTCTAATGCCTCTATGAATTCCAATTGTTACAACCTCACGTTTACTATGTCATATGACAGACACAGGGTTACCTTTCTGGATGTGGAGATAGAAACCAATCTTGAGGGGACCCTAGTTTGCAATCTTTACAGATAACCTTCCGCAGGGACCATAATACTCATGGCTGATAGCTTTCATCCTAAACCATTACTCCAATCTATCCCCTTTTCGCAATACCTGCAACTTCGTCACAACTGCAGTGATAACACCAAATTTAAAAAAGCAGCCAATGATTTAAGAAATTGTTTATTGGACAGAGGATACTCCAAAACATGCTTACGGAAATAATCGGGCCTTTTCACAATCTAGCACTCATCTCCTTTTTGGGAGTAGAACTAAATCCAACACTACTGCTAGGCAACCCTCTAGAATTATCACTACTTTTAATTCTCAACATGAGAGTGTAAAAAATATTTCAATAAATATTGGCATCTGCTTATGTCCGACCCCAGAATTGCTGAAATTATTTCTTCCAAACCATTATTTACCTACAGGAGAGCTTCTTCCATCAGGGACAAATTCGTTTCCAGTGTTTTTCAATCTATGCACCCTTCTGTTCCTCTTTTTGGGAACACATCCCTGTGGTGCCTGTCTATGGTGGCAATACATCCAGGTCTCACACATTACCCAGTGACTATCACCTTCGACCCAAACACTCAGTTAATTGCCACACACAAGGGGTAGTGTACATTTTAGACTGCCTCTATGGGGCATTCTATATTGGAAAAACCAAGAGAATTCTGGCATTGCATTAAAGAACACATTCAGACCGCCATACCAGGTGATAATTATTCATCTTTAGGCAGACACATTATTCATTCAGACAATTATCATGTTCCCCCACTACTCTTCTGGGCCCTGGATATTACTACTCCAGATCCCATAGGAGGTGATTGGAACAAATTTCTATTACAAAAATAGAACCCCCGGCTTCATCGAGATCATTAGCTATAAGCCCCTTCTTTGTGTTGGGCTGTTTTCTTTTTCCTTTAATCCCCCCCCCTTTTTTTTTTTTTTAATATTTAAGGATATTTAAATTGTTGATGATATTTAAGCTCATTGTAAATGTTGGATGTCTTCCATATTCCAAGGAACTATTTTTCCTCCCTTCTTTCTCTTTTTTTTCCCCATTGTCCAACAATATCCATAACACTTGGCCCCCTTGAGTTCCCCCGGGGGGGGGGGGGGGTTCGATGAGGGAACTGAATATTCCATTTCCCCCTACTCAGGATGGGGAATGTGCAGCTCCATTTTCCTCTTCCAGACCTGTGCTCCCCTCCTTTGACACCAATATTGGCACATCAAATTGGACAATCTGTATCATGTGACTATACCCATTTCCCCTTTATACTTACTTTGCCCATGGCTCCTCCTCTCTCTCCTTGTTGACGGTGGCAGAGGAAGATGCACATCAGCGGGTCATCATTTTTTGCTTGATTCTCCATCTGCACATGTGAGGATCCACTTACATCCAGTTTTTCTATGTAAGGCTCAGCGTATATGATCTCTTTTGTGTCAATTTTTTGCTTTGTCTGGTTCCCATTTAATTTCAATTACTTATATGGTTCCTTTTCCATTATTACATGATATTTGGGCCATCTATCTTTCTTTCAAAGAGAGGTGAGCATAGGTGTGCGCAGCCCATTGCATTAGGGTGTGCACCTCAAAGCTTAAACACACATGCGTGTATTAGACATGTGCGCCATCAATAAATTTGTTTTGTTTCGTTCCGTTACGTTCTTTATTAGCCGTTAATTCCTATTTTGTAATTCGTGTCCGAAATTCAATTTGGATTCGTTCGAAATACGAATTTTCGTTAGGTTCGTTAACTTTTCGTAACAATTATGAATGTTCGTTATGATGAATTTAAAAAGCAAAACATACCTTTCTCAATATGACAGTCTTCGACTCATTATGCGCATCATGAGGGGCTCCCACCATCCCTGTGCTGTGCTGACTTCCTCCTGGGGCTGTACCCCTGCTGTGCTCATTATGAGGGGCTCCCACCATCCCTGTGCTTTGCTGACTTCTTGGGTTTTTAACTTCATCATAACGAGTAATTATTATGACAATAATAAAATGATATTAACGAACATTCTTATTTTGTCTGATTCTGAATCTCCCATCGACTACCAGTACCAGTCTCCCACTCCCATATTAAAAAAGGTAATTTTCCCAACCCTCGCTCAGCAGCAGAAGAAAACCTCTGATTGGTCAACAAAACACCAGTCACGTTTCCGTTGTAACGGAATTTGGATCCGAAATTCGTCAACGAATTTTCGTATTTCGCATAGAAATGCTTCCGGATGGTTCAGAATGATCGAATTTTCGAAAATTCGTACGAATTTTTGATTTGTGCGAAAAAAAACGCACATGTCTAGCGTGTATATAACAGTGGAGCAGTGGACGATGTCAGTAGGGCAAAGGTTGGTGTCAGTAGGGCAGTGGACGGTTTGTGTCATTTATCTTTCTATTACAACTTTGTAGAATTTTATTATTTTTTTACAATAATTTATTTCTATTATTATTACATTTTTTATGAGCTCTATTGGGAGGCTTTGGAGAAATATCAGAGGTATAAACCCCTGATGTCTCCCATTTGAGACAGAGAAAGGGACTGAGAACAGAGATTCCACAGTCCCTTTCTCTGCAGCCAAGCATCGGCAATCTGCGCAAGAAGGCATTATTAGGGTGTGCCCAGGCACACCTGACACACCCTGTGCGCACGCCTATGGAGGTGAGCCAGTTACCTTGGGGTCTCTACCAGACTCACATTTTGTGTGACAACATACATGCCCAAGGTATTACAACATACACTACCTCTTTGGCTTTCAATTCTTTATCTATTTATTATTTAATGTATTCATTTTGGTATACATATATTCTTATCAGGACCCCTTTGGTTCCTGGGGACGCTTTCTACATCCTTGTGCTCCCTTGGACATTTGGAGAAACATGTGCCACCCCCTCTGGAGACATCCACACATACTTAAAACCTGTGATTTTTGTACATGCTTTATTGTGCTTGTAAGCTTGGTGAATACTATACTGCCTTTTTAGGTGAATATAATACTGTTATCTAACAATTTTGCTGTTGTGAACACTGACATCTATATATCTTACAGAGATCTTTGAAGACAACAGATAGATGCTGGCCCCCTGAGGACTACAAAAGTTAAAATGCATCGGGGCTTTTCTTCCCGTGCATCTGTCACCATTATTAATATTCATGTCTTTGGTCCCAGTTTTGTACTACATATAGTTTTAGCCACTACAGTTTTGTATGTCAATATTTTATGGTGTATTACACTGTCCCCGTCTATTCAGGGGTTCCTTTTATTAGTGTTCCAATAAAATGCTGCGTTTTTAGACTTTTTTACATTTTTGTATCCTTGTTCATTATCACTAATATCTTGTCTGGTATCGGGAAAGTCCCAATTTCCCGTTTTTCTTTCCTGTTTGTGGGTTTCTTCCATTTACAGTATTCTACTGTTAAACTAGTATTATGGTGATTCACCAGGGCCCTCACTATACCTGCTTACAATTATATAAATGGGTTTGTGTACCTTGAAACCAATTCATACATTATGAATGGGTCTGAATATAAACAGACCCATTGACACCTGGTGTTGGAAGTGGAGCAGCTTGACCAGGGGGAGGACATACTTGGGAGAATAGTGACTTGATTAGGGAGAGTAGCTGGGGGAGAAGCGCCTTTATGCCAGCATAGGCAGAGAATTGGCTGGGATAGGAGTGATTTGATGGTGGAGGGGTGGCTGGGAGATGAGCAGCTTCACATGATAGACAACTGGCATAGAAGCAGCTTCACAGGGAAGAGGTGACTGGCATAAAAGCAGCTTCACAGGGTGAGGAAGTGGCTGAGTAAGGAACAGTGCTCCTATATTATAGCAGAACTACAGACAACAATACTTACCTATGCTCCAACAGTCCGATGCCGGCAATGTCCCTCACCAGTGCGGCATCTTCTACATGGCTTCTTCCAGGTGCCGGTTTTCTGCCTTCTTGATTGGCCAGGGCAGGATGACATCACTCCCGTGCATGTGCAGGAGTCATTCAAATTGGCACTATGCTGGAAATGTAAACAGAGCTGTGTATTCGTGGCAAGTTCAGAACATGCATGGGCAAGAGATGGAACGCAAGGCTAGGAAGTTTTGTAGGAAAAGCTGTGTTGCATCCCACATTGAAGGCCACCAAGGAGCTGCATTCAAAATAAGAAAAGTATATTACAAAATGCTTTGGCAAATGCATTTAAGCAAACCACAAACCCCCTAATACTCCCCCAGTTACATGGATCATCAAATGTTCATATGCAAATCATAACTAGTTAAAGTGATTGTAAACGATCACCTTGTAGAACAACCAATTCAGTTTAAAATAGAAATGAAGGACGAAAACATATTTGTATAGATATAAAAATACATTTTAAATACCTTTTTTCCCTTCTTTATAAGTGATCACATACCCTCTTCTCAGCTGCATAAGACCTGGGGGGAGGAGAAGCAGCAGCACACTGAGCGTGCCAATGAATGGCTGTGCAGTGGGGGCATGTCAGGACAAGTCTGATCATTGGAGGAAAGCACACTGAATTCTCAGCATAGCTAGAGAACTGACCACAGCGTGTTCTCCTGCTTAGTGTGGTCAGTTTTTAATAAGAAAGCAGAGGGACTAAGGCTGGATTCACACCTATGCATTTTTAGTGCTTTTTGCATTTTGCAGATTTGCACTACAGAGCATGTTCCATAGGAAACCATGTTAAATGGACTGTACTGCAAATCTGCAAAATGCAAAAAGCACTAAAAATGCATAGGTGTGAATCCAGCCTAACAGGAACATCAGGGATTTCACACAAATGAAGCAATACAATGAGAACAGGATACTTTCTCCTACAAGTACATGGTACAGCAGGTACATATCAGGAATATGAAGTATTGGCGTAACAAACGCTTTACTGTACATAAATATATATGCACTTTCACATCCAGCAAGTATAGCATGATGCTAGTCTTAATGTTTAATGCAATGCCCAGGCTGCACTATGCCACACAATTCCATGGCTTCCCATGGCAGTCATGAGCAGAGCAGAAGCTAAAACAGCACTGGTGCTGGATATTTGCTTTCATGCACACTTCTCATGTAAACATGATACAGGCAGTCCCCGAGTTACAAACTTCTGACTTACATACGACTTGTACTTACAAATTAGGAGAGACAACAGAAAGTGAGAGGAAATCTACCCCTAGGAAGGGAAATTCACTCCTGCAAGAGCCGGTTCACACAGGGGCGACTTGTCAGGCGACCTAGCCGCCTGACAAGTCACCTCCCGTTCTGTACAATGGAACCGCTCTAATAGGAGCGACGCAAGTCGCTCCGACTTAGAAAAAGGTTCCTGTACTACTTTGGGGGCGACTTGCATAGACTTCTATGCAGAAGTCATTTTGCAAGTCGCCGTGGGAGTCGTGTGCAGGTCGCCTCGGTGAGGCGACCTGCAAGTCGTGCCGCCCCTGTGTGAACCGGGGCTTAGAGTTATCATGGGAAAAAGGTGTCTCCACTGAAGCTTTATCACTATGTAACTATGTAATCCTTATTTCCACAATAACCCCAAATTTTCAAAATTCCACTGTCACAGGGACAGAAATCTCCTGAACAGGGGTACAGAACAGTAAAACAAATGTTACTTGGGTGTTAACCCTTCCCTATACTATCAAAAAAGTTATTTTGGCTGGAGTTACGCTTAAAAATATACCTGTTCCAACTTACATACAAATTCAACTTAAGAAAAAACCTACAGAACCTATTTTGTTTTTAACCCGGTGACAGACTGTAGTTAGTAGGTGAGATTTTCCAGTGCTTCAATTCTATGAGGGTACACTAGATGGCAGCATTGTAATTATTTTAATGCCCTTAAAGTGATTATTTGCAAATTATGAATTGCAGACATGCCACATATAGCACAAAAATGTTGCTACCACTAAGGATACCAACTTACCTCCACCCTGGAGCTGCTACAAGGTTCCACATTTTGCCATCCTTAAAAAGAGACCTTGTGATTAAGATTTACTTATCAAAGAGTGAATGATTCAGTGGTGTTCCTAAAAGAAAAAATGGTGCTGCATCAGTGTAAGTTGGGAAAAAATACTGCTGCTTCTTTGGTATCAGTCTGAGGAGGGCTGTCACTGGGATGAAGGAGGGAAGGGAGGTGGGGTGTAAAACTAAAGGGTTATAGGGGGGGCTCGGAGTAAGAAAGGGGAACTAAAGGAGTCATTCAGCTGTGCGGCTATTACTACTGGCAGATTACTTTTCAGAAGGTGTTTGACAAGCAGTGTGAACGCAATATGTCACCTCCTTGCTGCTTGTTTTAACTCACTGCTGCCACGTGCATTGCAGTTGCCGTGTGGCCCCCTTCCATTTAATTTTTGCCATGGCATGTGTATAGAACAGCTGCATCTCCTTGCTCAGGTCAGGTAAAAACACGACTTGAGCGTTAGCTCAATCAGATCAACATATTGTCGGGATCCACCCAGATACCTGATCAGCAGCTGGCTCAGCCTCTCAATGTTTGGCTAGAAGTAGGAGCCAGCATTTCCTGCCCCCTCCCCAGGCCAGTGCTCCAATGAACACTGGAGGGGCAGTTGGTCAACTGCCTGGTCAACTGAGCAATCAGCAGTCATGTGATTGCTCAGTTCTCGGGCTTAAAGTCGGCAGAAGACAGCTGCAGCATAAAGGTGAGCATGTGTGTTTATTTTTTATAACAACCCCAAACTTCTCTAGTTAAACTTTTATACAGTATACTGTATAATAATAATATACCCAGTGAAGTGACTAGCATTGGGTGATACATAGAGATGAAACAAATCCTGCTACTGTGCATAAGTTGTAGCTGTGTATCTGCAGCCATTTCTTCTGTAGATATAGGCGCAGGCGGGAGGAATCTGAAGTCTTCACAGTGCCAACAGCTCAGAGCCCTGATTGGAGGGAAGGGACCCCCTCCGTGCCTTCACACAGTACAGAGAAAAAGCCCAGCTGTGGATATGAGTCACAGGCTGTATGCTGCAGCTCCCTCCCTATCACCATTTTAACTTTTGGTGTCAAGAAAAGCTGCCAGAACTGAATTAAATAATAACAGTGCAGCTCTTTCTGTGCATATACCCAAAATATGTAATCAAAAAGTGTATAATAAAAGCTCCATCCTTTAACATATGATCTTCACTATTTCTATCTTCTTTAGTGTTTATTAAGTGCTTCTATTCATCCACATTGATGTTCGAATGTTATAAATGCCACCACCATCACGGATGTGCTCTCACCTGGATCCCATGACCTTACAATACATGTAAAGTCAGAAAGCCCGTGTATCTCTAATATGTGGACTATATGGTTCCAGCCTTTCATCTTAAAAAGCAGTTTCTCTCAGCGTTCCACAGTACTCTCAAAGATACCTTTACCTCCACCGCTCAGCAAAAAGGAAAAGATAACCAAAGATAGTGCTTTATCCTTAAAACACTTTTTTCCCCACACAAATACTCCAGAAATACACTCCCTTCTTATTAGTGCTGTATTACACCAGATATTGCTCAGTAAGGTATCGGCATTCTTAAGTTTATTTACCAGTCTCCTACAAACTTTTCAAGCGTCGTGATGTCATCAAGCCCCTCCCCTACACGTTATGCCACAAGGTCACGTGGCTTCATCAGAAGATTATGATAGGACAGCACGGCGCTCTCATTTATATAGAGTATTTATGGCCACCATTCTGTTGAAGCCTCCTCCATAATACTGCCACTACTGCTTTTTTTCATATTTCAACCACTTTAAGACCTCATTCTTACTAGGAAACCTAAAAATGCCAGAAATGAACGTTTGAAAAAGCTTGCACTAAAAACTTGATTTTCCCACATTTGTATCGCGTGTTAATGTGTGTTAAAGTTTATAAGCGTTTTTTTCACAAACACTCCCCTCAACTAATTTTTCACTCCCAAATGACCTGAATGCATTCCAAACTAGTTCCTGTTGTCATTTTGACTGAGAGAGAGCACTGTGAGAGCAGAAAGCCATTTTTATTTTTCACTGCAATCATGGATACCCTTACTGACATGATTCGTGAAATAGTGCTGCTGCCTATGTTGCAGAGGCTGCTATTTCTCAGAATGCAGCTGCAACCCAGGGTACTCCGTTGTCTTCGCTACTCACATACCCTTTGCTTTTGCATGATATTCCTTCTGGATATTTTGCAAGCATGTGGAGGAAATCTATTTTAATAAATTATATATATATATATATATATATATATATATATATAACACACTGAATAACATGGAGGGGAGTTACCAGGAAGAGAAAAATAAAAACCCAAAACACCTCAAACGCTCAAAGAAGCAGCTTCAGTGTGCATGAGGCCTAAAGCAGACCTTGTGTCAAAATGCAAGTTTTGTTATTTACTAGGCCCTCACTACTCCATGTAAAAACAGGACAAAGCAGAAAAACAGGGGATAAAGTTACTTATCTTCCACCCCAGCTTATGGAGTCCTTCTTCAAGCATAGGTGAGGTCCCATATAGTGTAAGGTGACCAGATTTTTAAAATGAAATCCGGGGACATATTTTTTTTTTTTTACTAGTAATGGCAGCAATCGACGACTCTTTACCCGTCTCCACCGCCACCTCCCACCTCACAGCCTGTTAAGTCTAAAGCCCCATACACACTATCAGATTTTCTGCTGATTTTTTCCTTTACCAAAACTATATAATATGAGGTCAAACCTTAGGAGTTTCAATTTGAATGCAATCAGGCAGGCCCTTGCACTACATGGTTTTGGTAAATCTGAAGACAAAAATCAGCAGAAAATCTGATAGTGTGTATGGGGCTTTACTCTTCGGGCCCCGGCTACTACTGCGTGGAGAGCAGAGGAAGATTACTCCGCCAGGGAAGGCAAGGAGATAAGCAGGCAGGCGCCTGCCCGGGACTTGAGCCAAGGCAGAAGATCATGCGAGTGGAGCTGAATGGGCATGCGCCCGGAACTGAAGAAATAGTCCCTCCGCTCCGACCAGCACATGATCATCAGAAAGGTGCACAGATAATGGAAAAAAAAACCCATAGGCTAGTAGGAGCGGCAGAGGAGGGGGGTTGCAATTCACTTTTAATTCTGCATGGGCTGTCTTTGAAATTGCCCCAGCCCCTGTTCAAATCCAATCTGGGGACAAAACTGGGGACAGACTTGGTCCGGGGACAGTGTCCTCAATCCGGGGACTGTCCCCAGAAACCGGGGATGTCTGGTCACCCTAATATAGTGGGATCCAAGGAAAGCTGAGGATGACAAACCTCTTGAGAATGAGCACCGGCATTGTTCAGTGCATTATGCTACAAATAAAGCAGCTTGACGTTTCTTCATTATTATATTTTTATTTTGGTTTTCAGTTAAGAAATTTCAAACACAACCAGTTAAGAATTCTACTAGTACATGCAGGACAATATTTTAAAAAGAATATGGAATATGCCCCACTCTCGTCTCGTTTTTAATATCTATATTTTTATGTAAAATAATAGTGAAATGATATTTGGTAGACTTAGAGCCACGAGTCGGTCAAATTTTAGACCTGAAACTCATGCGTCAGTTTATGAAGCCTAGTCATAGAAATTCCACATTCTTTATATTATAGACTGTTGTGGGTATGTTAATAGTGCTTATAGGTAAATAAACCACAGTCTTTGTGGAGATATGGCATGCCAAGTCAAACAATCTGAGGAAAATGGCTTATAGCCTATTCAAATGGAATTAAGCCGTCCTTGCTGAGTCATATTCAATTATTAATATTAGTTTTCTATTAAGAAGTTCTGAATACAAGTAAAACCATCCACAACTGGACTGTGTAAACTGATAATGATATGATCACAATTGTTAATGTTTATATTTAAATATTTAGGCTCTGTTCATGCCTATGCAGGTGTGGTGGAGCACGCGTGCTTTTGCACGTTTACACGCAATGTGTTTAGGGCAGCCCATACATTTCAATGAGAAAATGTACTGTCTACTTTCTGCCAATAAGACTATTAATTCAAACAATTATCCCTTGTGTATATTGTAGTGGGGGGCTCCTGTGCCCATCATTGTATATCAGGTGCCATAGACGAGGCCGGGGGGGGGGGGAGGGGGGCTACAGAACACAGACATTTTGGTACAGATGTGCAAACCAGCATTGTTATCCATGGAAAGGATTAGGGCTACCTTAAATGGTACAATGGGGCACTTTATTGGCTTTACATCCATAGTTTCAGTGTCTTCAAACACACTTCCCCTGCATGACAAAGATTAACATAACTGCTTTTTTTGTATCTGATTTAACTGATAATGAATAAAAATAGACCAGTTGTCTTGTACCACTTCGCTTCTACTTCAGTGACTGGCAAGCTGAAAGACAGACTAGCAATTATGCATCAGTAGAAGTAAAACTAACAATTGGAAAAGTAGGAAAAAACTGTCCCCTACTCTGCTAGCCATTCAGTTCTAGGATAATGATCCCAGAACTGGCTGAACTGTAAGTTCGCTATACCACCAACAAAAATGTCCAGGCTGTGAAAGTACAGACATGAGGACCCCCTGGATTTCTCTGGCAAGCAGGGGGTCAGTTTGGAAGCTCTTTTAATACACAAATAACTAATAATTACATGGTGTGGGCCGTCCTGCCAGTCCTGCCATGGCCTATGATAGTTATGCAGAAAGCTAGCCCAGATAGCTCTCCTTTCATATCTAATGCTAAGCATATCAACTAGTTGTAATTAGCGATAAAGCATATTTGAATTCTGCTACATACAGTCAGGTAATATTCCCATATATACATGGGTAGATGTAGATTAGGCCACACAAGATTACCCCCTTCTAGTGGCAAGCATCACTATGTGCAGCAGATTATGGCATTTCACTATTATTAACAAATCTGACACTTTCAGGCCAGGAGGCTGCCAGTTATCAATATCTTTTTGGGCATAATAGGAGCAATCAATCAAAAACATATATCCAGCAATGTGAAGTCTGAACTATTACCCTTGCAATGCTTGTTATGCAGCATTAAAACGAGTAGCTCTCAGACTGGAAAGTGTGGCGTAGCCTACATCAAAGTAGAATATCAACAAAAAATGCCTAAAACAGTTTCTGTGATCATAGAATATCTGGGCAAGTTCAAGACAAATATTAGAGCATTTCCTTATTGTCTACATTGTGTTCTTACTATAATAACAGGTCCCAGCTATCAATGTGTTCAATTTAATTCAGTGCAAAGCGCATAGATCTCACAGGGGAGCAGAGCTGATTCTCCACTGTGCAGTAACAGAGCAAAAATGTTCCATGACCATGCAGAGCATTCATAGCAACCACATTTATGAGGTATGGAAAATCAACCACTGTTCATGGCAAAATCAGCTTTCTTGCCCACAAATATGTGCAGGTCACACCGTCCCAATAAATGTAATTACAATTTATCTTAATTATAGTCACCAATTAGACAACACACATACTGTAGAGCAGAGGAGTCACTAGGGGGTGGCTTTTGGGGCTACAGCCCCGAATCTGTGGTCCACAGCCCCGAGTGTTTTAGCGGGTGCACTGGTGCAGGCGTTTGAGTATAAAGAACGGGCGGTCAGCAGTGCCGGCTGCCGCATTATACCATCTTTGTCATCCGTCAGGCGCGGCTCCGCCCACTCGCTGAGTGATATGCCTGAGGGCAGTAGCAGACGAAAGCGTGGTGCTTGACCTCTCTTTGCAGCTGGCGCAGTGACGTTCACTAGTCTGCTGCCTCCAGAGTCACGTGCTGGGTCACTATGCCTGAGTGCAGCGTCCAGCTGGAGAACAGAACGGCCGTGGCAGAAGTGTTAAGGTGCTTTGGGGGGAAATCTCTCTCTCTCTCCCAAACGAATCAATGTACATTTATTGGGATTTTTAAAAAAATGCAGAATACATGACTTAAAATAACACATTTTAAATGGATGTGTTTTACAGCAGAATGTAAAAACTTTTTTTTTTTTTTAATTGTTGGTCTTTTTTCTTTATAGCGCATAAAAAATAAAAAACGCCGGAGGTGATCAAATACCACCAAGTGACCGCGCAATTGTCGGTTAAAATAACGTACTGCCACATTGCAAAAAATGGCCTGGTCAGGAAGGGGGGTAAAAAGGGGTGGGATTCTCTCTCGCTTTTCAGTGGTATTATCTGGGAGAATGTGGATTTATTTAGATACGAAACTTGTTCTTAATAGGATGCTGCATCTGGTGATAGGCGATGGTGGCAAGTGACACGCTGCATCTGGGGACAGGTGATGGTGGCAAGTGACACACTGCATCTGGTCACAGGCGGCGGTGGCAAGTGACACACTGCATCTGGTGGCAGGATATGTGGCAACTGACATGCCCAGGGCTCCCACTGATTCTGAATTATGATGAGTTGAACCACTTCATTATATATTACAATGTAACAATAGAAACAATGCACTTCAATCACCCTGACACCATATCAACCATGGTGCCAGGATGACTGAAGTGCCAACACCAGCCATTGCCTGTGAAAACACAAGAATCGTGGTCATTTGTAAATATAAACCATAAAAAAGAAATTAAACTGATTGATAATCACTGCGAAAAAAAGTGATCAAGTGATAAACAAACTTGAATATGTGTAAAGTTCAAACATTGAAAATAAGTCTCTGTGAATAATAACAGCAAAACAAAAACGTCCACATAAGACAATCTTCATCCACTGTGTGACGTAAAGATGTGATCCACCACCGGTATAGAAGGGGTTACTTCTTACCAAACAGACTTGATCCCCCACTACAGAGGATCATAAAAAGCATAACAGCTGTGACTCTGAAAGTATCACCCGTGCTGGTCTGCCGCTGGGTCCTCAGATCATCGCATTGTATGGACCGGCTCATAGGAAATGCATAGCATGTAACAGAAATATGGAAACTCCGATAGTGTAAAACCTTTTAGAATTTATTCAGTAACATAGACAAAAACACACTTACAGAAGTCACTTGATAAGATAAGCCTTAAGTCCGATGTGTCGGCTGTACAGTGAGAGCAGTGACTAGAGGTGACGTCAGCGCGTCGTCCTGCTCCGCCCTTGGCTTAGGGCGGAGCAGGACGACGCAGTGACGTCACCTCTAGTCACTGGTGGATCACATATTAACGTCACATAGTGGATGAGGATCGTCTTATGTGGACGTTTTTGTTTTGCACGGGTGGATATTTGCTATTATTCACAGAGACTTATTTTCAATGTTTGAACTTTACACATATTCAAGTTTGTTTATCACTTGATCACTTTTTTTCACAGTGATTATCAATTTATTCACTCAGATTCTTGTGTTTTGATATCTAATTGCTTTTCACATTTTTATTTGTTTTGGTCAAAGTTTCACATATTTGAGCTATTCACTTACACATATCTTATTGCATTTTTTTCCCCCCTTTTTTTCCCCCCTTTTTTTCCATTGCCTGTGAAAAATTGCTTACCACCGGCGTGAACCAACCCCCCCCCCCTCGGCCTGCAAAAAAGGTTGGTGACCGCTGCTATGGGCTCTAGCCCCAGATCTTTTGCAGACCTAGCAACGCCCCTGCTGTATAGCTTGATTGCATTACTGTGTCCTAAGGTCCAGTCCCAAGATTCCGATACACTATTCCCAACGCACACATTCCTGTAAAAGTGGCTGTATCAAAGTGGGTGCTGAAGTGACCAACGGCTGGAACCATGAAAAATCAGAGCGAGAGATGTCACCAGCACACCATGGGTCTCCAAAATTGGGTCCAAAGCTTTATTCAGCAATCACATTGCTACTGCAAACAAAGCTCTGGACCCAATTTTGGAGATCCATTGTGTGCTAAGGTCCAGTCTGGTAACGCACTTATGACATGAACTATAGCTATTCAGTTCCTCCTGTTGCCATTTGGAGTCTAATTGCAAGCATACAGTATCTCATAAAAGTGAGTACACCCCTCACATTTTTTGTGAATATTTTATTATATCTTTTCATGTGACAACACTGAAGAAATGAAACTTTGCTACAATGTAAAGTAGTGAGTGTACAGCTTGTATAAACAGTGTAAATTTGCTGTCCCCTCAAAATAACTCAACACACAGCCATTAATATCTGAACTGCTAGCACAAAAGTGAGTACACCCCTAAGTGAAAATATTCAAATTGGGCCAAAAGTGTCAATATTTTGTGTGTCCACCATTATTTTCCAGCACTGCCTTAAACCTCTTGGGCATGGAGTTCACGAGAGCTTCACAGGTTGCCACTGGAGTCCTCTTCCACTCCTCCATGACGACATCACGAAGCTGGTGGATGTTAGAGACCTTGCGCTCCTCCACCTCCTGTTATGAGGATGCCCCACAGATGCTCATAAGGTTTTAGGTCTGGAGACATCCTGGGCCAGTCCAGCACCTTTACCCTCAGTTTCTTTAGCAAGGCAGTGGTCATCTTGGAGGTGTGTTTGGGGTTGTTATGTTGGAATACTGGCCTGCGGGCCAGTCTCTGAAGGGAGGGGATCATGCTCTGCTTCAGTATGTCGCAGTACATGTTGGCATTCATGGTTCCCTCAATGAACTGTAGCTCCCCAGTTCCGGCAGCACTCATAAAGCCCCAAACCATGACACTCCCACCACCATGCCTGAATGTAGGCAAGACACACTTGTCTTTGCACTCCTCACCTGGTTGCCACAACACACGCTTGACACCATCTGAACCAAATAAGTTTATCTTGGTCTCATCAGACCATAGGAAATGGTTCAAGTAATCCATGTCCATAGTCTGCTTGTCTTCAGCAAACTGTTTGCAGGCTTTCTTGTGCATCATCCTTAGGAGAGGCTTCCTTCTGGGACGACAGCCATGCAGACCAATTTGATGCAGTGTGTGTTGTATGGTCTGAGCACTGACAGGCTGACCCCCAACCCCTTCAATCTCTGCAGCAATGCTGGCAGCACTCATATGTCTATTTCCCAAAGAAAACCTCTGGATAAGAAGCTGAGCATGTGCACTCAACTTCTTTGGTCGACCATGGCAAGGCCTGTTCTGAGTCGAACCTGTCCTGTTAAACTGCTGTATGGTCTTGGTCACCATGCTGCAGCTCAGTTTCAGGGTCTTGGCAATCTTCTTATAGCCTAGGCCATCTTTATGTATAGCAAAAATTCTTTTTTTCAGATCCTCATTATTATTCTTACATGCACTAGAAGGTCACAGCTGGTAGTGAAAAAAAAAAATCAAAAGCAGGTAAAACAAGCTTCAACTTGGGTTAAAACATTCACACACACCCCCCCCCCCCCCCCCCAAAGAAAAAAAATCATGCAATTTATTCTGGCAAGAAAGAACACTAAGCAGGTGCTCCAGTGTAAAAAACCCAGAAAACTGTTGTATTAATGGAAAATGTAATAGCTGGACTCAAAGCATATACACACAGTCTTGGGCTAAAGGAAGTTCCACAAAAACAATAATGTCCAAGAAAGATGCCACGTTTATTGATGATCAAATAGATCTTGCATGGTGCTGAGCAGTAATCCTAGGCAGTGATGGAAAGATAGCAGGCCGAGAGCAGATGTAGTGTGCCGATCTCCAGTCAAACATTCAGCAAAGGCAAGGAGATAGATGGCTGCCAACCAGAATGGGGAAGCTCGAAAGGACTCTAGCCAGGAAGTGATGTCACCAAAAACCTGGAAGTTCTCAACCACTGACCCAAAACAAACTGAAGGAACACCAATGAACAGGTTACCAGGACGACATATTTCGGGGCATGCCCCTTTCTCAAATCCTGAGACAGATACTGGCTATAGAACTATATATACCCTAGCACTAAGAATTACAATAATCATAAAAATAATTAAAAATGATGTTACTGCTATTCAAATCATAAAAGGAAAGAAACTACAATCACGTGCTAATCTATCTGCAGAAATAATAAATGAATAATTGTTTAAAAACCAACTGATCAGTATAGACGAATGATAAATATCTATAGATCTAACAGATCAGTGCTAACACGTTCAAGTAATGTTTGAATAATAAAAACAAATTAAAAGGTACTGTAAATACAGCTTGCTGATACTGTATATAATTACATGTCAATGAAAAAAACACATTTGATGGATTTGATGAACACGCTTGGACATTAATCTTAATGCCATACTACAGCTTTATCCACAATCTGCAGTATGGCAGAAAAGTAAATTCACATTCACAATGTGCACACAGTTCCAAGTGCAAACTGACTGTTGCTAGGTATATCTTGCATCTTTTTTTTTATTATTCTGTGTTTAAAATGTACCACTTGTTGTTATTGTTGCTACAGTGTTATCCATTGGCTTCTGGAGTCTTATTGAGGAATAATGGGCAGAAAAAGATGCTATACTTGGCACCTTCGCTGAGCATTCCTCATGTTGGTAAGACAGTTGTTTCCTGTATTTCTCTTTTTCATGATCCTGACATGCTGGAGGGTACCTTTTCATCTGCTGTGTTGGGTCTCAGATGTCTCACTCACAACGTGTAAACCTTCTTCAATACAGTATCTAGATGTTAGAGTTCATGCCTACAGGCCTCAAACACTTTGAGCTTGGTACCTATCTAAATCCACCTGATTGGCAGTTGTTAGTGCCTACCAGTGCATACAGCAGATCCTCCACTTACTGTATGTGTGTGTACAGGAACCTCCTTTCACCATAAGGATAAATGGAGGCAATTCTGAAGAGCAGGCAAATCCAAACCTACATCAAGAGCACAGGACTTAAAGCAGCTTACCAATTCTTAGATGTGGGGGCTGCATTCCTTCCCTTTCTTTCAGGCAGTGGATCCCTTTTCAGAGGGTGGTAGAACAGTGGCTGGCAGGCATTCAGGAGGCACAAATCCTCCTCTTAACGCCTGTTTTTTTGTTTTTTATTTTTCATTTTTTTTATTGCCAACTTGGTAATTTTACATTGTGGGAGCACACTGCAACCACAAGCCAAGTATTTGGCTTACGTTTGCAGTGCAGCCCCATTGATCTCAATGGGTGAGTTTGACAGGTGGTGCTCCATGTCAAACTCTGCAGCCCAAGTTAAAATTGCTGTGGCATGTGTACAGCCACAGTACAGGGTTGCTGTGTAGAATGTCTGTTCACTGATCTAGTGAAAATGGGGTGAGATTACTGCACTTGCCAAAATCATATAGAAAAAACAAGCAGCTAACACAAAAATGTACAAAATGGAAACAGATTATAACACATAGTGTAGCACTAGAAATGACATAAATAACATGTGCAAAAATATGTAATAAAGTGCATGAGTTCAAACAACAGTGCTGAATGATAAAGTGCGGGGTGCAAAGGTGCAAATTCACTGGACAAAACAAGGTGAAAAGGGGGGGTCACTAAATAGTGAAATAAGTTCATATAAAGATAAATTTAAGCCAAAATATGCTGGAATAGGGCTCCGAGGTACAATCCAATTCAGAAACAAGGGTGTATAGGATAACAACCACAAATGGGTCACACTAAACTGATGACCTCTAAGGGCTTCAAAGAGCCGCTTTTGGAAAATTTGTAATACTGAAGTTTGTTGCTGTTTTACAGGTACAGGCAATCTTGATGTTATGGGTGTCCATTTACTCAACACAATCTCATCTTTATGAGGAAAAATTGAAACTAGGAAAATGGACTTAGGCACACGCATAGAATATGTAAAAATTGATTGAAGTTTTTAATTGCATAAAGGTAAAATCATTGTATAGAAACACATATTAAAACACATTATAATGTTGAGTGACCCCAAAGACTCTAATAACACCTCCAAGATATGTAGATATATTATAAACCAAATTGGTGCACTAATGAGAGTAACCAATAGCAGCATCCAAATGGAAATAAACTGCATGGAGTAGTTGAGTCACAGTATGAGGTTGCACAGAAAATTCGCTCTACATGTTACGCGCATGGATGCGCTTCTACAGGAGCTTGCAAATATAGTAAGCAGAATTTCTAAATAACACTGCTCAAAGATTGTATATAAATGTAGGTCAAAACAAGTTGTCCCAAACATTCAAGGATAAAATCAAACGGGTATTACAGGCATGTATCCAACACTATATAACGCTGGTAAGCAGAACATCCAGGAAAAGTAGTAGAGGGGGCACACACTCTGATAAATAGTAGTGTACCACAGCAATATAAACCAACAGGTGTCACTGTTTGTTGAGACAGTGAACAAAGGTGTCCAGTGATCAAGAGGAGGGAGTCTATAGCTCAAATGGCCAATACCTCTTATAGGATAAAGCAGTAGAGAGTAATTGGGGAGCGCGGCCATGTGTGCCCTCCTAGGTGAGTAGTGTGGCTCCGTCAGGAGTACGAGAGTCAGCAGGTGTCAACATTGCTCAAGAAAGTAGTCCGCGACTTTTCCGTTTGTCTCGGACAACCAGGTATAGAAGCAGACGAACAGAGCGTGAGCCCTGCACCAGGTTTAAACTAAGCCATTCAACCCTTTCTAACTAGAGAGGTACCAGGCACTTCAGGGGTAACACCAGACCAGCGGATTAGGTGGGCTGATTCCCCAGACCCAGTAATACAGCCAACCTTTCAGGCAGAGGGAGAAGATACTGCCTACTTTTCGGCAGAGGATCCTGAAGGTTCAGGCTTTGATTTTTCGATGATACCACCATTCATTAAGGCAGTAAAGGCTGCACTGGAATGGGAGGATCTGGAATCTCTCCTCCAAAGAAGGTGAAAACTTATGATCCCCACCTAAAGGAACAGGTAGCTACCTTTCCTCTTTTGACAGAAATAAGAGGCCTGTTTCAGGAGGAATGGGAGAAAAGAGAGAGAAAATCATCTTCAATCAATAGGTTGTAGAAGTTGTATCCACTCACGGAGTAAGATTCAGAGCCTTTATCTAACCCACAGACGGTGGTAACGGCAGTTACTAGACTGGCCAAGAATGTGACACTTCCAATAGAAGACTCTTCTTCCTTTCGTGACATCTTGGATAGGCGCATCGACTCAGACTTAAGAAAGTCCTACCTTGCAGCAGGTGGTGCCTGTAAGCCCGCCGTGGCTTTAACATCAGTAGCAAGTGTGGGCACAGAACCTGGAGTATGCGATCAAAAACCAGCTGGCAAAAGAAAAAACCCAGCAACGTTTTTGATGAGATAAAGCTCTCGGTGGACTTTGTGGGAGAGGCAGCAATAGACATCATTCGATGGTCTTCCAGAGCCATGCTTAGCTTAGTCACAGACAAAAGAACTTTGTGGCTAAAACCCTGGGCGGCTGACCCATCCTCAAAGCAGAACTGCTGCAAGCTGCCTTTTGATGGGAAGGCACTGTTTAGCCAAAAACTAGAAACTGCCATCTCCAGGGTTACAGGAGGAAAATCAGGCCTTTTACCCCAAGATTGAAGATCCAGACGCCAGAGGCGCCAGGCTCACCCAGGGGGAGGCATTTGGAGCCAGGCTGCTCAAATTTGCCCAGGTCTGGCAAGACCACTGCCAAATGGCAGCCTTCAGAATACTCCTTCACCCCCACCAAGACAACCCAGTCGGCCCTAAAGTTAGCTGCTCTTCAGGAGTACATCGACATCTTGTTGCTTCAAGGGGCGATCATAGCAGTTCCAGCCTGTCAAAGGCTTTTATTCGCCACTCTTTCTGGTCCATAAAAATACTGGGGGCTTCAGACCAGTGATCAACCTCAAGAAGTTGAACCAATTTATCTGGATAGAGAGATTCAAAATGGAGTCTCTCCATACCATAATCCAGATAATTCAACCAGGGGACTGGACGATTTTGGTAGACTTACAAGATGCCTACCTGCATGTCCCGATCCTTTAGTCGTACCAGCAGTTCCTCAGATTTGCGTTGGGGGACAGTCATTACCAATTTGCCTGCCTTCCCTTCAACCTATCCATTTCCCCTCAAACCTTCACCAAGGTTCTGATTGGAGTCTTGGCCCCACTGAGGGAGAAAGGGCTCAGAGTCCATCATTTCTTGGATATATCATTCTCCTGGCCCAGGACCAAGACCTTTTGCAGAGACAGAAGGAACTCCTGCTGTCCTGAAAAAATAAAAATATTGCGCACACCCAAAGGGTACTTCCTAAAGTGACTTTATTATATAAAAAGAATGTGGCAGCACAAACGCAAGATATACAAAAATATCAGTACTAACACTCCCAATCCCCCCCGCTAAAACTAGAGCCCCCACACCCACTAATTCCCCTGACTCCTATTCCTATGAACTGATTTGCCGGGACCTCCCCAAGGAGCTGAGACAGTGCGGCATCAATCACTGCCCCCAAAAAGGTTGGAATCCCTGGTCACTGCACCTACAATGTGCATTATGAAGGAATGTGGGGACTCAGGGAACCACACCGGAGCTAGCGTGGGAAGCGCTACATACAGCTTGGAACCACAATGGGCGAATGCAGTGCAACCCATCAATATCAGGTAATCCTAGGGAAGTATATTATTTGAGCCCCACTAATTAGTCCTGTAAATACACACTCCCATGTGACCAGTCCCGAATCTCAGGTAATGGTAAATGTCTGTGAAGCTGAATGGAAAGGTAGATGATAGTGAGCTCAAATAATTATTTTGAATATATATAAGTATATGTGTGTGTGTCCAGCAAGCTGCTAGGTATTGAATGTGTGTGAACACCGCATGGGGAATCAAAGTATCCACTGCTTCCTTCACTGATTGTAAGGTGGTTACGTGAGAAAGGAACATATGCACTTCAGTTAGATCTTAACATATCCTCGGACAGTATGAGCTGTGACCTGTCTAGAAAGCACACTGAACATCCAATCCAGCCAGTAGTACATCACTATGTCCCTTGTGTTCTGAGTACCCCGTAAATGCTCAGAATATGATCGGTCTGTATGTATGTGTGTATTCACTGACCAGTTTTCTTCCAGAAGGTCCTGTGTGTTGTTGAGATAATCATTGAGAGTCATTGATCGAAAAGACCTCACGACTTCACAGCTGATTCATTCAGAAACCAGATACAATGTATGTCCTACATGATATTAGACCACACAGGTGTCTGATGCGGGTATTAGACATCCCCTGCAGATGTTACAAGCCGACACAATCCCATATAGGGCAGTGATGGGCGTCCAATAAAACACACAGTCAAAGCAGGTTGTTGCAAGCCAGCAGGCTGTGATGAAGTAGTAAAAAGTCCCGTATCTCAGTGCTCAGAGACCTCTAAAATGTCCACCAGGTCATGAATAACAAACAGGCATTGTAAAGGTGCAGTACATCAGGGGGTGGGGGTCTCAACTCCTATGTAAATCTACATGTTTTGTTCCTCCCCCAGAACTTTATCAGGACAACATCCTGCTGTCCACCTTACGGTCATTCGGCTGGATAGTCAACTATCAAAAGAGCCAGCTAGAGCCTACACAGAATATGGTCTACCTAGGGGCCCAATTCAGTACTCAGGTGGCCACAGTTTCCTTGCCTCTTCAGAAACTCCCCAAAATCAGGGAGAAGTTCCAGCAGGCATTGTCTGCGCCAGTGATGTCAGCATCCCAGTGCATGAGTCTTCTCGGGACGATGGCTTCATGTATCCTGATGATCCCCTGGGCTCAGAGTTTTCCAACAAGGCTTCCTGACGCAGTGGAAGAAGGTTCGTCTAGCCCAGCTGATCAGAATCACCAGCTGGATGCACCAGTCTCTAGTGGTGGACACGACAAAAAACGCTAGAACAGCATCATCCATTAGGGCCGCAGCCATTGATTATTGTTACCACAGACGCTAGTGCAACAGGATGGGGCGCCACCTGCGAACAACACAAGATTCAGGGCAGATGGGAATTTCCCACTCAGGGCCTAGTTTCCAACATTCTAGAACTTCGAGCAGTATTCATGGCGTTAGCCACCTTGCTGCCTTATATACAGTGTTGCCCATTCCTTCTCTGTCTGGACAACACAGCAGCAATATCCTACATACAGCGACAAGGCCGGATTCACAGCCAATCCCTCTTGAGAGAGGTGGAAACGATCATGACATTGGCACAATAATATCTCCCAGATTTGAGGGCCATATATCTTCCAGGCTGTCAGAACTTGTCAACCAACTGCAAGGTGAGCCGGTTCTTAATACGCTACCCTCATCCATTAGCAGAGGGGACAGACGCCTTGACACATCCTTGGGTGGCGCAACTGGCCTATGCCTTCCCTCCAATTTCTTTAATCCTGAAATTCCTGAAGAGATTGTTGGCAGAGAATCTGACAATCATTGTAGTACTACAATACTGGCCTCGCAGACCATGGTTCTGGCAATGGATCTCAGCGTGTGCCCACAGATCACTCTCCCGGTGACTCCGATTGCAGGGAGATATCCTACATCCATCACAACTGGTCTTAGCGGCCTGGAGATGGAAAGACAGGGGTTACAAGAGTTAGGATGTTCTTCAGAGGTTTTTAGAACATTAGAGAGTTCCAGAAAGGGGTCAACCAATTTCATCTACTCCAGAAAATGGGATAGGTTCATGCGCTTTGCAGCCGGATGTCAGTTTGACCCTAGTGACCCAAATGTATCCTGTCTTTCCTACAATCCAGGTTGGATTTGGGGCTCAGCCTAAGTTTGCTTAAGGTGCAAATTTCAGCCATTTTGGCTTTTACCCAAAGGAAATGGTCAGCAAACCTGCTGGTGGAGCGCTTCATGAGAGAGGTGCTTAGAATATGCCTTCCCAAAAGAAATAGGTTCCCTTAATGGGATCTGGCAGTAGTCCTCAGTTTTCTAGCAAACCCTCCTTGTGCTCCAACGAAACACTGTTCACTATGGGATATAACGTTATTCCTAATAACCATAACTTCAGGGAAAAGGTGTCGAAACTTCAAGCATTGGGGGAAACCGAACCTTATATCATGTTCTTCCCAGACAGGGTTGTGCTGAGACCATTGGATCACTTTATCCCAAAAGTGGTATCAATATTTAATTTCTCCATTGAATGGGTGCTTCCAGCCTTCCCAGCAGAATCAGATGCTAACCTGCACAAGTTGGACATTCCCAAAGTCCTCAAAAGCCTATCTCCAGGCTACTTCTGCAGTCAGACATTCTGACAGACTTTTCATCATACCTTCCGGAAAATTTGAGGGGAAAGAGGCTTCGGCCAGATCCATCTCGGCCTGGATAGTAAAAACTATTCATTAGGCATTTACGTAGAGTGGCCGGAAAGGATCCTATGGAGGTGGTTAGAGCTCATTCAACCAGGGCGATGTCTTCTTCTTGGGCAGCAAGGGGCAGGAGTGTCTGTGGAGACAGTCTGCAAAGCGGCTAGCTGGTTATCACATCATACATTCCTAAAACACTAAAGGGTGGATCCAGCAGCTCCTACTACAGTAAAGTTTGGGAGGAAAACTATCCAAGCTTCTATGTCTATTGTCAAATAAAGACTAAGTATGCAACATTAAACCCTCTCTCACAAAAGCTGATTATTTATCATATCTATGCTGCCATTTTGGGTGTCAGGAATATGGAAAATTGTATCAAATATTTACCATAATTTTTCTTTCCTGATGCCAATACATGACAGCATACACACCCTCCCTCTGATCTTTGTGCTATATACTCAGAATGGGGGGGGGGGTAGCTCTCAGTCAGACTTTTATAGAGCTAAACAGGTCCTGTGGGTGGATATAGGGGCGGAGCTATATCATATGTATGCTGCCATGTATTGGCTTCGGGAAAGAAAAATTACGGTAGGTATTTGATACAATTTTCCATTTTGCGTGCACTAAAATTAAAGTTAGTGTATTTTCATTACACATTTGCAATTGATAAACTGCACTAAAGTTGAATAACAATAAAAATTAGAATTACCACCATTTTATTCTACGGGATCTCTTCTTCTAGAAAATATATATTATTTGTGTTTTTTAACTAATCTTCAGGCCTAAAATTATTATTTTAAGGTGTGCAAAAAAATAAAAATCACAAAAAAACTCCACACCACACAACTCTGGCAGCCAAAGGGTTATTACTGCTTCATCACCCATACACATGACTCCTTTTGAGGTTCTGAGTGTGTGTAAAGTATGTTAAGCTGTTTGTAGTAAGCATTGCTGCCAGTAGCGAGCTCTTTTCCTGCAGCTGAAACAGCTGTGGAGCACAAAAGTAAAAAAAAAAAAGAAAAAAAGTCTTGAAAAACAGGAAACTTGTCTCCTAAGAGACATAAACCCAGCCTTTGGTTTGTTGCTGCCTTCAAAGAAATACAGGACAGCAAAATGTAAGGGTCATGTGACAGAATGGAGGTATAAATACTGAAATCTGTCAAAGATGTATATTTAGAAACTGGTGTTCATTTTAAAGAGTAACCCCAAGCATTGGATATCAGTGAATTGCTAATGTCTTTAGCTAGGGTTGCCACCTCATCCCTTTAAAACCAAACACATATTAATTACACAGGTTCTGTGGCTGATTAAGGTGGTAATTAAACTCACTTGGTGTCTTATCTGCATTACATTAGCACCAGAACCTGTGTAATTCATATGTGTCCAAGTTTAAAGGGTTGAGGTGGCAACCCCAGCTTTAGTGCACCCAGAAGGGACAGGTGCAGCATCCAGCCCCGCTGTAGGCAGCTTGTCTATGGCAGGTTGTGGCTAGAGAGGGCAGGATGCTGGACCAAGTATCACCATTGTTTAGGGCCCTTTCTGTTTAGAGACAAGGTTCTAGAGGTCTTCAGTGCTCCAGACCCTCATACCTGAACTGACAGGGTCCTAAACAACAGAACCACTCTGTACTAATGATTGCTGCTGTAGTTGAACGACCCCATGGGACGTAAAAAAAAAAGTCTTCTCAGTTTATCATTTTATTAAAAATCACCTTATCCATTGCAGACATATTCTGCTGCAGCCTTCTTTTTTAATAAAGTTTTATTAACATTTTGTCCATGCAAGAAACAGGACAAATTTCAAAAACAGCCCATATACCAATACGGCATGTTACAGTCATAATATACGTAGTGGTATATCTTTTACCAGTATCATATAAAGCTGAGTACATTTGTTTATTGTAAACAGTAATAAGCATCCCAGAACAATGCTGGAATAAAAAGGATGGACACTAAAAAGGTTGTGGGGAACGAAGGAGGAAACTCTATGCATTAAAGAAGGTCACCTGTTCAGTTATGACCTTGAGTGCCAGTTCACACCACATGCAGTCCAGTGTACTTTTTATTCTACATCAAATACACATTGATAGTAGCTGATATGGTTTTTACTGACATAGTTCACACCAGTGTGTAAAAATAACCAGAAACCGGGAAGACAATAGCAAGAGACCACCAGGTCTGAAAAAAGGGTTCGTCTAAGAGGAACACACAGGTAATAAAGAAGTATAAAAAGAATTCTTTATTAACAAACAATTCTACCGACAGTAAGAATAATGCAAAAGATACCTCCACCAATGGATAAAAGTGGTTACAAAGTAGAAAAATTCCAGACATACACCACACACGCACCCCTCATACATGCAGGCTCCCTAGGGAGACCAGCTACCAGTTAAGATCAAAAATACTGAAGGGCTATTGTTTAGCAGCTAGAAAACATTGTGAGCCACAAAAGTTTATGAGTAGATTCTTAGCTTGAGGTAGCAGTCACTATTAGAAAATAGTTGGTGTCTATCCTGCCAGTATGCGGTGAAGTGGAGTGGGATTCACTGAAGAACGGGACAGCTAAAGGTAAATACAAATTACGTCCTTAGGAGTCAGATTGCACATTCTCTTGTTTGCAGCAATAAAGGAGATCAAGAAAGTCATGTAAAGGTAGCAATATTATAACATCAGATATAGCGGCATAGTCGGAGTAGAGGAGTACCTGAGCTCCACTATGCAGAGGGCTGTCAGTACATAGTGGAGATGAGCTTACCTCGCCTGCTGGCTGGAGATACTAGTGAAACTGTGAAAATATCACCTGTTGTGAAGCGTCCCAAAGAGTTCCAAAGAAGGGGACGATTCCATTGTTTGTTCCCGTCCAGGGGGTCCAGCCAGAGCGGTAAAGAGTCTTCGCTGAGCCCGGCACACACTGCTCTGTACACGCTTCCCACTGACACACCAGGCGCTTCAGCCGTACGGCGCTGGGAGTGGAGCCCGTGTGATTAGGCTCAGGGCGGAAGCTTGTCAAGCACAACTCGTACTCTACTCTCCGGATAGGTGAGGTTCTTAGATAATCAATAAAGATCTCCTCAAGCTGTAGTGGATATGGGTCCCAGTAGTCATGTTGTTCCCAGAAAAACAACTATTCACCAGGCAGGTATAGGGAGGAAGAGGGGGGGTTTGTGAAGATGGTTCTGTGGCTGATGCTAGGAATGTAGGGGCGTCTAGCTGACGCGTTTCAATCGGCAAGCGATTTTCATCAGAGCTAGCAAGACACTGGATAGCAAGCTACTAAATAGTGAAGCAATCAATCTAATCAGTAGCAGCAAAATCCAGTCAGACTGCCCACATTCAAAAGTTAACCCTAAATACTCGTGAACACTGTGCAAAGAAGAGTCCCAGCTAAACACAGACCACACACCTATAAAAATTAAAATTAAAATTAAAATAGATGGCCGAAAGACCTATAAAAGGAAACTTATCTACCTTAGCACAGGGTTGGAAAGAATATAGAATAACAATAGTTACAATAGTTGCAGAGGAGGATTACTTAATTCAAGAAATCCCCACCATACTACAACAAGTAGGGAATAGAAAGTGCCGAGATCAGCCCTTAACAAAAATGCACCCTTCTTTTTTATCGCATTCAGAAAGTAGTTTTGTGCATATACATTATTGGCCAATGCTCACTAGGGTGTACAGCTAAAAATGGTATGAAATGTGAGGGGGAGAGGAGCTTAAACTATAGTGGTCAAAGTAGCTAGAGATGCAATAGACTGAAGTAGCTACAAACAGGATGTGAATGGAGAAATTTGAGAACACACATAAGAAAAAGGAAGTGGTATACAAGTGGTCAGAGAGGAGTATCTATTATAACTGGTATGCAGTCCAGTAGTAAATATCAGTATGAATGGCTACCAGCATGTATACAAACATGTTGGTTAGGATTCCAGAAAAACTTACAGTTTACACTCATTGATTAAATCGGCAGGCTGGAGAGAGTTTAGAAGATAGATCTACATTTTTTCTTTTTGGTACAGTATACAGTCAAAATCCCCCCTCCTGATAGTTCACACCAGTGCAGTCAGTTCCAGTGCATTCCAGTTGCAGAAAAGGGAAAGCCACCCCGCTGGGAGAACTCAGTGATTATTGCTAGCAGCTATACCAGCCACTAGCGATAAATGCATGTAAAAGCCATCAGGCTGGTTGTACCCAAGTTGATTGTAAAAAAAGGGTATGCATTGCAAATAGAATTACAATAAGTGAAACAGTAGCAACTGGTAGACTCTGAAAGAACCTATGACTCCAGGTATAGAAGGGAAGAGAATGACCTTTTTTATCAGACTTCTCCCTTCAACTCCACCAATGCCATGGGCCCAATAAAACTCTGTTGCACAATTATAGAACAACAAGTCACCAGAAATGTAACACTTAATCTCAGAGAAGGGTTCCCCTTAATGTGTGCAGATTTCCTATAGAAAGTCATTTTAGGTGTGGGGTGGGAGTGGGGGGGGTAAAGAAGTCCTTGTGATGTAGATGTTCAGTGTCTTCAGCTAGCTTAACAAGGGCCCAGAGAAATTCCTGTTTAATGGCACCCAGCAACTGAAAATAGCATGTGCAAAGTGTTTTCTTGTTGAACTTTTATTGCAAAAGAGATGGAATAAAGGTGTCTGCATGAAGTGTGGGCTTCTGCTCACTCACCAATCCTGACAATACCAGGCTCATGGGAATAGAAGGTCCCAGGACAAGCTCCTGCAGAATCTGTAGCTCTCCTTCAAGCCACTCACCACAATGCCCTCCTCCTATTGTACTGACCCACACCTGGCTACAAATACATTGACAGGTAAATCGACAATACAAACTGCAGCCATAATGCATCTAATGTAGGTAAGTATTTGCAGCACCAAAGAAAACCCATAAAATCATAATATCCAGTATACTAAACAATATACATACATCGTGTAAAACTAATAACAAAAGTGATAAAAAAAATTATAAAATATTTTTTTTATCAGAAATAAATGCACCAAACTTTGGAAATAGTGCAATCACAGAAATTAATTATTAATCATTAAAAGTCATTAAAGATAAAACTGCCATAAATAATTGCACTATAAAGTGAATTCACAATATACAACCGCTCAATATGTGAGCCCATCATTGTAAGGTAAGGCAAACAATCGATACAGGGAAAGTAACTACATTAATACTTTATATTTATAAAAAAAAAAAAACATTTGAAAGTGTACAATACCTTTAAGATTTCTCTGTTTTGAATACAATACTGGCTTGATTTATGGAGGTCATTTGCCAATGGTGTCCATCTGAAGAAGTAAATTTACAGTCTGTGTTTGTTGTGGGCTTTTGCCAAGTTTGCACACCAAGCTGGATTTTCTTTATTCACGGAGGATTACCTTGAATAATTCGACAATGGATTAGGCACATTTGTGTTTATCTCCGACTTTAACTGTGGTTGTGGCTAGTTCATGCCAATGGGATATAGATAAAATCTGAGATTTTTGCTAGTTAATCTTTATCAGAAAGTACCCTTTTCTGTGCTGCTCAGGTAGTCTGTACAGGACCTCATGATTCATAATGATGTCCCTGCTGACATACAGTGCATTGAAAGAGTATTCATACCCCTTTTTCCACATTTTGTCATGTTACAACCAAAAACTTAAATTTATTTTATTGGGATTTTATGTGATAGACCAACACAAAGCGGCACATAATTTGAAGTGGAAGGAAAATGATAAATATTTTTTAAAATATTTTACAAATAAATATGTGAAAAGTGTGGTGTGCATTTGTATTCAGTCCTCCTGAGTCAATACTTTGTAGAACCACCTTTCACTGCAATTACAGCTGCAAGTCACCAGCTTTGCACATCTAAAGAGTGAAATTTTTGCCCATTCTCAAGCTCTGTCAGATTGGATGGAGAGTGTCCGTGAACAGCAATTTTCAAGTCTTGTCACAGATTCTCAATTGGATTTAGGTCTGGACTTTGATTGGGCCATTCTAACACATGAATATGCTTTGATCTAAACCATTCCATTATAGCTCTGGCTGCATGTTTAGGGTTGTTAGGTACGTTGTCACTGTATACAGCAATAAATGCTTGATAGTGGATCCAACCTTTCTCAACTCTATCCAAGACTAAAATAAGCTTTTGCCCAAAGATCTATTTTGAGTTTTGGACAAGTACATTTTAAAAAGCCTGTAGGGAGCACAAATGTGGATGCATTCGAATATTTGTAAAGGGCTATAATAGTAGTGATTTCTAGCAGTCCCATGTAACTTGTCTCCAGTCTATGACTGCCTCCTGAAGCTCATGCCTAGACTCCAACAACTTCTATAGTATGTCTGCAGTCTCTAAATCATCTCCTGTAGCATGTTGCAGTTTCTGACCATCTCTCATAGCATGCCAGGCTCTCATCAATTGTGTTGCAGCACAGTGCCAACAGTCTGATAATTTTCTGTAGCAGTGGCGGCTGGTGCTGGAAGATTTTTTTGGGGGGGGCGTGGGCAGGCCCCTCCAGGTCCGCACTCACCCTACTGCGGAGCCTTCCAGCTGTCACGGCTCCCCTGGTGTCTAGGGCCGTGGCTTCTGCCTTCACCTTCTTTGTCTTCCTGTCCTGATTAGCCGGGAAGCTGGAAGGACAACAGGACAACTATTAGATGTGCACTCCACAAATCTGGCCTTTATGGAAGAGTGGCAAGAAGAAAGCCATTGTTGAAAGAAAGCCATATGAAGTCCCGTTTGCAGTTTACGGAAGAAGGTGCTCTGGTCAGATGAGACCAAAATTTAACATTTTGGCCCAAAAAGCAAAATACTATGTGTGGCGGAAAACTAACACTGCACGTCACCCTGAACACACCATCCCCACTGCGAAACATTGTGGTGGCAGCGTCATGTTGTGGGGATGCTTTTCTTCAGCAGGGGCAGGGAAGCTGTTCAGAGTTGATAGGAAGATGGATGGAGCCAAATACAGGGCAATCTTAGAAGAAAACCTGTTAGAGTCCGCAAAAGACTTGAGACTGGGGCGGAGATTCACCTTCCAGGAGGACAACAACCCTAAACATACAGCCAGAGCTACAATGGAATGGTTTAGATCAAAGCATATTCATGTGTCAAAATGGCCCAGTCAAAGTCAAGACCGTGTGGGTCAGTACAACAGGAGGAGGGCATTGTGGTGAGTGGCTTGAAGGAGAGCGGGCTGGTACTGTGTTGGGGGAGAAGGAAAGAACAGCTGTCATTGCTACCACATTCTGATAAGTGTCTGTACTTCCCTGTATGTCTGTGAGCTCCACATTTATTGTGACAAGCAAATAATGAGTTTCCCTCCTGACGCTGAAGCAAATCAGTTTTTTTGAGTGGAAGGCGGTTATAAACAAGACCCGGACATCGTTATCCATTTGTCCCTGCAGAGGGTTATATCTGCAAGTTCGTATGACCTCGCCATAGAGGAGGTCCATCAAGTGCGGTAAGGGTACATCCATTACTCCTCTCCCGCAACTATCGGTGGCTTGGAAGTGTCCCTGCATCCTCTCACCTTTCTATCCTGATTTGACACACCTAAGGAATGTTTATCCTCTTTATATTATTTGTCTTTTATGGACTGAATGTGGTGTTTTTCAAGCGATTGGGGGTCCGATCGCAACTTTTGAACTTTCACTTTTTTGTTTCTTCAGAATTATTCACTATTTTTGTCATGAAGATGTGGTTTAATTCACAATTTTTTTGTATGCTTTATTGTATTTTGTTATCTCTCTGCACTGTGATTTAAATCCACTACGGCTCCGGGTGATGCTCCAAAGGAGCCTGTCAGTCACAAAATTCATCATATGATTTATTTATGCTAGCGCACAAATTTAATTTAGATGGTTTTTACACTTTATTTGATATTTGAAGTACTTTGTTGCAGCTGCACATTGCATTTTCAAGCAATCTTCATGTAATTTTATATTTTTTCTTGCTCATTAGCGCAGGTTTTCCCACCAAATTGTTGGTTGTAACATGACAAAATGTGGAAAATTTCAAGGGGTGTGAATACTTTTTCAAGACAATGTGTACTCACCTGTCCAATGGTCCTTTGCCGGCACCAGCATCTTCCTCTGAGTGTTGGTCTTTGGACCTCTTCATTGGCCGGCATGGGATGACCTCACTCCTGCTCATGCACAGGAGCCAGCACTCAGAGTATGTGCATGCACAGCTCAGTTTACAATGCCAACCTCCCCCAACCCGTTTTACTGACAGAACATGGAAGCTTACTGACAGAGCACATTTTTTTACTGACAGCCTGAAAAAATGACAGAACTCCCATTAGAAACTTAAACTGGATGAGTACATATTGCCATGGCCTCGGCGCTTAGTGTCATAGCGCGGCAATTTTAATGTCGCATGTCCATTTTCACAGGCAGCATGCACTTGCCCATTGAACTGAATGGGGCTGCTGCCAGCCTCAAGCCAAATGCTTGACTTGCGGTTGTGACACAGTATTTAAAAGCAAAATTCCCATTTGATGCATCTGCTCTCAGAACTACTTTCAGTATACAGCGATGTGTTCCCGCAGTGGTACGGGGACTTCCTGTCTGCTGTTGGAAAAAAAACTGTGCACTTCTCAGCCATTCAGAGGAAGCCAGGTATTTTTATCAATGGATACAGGGCTTCCCCGGATTGACCGAGGTGGAGCTGCTGGGAGGCGAAGGAAAGGGGGAAAGCCTGCTCTCTGCTTGCACATTGCTATATATGTTACCATAGTTGGGAAACACAGATAGATCAGGCCATAGATCATTTTTTTTCTTCATTTAGCCAGTGGTCTAAAGGAAAAAAAAAAGAATGGATTCTTCCATCCACACAATTGAGGTGGATAGAAGAACCCTGCATGCTAAGTCATTGTATTTTTACAGAGACATTTCTACATTCTAGTGTATGTGATAGCTCACTGTTGTGACATCAACCACAACCAACACTATAGGGCTCCTGTGTACGGGAGGCTGAGCTAGTAAAGCGTAATTCCCAGTATATTTCCCTCTGCCTGGGCAGCCCAGCAGCAGCAGACATCCTGCCAATGACATTAATAGTTGTGCAGCTCAGTACTGGTGTATATATATGGTGGTACTATCATAATCACAGGTACAGTGTACCAGCGTGTGAAAAAAATTGTATGTTTTCTATACCTATATGCTGTGCTAATGTTTATGATGGCACCACCGCATACACAAGTACATTGCTGCACAACCATTCATATCAATGGCAGGATGTACTCTGCATTATTTTGTGAATACAGGAGGAGATTATATATTCTGGAGTTCTGGAGAAACTCAAACTTTATTTTTGCACATGGAAATATGAACATTGTTTAGCCACTTCCCGACCACTCACCCGCAATGTACTGTGGATGGGGCGACCAGTTTAGGCAAAGCAACTTACCCATGGGTCTTTGATAACTCCCTGTGAAAGGGGCAAAATGCGTTAACGTAGATTCCGGTTCCTCAGTCACGTCCGACGAGCGGTGGAATGCAGGCGAGGTTGCCAGAGAACCAAGCTGCTTCCTGGAGAGAGCGGCCTGCCACATTTGGAATGAATAACAAATGTGCTTTTTACTCTGCAACATTGTGAGTTTTTAATTCTCTATTTAAATAAACCAAACGTTCTACACTATATGGATTCTCTCTCCTTATGTACGAGTTTTAACTGCAACAGAAGATATATATGAAGTGTGATCTCATCTCCCTGCTCACCAGCCTAAGCCTGATTGACCCACATGCAGTATTGCTAAGGGGTCCATTACATCTGGTGAGTTCAAGCACAAAGGGGTGTGTGAAACACGGTTCACTGCATGGTTTTGGAGCACCACAGCACTTTTTGAATATATATTTTTTGCACAGGAGCACTTTTGAAGCATATTGTGTTGGGGACTGTCTAAAATTTCCAAACTGACTTTCACTAGCTACATGCTTGTCAGTTTTTTTGATTTTCCATTTTTGATTATGATTGTATAGCTTTATGTGCACAGCACTTGCACTTTAGGAATTTGCATTATACTTTGGGATTGTTTGCGCTGTGGGTTGTGTTTTTTTTTTGTAAAATCTTTATTTGTGAAAGGCAAGGCAGTATCACAATGTTGTCATAGGCATTTTCGGCAAACATTGCACTAATCATTTTTTCCAAAAAGTATAAAAACAGATAGAACATATAAAACAAACAGTAACATTGTGACCCGTTATCCAAATGGGAGTAAGGAAGGCTCAGTAATCAGGTAGTGAGCCTGTGGTGGGATCTCCCTCTTCGTGAGAAGCAACATAGTAGGAAAACAACATGGGGAGAGTTACCACTGCCCCCTTATCTACAGGTAAATGCAGATGTCCTCTGAAGAGGAGTGATAATTTGGGATCAGGTCAGCCAATCATCCTGACTGTAAACAAAGTGCAGGGTAGTGTGCAGTTAGAGGGGTAAGTCGGCTGGACGGGCGCGAGGGGAGGGGGCCACTGTAGACCTCCAGCTTACCTCCCCCCGCACGACGGCACCAGCCGGATCCCATCTAGGTCGCAAACAAAAGTGCCTGCCTCCCAGGGAGATCAGGCTTCCCATGGTAGGGGAAACCCATTTCTGTCAGACTAGCCAGTTCACCCATGTCCCACTCACTCCCTTGTGTGTCAGCAAATGGGTCGTTCGTGGTCTGGCGACCAATATAGATAGGGCAGAGAAAATCAGAAAAAATAAAAAGGGAAAAGATCAAAGGGATAGAGGAGAAGAGAAGTAATTGGGACATACCTGGAATCACACGTCCAGCCCCGCTCCCGCGTCATGTTCCTCCGTCACATTGCTGCATACTAGGTGGCTGAAAAGGAAAAGTCACCTCCCTTCCCGCCTCCCTCTAGTTGTTAAGTTAGGTCAAGACAATCTAGTTTTGGTCTCTGAACCCAATTAGTGGGCCTGTGGTCGTCGCTTAAGGGATGGATCCTCCAGTTCCAGCAGTGCTACGTCTAGGCTCGAGGGCACTTGTCCTGGGTCTGAGACATATGTTGTCCAGGCCGACCAGCCATTGGAGAAGCGTTCCCGAGTATTCCTGCAGGTGCCGATCCAATTCTCTGCCTCCCTTATTTCACTAACCTTACGTCTCCATTGCTCCCTGCTTGGGATTTGCAGGTGTTTCCAGTATATAGGAAGTAGCCTCTTTGCTGCGTTCAGTAAGTGGGGCAGTACACTTCTTCTGTACTGGCCCACTGGCATGGGAGGAATGTGTAGCAACAAGTGAACCGGGGAAAGAGGGATGTCCAGGCCCAGAATTTCCCTAATCTGGGACTAAATGGATTCCCAGTAGGGTCTGATCACCGGACAGTCCCACCAAATGTGCAGGAGTGTACCTCTGCGACTACAGCCCATCCAACACCGGTCTGACGTGGATGGGAATATCCTTGCTAGGTTCGCTGGTACCCGGTACCAGTGTGACAGTATTTTATAGTTAGTTTTCTGGGTTTTGGAGTCAATGGAGCTGGATCGGGTGAGTTGGCAGCAGTGCGACAGTTGCGTGGGGGTAAAAACCGTCTCTAAATCCCGCTCACAGGACCTAACAAAAGTGGGTTTCAGCGTAGAGGCCTTAGAGCTAATCAAGGAGACATCACGTATGGAGCCCCCATGTGTCACAAAAAAGTGGTGCAGTTGCCTGTAGCGCCAAAAGTCCATGGGGAAGCTCCCGCTCCATTCTCTAAGGGTCTCTAGGCGTATTAACTTGCCATCCTGCAGAAGCTTACCACGGCTAGCGCTACCATCCTCTACCCAGGGGCCTAAAAAGGTAATTTGTTCTCCAGGCGGTCACCACAAAAAGCCCCCCAGTGGGGCCAGTGGGGACACAGAGGGGGCCAGAGCCAGTTTTGCATTAAGTCGATCCCAGGTTCCTAGAGCCTGAGTCATCAGTGGGGAAGTAAAGTCTGACAGCCCTCTGTGCTCCCGGGCCAACCACGGGGCATAAGATAAGTTTCTGCTCACCATATACTTTTCTAGGGAAACCCAAAATTTGGAGTTAGTGTGGAAGCGCCAATTGAGTATCCTCTAAAGGATGATTACCCTATGGTACATTTGAATATCTGGGAGGCCTAGACCCCCTGCTTCTCTCGGGCGTGTCAACAAGCGCAATTCTCGGTTTTCGGTTGTGCCATATAAATTTCGATATCATGCTGGACATTTGGGTAAAAAACCTCTTAGGAAGGGACATGGGTACCATCTGCATGTAGAACAGTATGCACGGGAGGACATTCATCTTTATAATGGCAAGTCTCCCCATCCAAGTAAAGGCTGTCTTAGTCCAATTAGCTAAGTCTTTTTTCACAATTGCTAGCAAGGGGGGGGGATTAGCAGCATATAGGGTGTCAAATCTATCTGTCAACCGAATGCCCAGATATTTTAGGGATGACTTCGTCCAGGTAAATGGAAAAGCCGTTTGTAACCAGGAGGAGAGGGCGGTATCTGGATGGGAAATATCTCCGATTTTGCGTAATTGATTTTTTTTTTTTTCAAATATAAAGTTTATTGATTTTTGAGAGAAAAAGTCAGAGAAAGTACAGTACAGCATAGGCGTGCGCAGGGGGTGTGCCTGGACACACCCTAATCACCCTGCGTGGCGCAGATTCTCCCTGCTGATATTTCACCAAAGACCACCCCCCACCGGCTCCTAAATTTATTTATTTATTTATTAATTTTAAATAAAAAAGGAAAATAATAAGAATAAAAAAAACTACTGACACCATCCACTGCCCTACTGACAAGTCCAATGCTCTACTGACATCCTCCACTGCTCTACTAACACCGTCCATGTCTTAAAAAATTTAGGGTGCACACCCTAATGCAATAGGCTGCGCACACCTATGCAGTACAGTGACAACCACAGAAGATGTACAAGGTTGATTACAGCTATCAAAATCGGCTATCTATTCAGAGTGCGAAACACAGAACAGTAGTGTCAACAAAATTTGTGGTAACAGTTACAATGACAGTGTAAGACACTCAATCTGAGTTATGTAGATGAGAAGTATCACGGTAGCTACTTAATCACATGTTCAGAATAGAAAAAAAAAATCAGAGAGTAAAAGAGAAAATAAAAAAGAAAGCACCGAAGTACCGAAAAGGATATGAAAGGGAGAGAGAAGAGGGGTGACCCAGGGGTGACGCACGCAGCAATACTTGCAGGGTTGTCAAAAACCTTTAAAGGAGTCGAGCATGGATACACCTTCATTGGAAAGAATAAACATAGTCCAGAGCCGCCAAGCCTTAGAGTGTTTTTCTTGTTTGTTTTGTACCGTGAGAACCACATCTTCTTAATTTCCTCCACTCTGCGCAACCACAATCCAATAGATGGTGGTGTGTTTTTTTTCCACATGATGGGGATACATGATTTTGCGGCATTTTGTAAGTGTCGCACTATCGATTTTTTTATAGCTTTGTGCCGGGATCGTGGTAGCGTGGAGCAAGAGGAAAGCTGGATCGTCCTGAATCGTATGCTCTGTAAACTTCTGAGTAATTGCCCCGACCGTCTTCCAAAAGTGTTGCAAAGCGGGCAGGCCCAAAAGATATGGAGAATCGTCCCCTTATCTATTTGACATCTTCAGCATTTGTTCAAGGTGCCTGCAAAGTATTGGTGTAGTAGCTGAGGCGTATAATACCACCTAGTCAAGATCTTGAATTGGTTTCCTGAATTTTCGTACAAATGGGCGATTTTAAGGAGAACCGGATAATGGTTTGTTTTTGGTTGTCAGTGAAAGAGCGCTGTAGGTCAGTCTCCCATTTCCGTAGAAATAATAAGTCAGGTTGTTCTATTGGAGATCTGAGTATGCCATATGATTTTGACAATACTCAGGGTAAGGCCCCTTTCACACTTATACGACTTCAAAGTCGCACGATTTTACCGCGATTTCGCGGCCGCGATTTTGCCGCGATTTGCCGCGATTTGGGAGCAGTACTACTTTGCCACGTTTTTGGCATTAACAAATAAAAACATACAGTAGTTGGTATGAATCCAAAGGGGGAACTCCGTGCCAAGTTTTAAATAAAAAAACCGGCGTGGGTCCCCCCCCAGGGGCATACCAGGCCCTTAGGTCTGGTATGGATCTAAGGGGAACCCCCTACGCCGAAAAATTGGCGTGGGGTCCCCCCCAAAATCCATACCAGACCCTTATCCGAGCACGAAGCCCAGCCGGTCAGGAATGGGGGTGGGGACGAGCGAGCGCCCCCCCCCCCTCCTGGACCGTACCAGGCCGCATGCCCTCAACATGGGGGGGTGGGTGCTTTGGGGCATGGGGGGGCGCAGTGCGGCCCCCCCACCCCAAAGCACCTTGTCCCCATGTTGATGAGGACAAGGGCCTCTTCCCGACAACCCTGGCCGTTGGTTGTCGGGGTCTGCGGGCGGGGGGTTTATCGGAATCTGGGAGCCCCCTTTATCAAGGGGGCCCCCAGATCCCGGCCCCCCACCCTATGTGAATAAGTATGGGGTACATGGTACCCCTACCCATTCACCTAGGGAAAAAAGCGTCAATAAAAAACACAGTACACAGGTTTTTTAAATAATTTATTAGACAGCTCCGGGGTCTTCTTCCGACTTCGGGGGTCCTCTTCCGACTTCGGGGGTCTCTCCGCCGTCTCCTCCCGGTGTCCGCATCTTCTGCCGGCTCCTCCGCTATCTTCTGCAGCTCAATTGCTAGCGGTGGTCCGGACTTCTGCCTTCTTCTTTTCTTCCAGAGATGTTGACACGACGCTCTCTCCAGCCAGAATGGTCTCTGTGCGCTTCGCAAGGGACTTATATAGGCGGTGGCCCCGCCCCCTTATGAGATCACTGTCCCGGGGCATGCTGGGACTGTGCCGTCATAAGGGGGCGTGGTCATCACCCGTTGACCACGCCTCCTAAAACGTCACAGACCCAGCATGCCCAGGGACTGTGACGGCATAAGGGGGCGGGGTCACCGCCTATATAAGTCCCTTGGGAAGCGCACAGAGACCATTCTGGCTGGAGAGAGCGTCGTGTCAACATCTCTGGAAGAAAAGAAGAAGGCAGAAGTCCGGACCACCGCTAGCAATTGAGCTGCAGAAGATAGCGGAGGAGCCGGCAGAAGATGCGGACACCGGGAGGAGACGGCGGATAGACCCCCGAAGTCGGAAGAGGACCCCGGAGCTGTCTAATAAATTATTTTAAAAACCTGTGTACTGTGTTTTTTATTGACGCTTTTTTCCCTAGGTGAATGGGTAGGGGTACCATGTACCCCATACTTATTCACATAGGGTGGGGGGCCGGGATCTGGGGGCCCCCTTATTAAAGGGGGCTCCCAGATTCCGATAAGCCCCCGCCCGCAGACCCCGACAACCAACGGCCAGGGTTGTCGGGAAGAGGCCCTTGTCCTCATCAACATGGGGACAAGGTGCTTTGGGGTGGGGGGGCCGCACTGCGCCCCCCCATGCCCCAAAGCACCCACCCCCCCATGTTGAGGGCATGCGGCCTGGTACGGTCCAGGAGGGGGGGGGGGCGCTCGCTCGTCCCCACCCCCATTCCTGACCGGCCGGGCTGCGTGCTCGGATAAGGGTCTGGTATGGATTTTGGGGGGGACCCCACGCCGATTTTTCGGCGTAGGGGGTTCCCCTTAGATCCATACCAGACCTAAGGGCCTGGTATGCCCCTGGGGGGGGGACCCACGCCGGTTTTTTTATTTAAAACTTGGCACGGAGTTCCCCCTCTGGATTCATACCAGACAGCTGTCAGCACTGCCTGTCGCTCATCGGGAAAGGAAAGAAAAGTTTTCCTTTCCCGAATAGCGAGGCCAGGCTTGTGCTTACAAAGTCGTGCTGAAGTCGTGTCTATATTATTCAGGCACGACTTGCATGCTACTTCAGGGTTTAACATTGAGGTCTATGGAGTACAACTCGCATAGAAGTTGGACCAAAGTAGTGCAGGGACTACTTTCAAGTCGGCACGACTTAAAGTCGTGCCAATATGAATTTTAGTCATTGAAAATCATGGAGAATGACTTGTCATACGATTTTGCAGTACAAAATCGTGGGACAAGTCGTATAAGTGTGAAAGGGGCCTAAGTCTCCCTCACCCCTACAGTGATCCTCGAAGGTCGTTAGGGTACAAGTAAAGTGTGCTGGGTCTGCAACTGAATGCAGGAAATGATGGAGCCGCAACGCTTTCCAAAATGGGAGTTGGAAGCGACCTGTAGCACGCGTCAAAGATTGGATGGAAGGCCATCGATCACCCTCTAAGAAGTCTCACACAGTCTCTCCTAGACAATAGAAGCACCTCATATTCTGATTGTTCGAGTCCAGGGGGGAACGCCGGGTTATCCAGGATGGGGAGCAAGGGGGAGTTTTTGTCGGAGAGAGAGGTTGTGCGCACAATTTTTGAGCCTATGCGGAGCGTAGTGCCTATTATAAGGTGAGATGTTATAGCGGAAGGGAGTTGGTCATAACACCATATGGCCCCTTTCAACGGAACCGCTGTCTGGTCCCTTTCTAATTGTGTCCACAGTTTACTTTTTCCATGGCGGTTCCAGTCGATAATTCTCCCCAAGTGCACTGCCAGATAGTAATTCTTTAGGCCTGGGAGGGCTAGTCCTCCTTGGTGTTTTGGCAATGTAAGGTATCGTCTGCGCAGACGTGGCTTTGATCGTGACCACATAACTTTAGTGAAAAGTGGATGCGCCTGTTTGAAATATAAGGGTGCAATCTAGCGCCTGAAACAAGTACAGGAACTTTGGCAGAATACTCATTTTAAAAAGGTTACACCTGCCGAACCAAGACTGAAGTCCTTTGTTCCATTCCTCTAGAAGTACTCACGTCTTGGTTAACAGGGGCGGAAGATTCAGTTCAAAGGTGCGTGTCAGGTCACTCGTGATAAGGGTGCCTAAATACTTAAGGGAGCAATCCGACGATTTAAATTTAAACTGGGCTTTCAGGGAATTCAGCCTATGTGGCGCTATGTTAATTCCCATTGCAGCAGACTTATCGAAATCAGTTTTTAGGTTGTACATATTGCTGTATCGGTTAAACTCTCTGAGAAAATTAGGCAGGGACACCGCAGGGTTGGTCAAAAAGAACAAGAGGTCATCCGCATAAGCTGAAATCTTGTATTGCGATTGACCTACCGTCAGTCCTACTATGTCTGGGTTTAAGCGTTTAGTATATAGAAAGGGTTCCAAAACTTGGACAAAAAGAAGGGATGAGAGTGGGCATCCCTGTCTGGTGCCATTTGAGATGGCAAAGGGGTCTGAGAGGACACCATTAGCCTTAACCTGAGCCGTTGGCGTGGAGCAAAAATTGGAGATCCATTGCAGCATTTTACTACCCAGGGCAATGTGTTTAAGAACGGAGGACATGAATTCCCAATTGATGCGGTCAAATGATTTCTCAGCATTTGTGCTAAGAAAAACGCACAGTGTTTTAGTCACAGAGGCCACATTAACTAGATTAAGTACTTTAGTGGTATTGTCCCTCGCTTCTTGCGAGGGGACAAAACCCATCTGATCCAGGTGCACTATATCCGTCATGTGAAATGATAACCGATTGGCTAGGATTTGCGTGAAGAGCTTAAGATCTACATTCAGGAGGGATATAGGTCTATTGCAGAGTGAACCCATGAGGACCGAGCGCCTTGCCTGGCTTCATCCCCTTTACGGCACCCTGCAATTCCTCTAGGGTAATGGGCCTGTCCATCTCTGCCCCATCTCCTCAGTAAGCTGAGGGATACGGGAAGAGGCAAGGTTGTCTGCTAATCGCAGAGTCAGTAGCGGGTCCCTTTGGGAGTTTATTAGGAGCAGAATAGTAGTCTTGGAATTCCTGTGCAATTTGGGTGGGCATGGCCTTCTTGCGCCCCGATGACAAGATGATTTCGGGTATATATGTATTCAGTCTGCGACATTTAACCGCTTTAGCTAAGAGTTTCCCGCATTTGTTGCCCGACTCATAGGCAAGCTTCCTACAAAACTGTAACGCCGCCTTACCTTTATAATGCAGTGAGTCCACTGTTTGCCGTCTAAGGGACAGTAGTTCAGTTTCTAATGCAGCTGTTGTTGTTCGTTTATGGTTTGCTTCTGTGTCGCATATCTTATGAAGGAGTAGAAGCAATTGTCGTTCTTGATCACGTTTGATGCACGCCCCGTGTTTTATAAGGACCCCTCTGATCATGGTTTTATGGGCCAAGGCAGGCACTGGTGTTCATTGTAAATCGTATCACTGAGCGCTCCGGAGCGGTGAGAACATCCCATTGAGAATAGAGCGGAGGACAGAGCACAGGTTTCCAGGAACTGCGATCACTCCACCTCTACCGCACTGCCAGCCCGCTTACCTCTCATCAGATCACCTGGATGGGGACAGAGCCCAACCTGACAGCAGCAGGAGGAGAGCCCCAACTACCAGGGCCGTCTTTAATATTGATTGGACCCTGGGCAAAAATTGTCTTGGGGCCTCCCCGTGCAGTTTTGCTCTCCACCTGCTCTGAGACATACAATAAATAGCAGCTAGACTCAAAATTAGTTTACTGAATCAGATCAGACAGTGATTGCGATTGGTTGCCAGAGGTTACAGTGTATCATTACCGCTCTCTGACTGCTTGCTAGAGGTTACAGCACACATTTCGGCTCACTTATTAGTTGCTAGAGGTTACAGCACATGATTTCTGCTTGATGATTGGTTGCTAGAGATTACTGTACATCAATACTGCTCACTGATTGGTTACTGCACATAATTACTGCTTACTGATTGGTTGCTATCATCTCCTCACTGGCTGCACACTATGGACTGAACCTTGCTCACCTGTGTACCCCAAACTGTAATTCCTTCTCTGCCTACCTCTGCATACCACACACTACCCCCCCCCCCCCTCCTTTGCAAAACAGGCTGATGTTAGGCTTAATGACCACAGTTGTAGGCAGGACTTTCAAGCATGCCCCTTTATCTCCCCAGTGGGTAGCATTCAGTATAGGTGATGATGGATATGACCTCAGGGGGGCAAGATATACATATGAATACCACCTCTGTTTACACAGAATGCTGCCGGTCTGCCACTATTTACATGTCAATGCCGGTATTTACATGTAAACACAGGGTCTGCGGGTGAGTCATCTGTACACAACAAGACAGAGCTGATCAGCATTAACAGAACTTCACACTGAGATATTAGGACACAGCATGAGACTAAAACCAATTTAAACTGGGAAGGTTGGCAAATATGAGGCAGCTGCTTTGGGCCCGACAACAATGACAGGGCCCAGGGCAGCTGCCCCTTTTGTCCTGCCTTAAAGACGGCCCTGCCAACTACTGGACAACATTGACACACACTACACTCTGCTACCATGTACATCCATCCCTATGGTTATCGTTTGGAGTGACTCATCTTTGACCTATCGATTGACCCATTGATGCTACTCGGTCGCATGTTTTTGATGTCAAGGATCCATCGCTTGGTCCCGTCCGGCCTCTCCATCTAGAGCGCTAGGAGTTCAGCCCTCAGAGCCCATTAGACTCACTGCCTTATAGTATGTGTGTCCACCACATCTGGTAAGAGTATTTCATCTTTTCCATTTGACTACTGCTCTTGAAGTTTCCATATTTATCCAAGTCATTCCATTTGAAATCTCAGCTTCTCATCACCTCTGAAAGTGGACTTTTCATTATTGGCACTTTTTTGGACTATGGTGTTTATGTTTTTGGATATGCACATCATGAAGTGTTTTGCTGTCCCACAGTGAATTTTCTCCTTTGTATGCATTTTAGTGCATTAATTTCTTATGCACAATATTATTATTATTATAATATATTATTTGTCATTTCTTAATGTTATTTGCCTAATGTCAGCACTTTTTGCACATGTACCTATAGTAGGTGTTTTATTATCACTCTCAGAGCAGAGATTTTTTATCACTGTTTATTTACAGAGGTATTTCACTATTTAGCGCTACACTAATTGTTTACACAAAAATAAAAATAAAACAATGGTTAGTGAAGGCTACTTCTGGGAGCTAAAGTCCATGCGGGAGGGACCCACAATCCCCTGCCAAGAGAAATTACCGGAGACACAAGTCAGGCGTGTAGTCCTAGAACATGAAGGTGTACAGATCTGCCTGGCGTAGTAAATGTGGCCCCCACATCATCATTAAACGCTCAAGGGCTCGTTGGGCTCTGCTGCGTGGAAACCCTGCAGTCTCTTGAGTCAGTGGGTGTCTCAGTCCAAAAATGTCTGTGGAGACCTCCAGTCCCCCGCGGGGCAGGGGGGAGAACAAGAGGGGCTGTGTCGCCCAAAGGGATCTGGGAGGGGTGTGAGTCTCATAAGCCCATGGGGAAGGTAATCCCCCCCACCACTTACCCTGAATGTGGGGTAATGGGGGGCATGTCATCCAAAAGAAAAAGCAAAAAAACAAAAATAAACAAACAAGGTGGATGACAGGGGGTCGAACGCAGGGGAGCTCATTACTCCGGGAGAGGTAGACAAGAAAAAACAGTGTACGCCTCCGTTAGGCTTCCCTGGTCACCTCCGGGGAGGAAATACAGGACTTGCGCTGGCTCCGTTGCGGTCTGGGTGAGTGGGCCCTCCTCTGACCCGAGATGCTTGGACAAGGGGCGAATCGTTGGATCATTTTGAGCCAGTCAGGGACGTCCACTGGGTCAGCCTCCAGGAAGATGAATAGAGCAGGGAGGTCCACTGGGAAGCGTAAAGTGAAGGAGTGCTGGACTTTCTGAAAGGTTACCGAAATGAGGAAGCCCCATCTATAGGTAATGCCAGACCATCTGACCAGTTCCAGCTCAGGTTGCAACATCGCTCGCCGCTGCAAAGTCTCCCGGGATAAGTCAGGCAGGACCTGGATAGCCGCTCCGTCAAACTCCATCTCATCCCTTTCCCATGCCTTCCACAGGATGAGTTCCTTGTGGGAATAATAGTGTACACGGCATATCATATCACGCGGCCTGCTTGCATCAGAGGATCGTGGGCCCAGAGCTCTATGTATCCGGTCGAGGGACATATTGATTCGAAAGGCCTCTCCTGTTATGTCTTGAAAGATGGCCAGTGCGAACACCGCCAAGTCCTCAGCCCCTGTAGCCCTCGGCAGGCCTCGCAGCCGGAGATTATTCCTCCGGCTGCGGTCCTCAATTTCCTCTAGCTGGAGCTGTTGCGCGAGCACCGCGGTCGTCTGGGATGTCTGCAAGGCCACCACTGCCATTACCCTTTGCTCAAGCGCCGATACCGCTGACTCCCCGATCCCATCCGAACTGAGAGCAATTTTACTTCCTTCCGGACCGACGATATTTCTTTGCGGTAGGTCACCTCTAGTCTGCCGGCAAGCGATTCATTGTCGGCCCTCGTTGGCAGGGCCTGCAGCAGTGCCCGTAGTTCTGCGTCTGCCCTCAGGGTGAGCCAGAGTGCAGCAAGTCCTGGGGCTCCGAGCGGAACATTGCCGGGGTGTCAAAACCCGCCTCCGAGGCAAGGGAGGTAGTAGGGGAGGCCGGGGGTCCTGTAGAAGAGAATTTGTGTGTCGGCCAGGTCGTGTGGTGTCCGCCATCTTGGCCGCCGGGGAGGCCTCTTGCGAGGTTGTAAAGTAACGCTGTATTGCTCTACTCAATCGAGGCGTGGGAGATGCTTTCCTTCCTTTCTTTCCCCTCCACATAATTACATAGTTACATAGTAGGTGAGGTTGAAAAAAGACACAAGTCCATCAAGTCCAACCTATGTGTGTGATTATGTGTCAGTATTACATTATATATCCCTGTATGTTGCGGTCATTCAGGTGCTTATCTAATAGTTTCTTGAAGCTATCGATGCTCCCCGCTAAGACCACCGCCTGTGGAAGGGAATTCCACATCCTTGCTGCTCTTACAGTAAATAACCCTCTACGTAGTTTAAGGTTAAACCTCTTTTCTTCTAATTTTAATGAGTGGCCACGAGTCTTGTTAAACTCTCTTCTGTGAAAAAGTTTTATTTCTATTGTAGGGTCACCAGTACGGTATTTGTACATCGAAATCATATCCCCTCTCAAGCGTCTCTTCTCCAGAGAGAATAAGTTCAGTGCTTGCAACCTTTCCTCATAACTAAGATCCTCCAGACCCTTTATTAGCTTTGTTGCCCTTCTTTGTACTCGCTCCATTTCCAGTACATCCTTCCTGAGGACTGGTGCTCAGAATTGGACAGCATACTCCAGGTGCGGCCGGACCAGAGTCTTGTAGAGTGGAAGAATTATCGTTTTATCTCTGGAGTTGATCCCCTTTTTAATGCATGCCGATATTCTGTTTGCTTTGTTAGCAGCAGCTTGGCATTGCATGCCATTGCTGAGCCTATCATCTACTAGGACCCCCAGGTCCTTTTCCACCTTAGATTCCCCCAGAGGTTCTCCCCCCAGTGTATAGATTGCATTCATATTTTTGCCACCCAAATGCATTATTCTATTTTATTATTATTATTATTATTATTTATGCATTTTTCTACATTGAACCTCATTTGCCATGTAGTTGCCCACCCCATTAATTTGTTCAGATCTTTTTGCAAGGTTTTCACATCCTGCGGAGAAGTTATTGCCCTGCTTAGCTTAGTATCATCTGCAAATACAGAGATTGAACTGTTTATCCCATCCTCCAGGTCGTTTATGAACAAATTAAATAGGATTGGTCCCAGCACAGAACCCTGGAGAACCCCACTACCCACTCCTGACCATTCCGAGTACTCACCATTTATCACCACCCTCTGAACTCGCCCTTGTAGCCAGTTTTCAATCCATGTACTCACCCTATGGTCCATGCCAACGGACCTGAGTTTATACAGTAAAGGTTTATGGGGAACTGTGTCAAATGCTTTTGCAAAATCCAAATACACAACGTCTACGGGCCTTCCTTTATCTAGATGGCAACTCACCTCCTCATAGAAGGTTAGTAGATTGGTTTGGCAAGAACGATTCTTCATGAATCCATGCTGATTACTGCTAATGATACCGTTCTTATTACTAAAATCTTGTATATAGTCCCTTATCATCCCCTCCAAGAGTTTACATACTATTGATGTTAGGCTAACTGGTCTGTAATTCCCAGGGATGTATTTTGGGCCCTTTTTACATATTGGTGCTACATTGGCTTTTCTCCAATCAGCTGGTACCATTCCAGTCAGTAGACTATCTGTAAAAATTAGGAACAACGGTCTGGCAATCACTTGACTGAGTTCCCTAGGTACCCTCGGATGCAAGCCATCTGGTCCCGGTGATTTATTAATGTTAAGTTTCTCTAGTCTAATTTTAATTCTGTCCTCTGTTAACCATGGAGGTGCTTCCTGTGTTGTGTCATGAGGATAAACACTGCAGTTTTGGTTACTGAAGCCCCCCGATTCACTCGTGAAGACTGAGGAGAAGAATAAATTCAATACCTTTGCCATCTCCCCATCCTTTGTAACCAGATGTCCTTCCTCATTCTTTATGGGGCCAATATGGTCCATCCTCCCTGTTTTACTGTTTACATACTTAAAGAATTTCTTGGGATTTTTTTTGCTCTCCTCCGCTATGTGTTTTTCATGTTCTGTCTTAGCGGTCCTAATTGCACCATTACATTCCTTGTTGCATTCTTTATAAAGTCTGAATGATGATCCCTCAACCTGGTATTTTTTGAAGGCCTTCTCCTTTGCTTTTATATGCATTTTTACATTGGAGTTAAGCCATCCAGGGCTTTTGTTCGCTCTTTTTTAAATTTATTACCCAATGGGATACATTGGCTAATGCCCTTATTTAATATGCTCTTAAAGCAAACCCATCTCTCCTCCGTATTCTTTGTTCCTAATATTTTATCCCAATTTATGCCTTTTAGCAAGGTTTGTAGTTTAGGGAAGTTGGCTCTTTTGAAATTCAGTGTCTTTGTATTCCCTTTATGTTTCCTATTTGTGTGATTTATACTGAAACTAATTGACCTGTGATCGCTGTTACCTAAATTGCCCCGTATTTCCACATCCGTGATCAGGTCTGTATTGTTGGTAATCAGTAGATCCAGTAATGTTTTATTTCTAGTTGGTGCGTCTACCATCTGACCCATAAAATTGTCCTGCAAGACATTAAGGAACTGGCGAGCCTTAAATGAATGCGCGGTTCCCTCCACCCAGTCTATGTCTGGATAATTAAAATCCCCCATTATGATAACACTTCCCATCCTCGCTGCTAATCCAAATTGTGATAGGAGATCTGTCTCCACTTCCTCCCTCAGGTTAGGGGGCCTATAGCATACTCCCAGTATTATTTTCCCCTTAGCTTCATCCCTTTGGAGCTCTACCCATAAGGATTCCACCTCCTCCCTAGGTCCCTCAGTGATGTCATCTCTCACATTCACTTGTACATTATTCTTGATATATAGGCATACCCCTCCCCCCTTTTTACCCTCTCTATCCTTGCGGTAAAGGGTATACCCTTGAATGCTTGCCAGCCAATCATGAGAGCTGTTGAACCAGGTCTCTGAAATTCCCACAAAATCCAAATCCTCCTCGTACAACAGTATCTCTAGTTCACCCATCTTGTCCGCCATGCTCCTGGCATTGGTGAACATGCCACATAGTTTAGACCGGTCGCATATTGTCCTTGTATTGGGTGTTTCGAGATTGCAACTAGGACTTGCTACTATACTTACCTTGTGTACTTGCTACTATACTTACCTTGTCCACTTCTCAGCAGAGTACATATCGGGGAGTATCGGAATGTAGTGGCTGCAATTAGGCTGGTTTAGGCCAGGACGGACCAGGAGCTCCACAAGTACATGTCCTCACTCGGCCATGTCCAGACCACGCCCCCCCGCGTAATTGAATTTAAAGTTAGAGAGCGTCCCAAAATGTTGGAGTTACTGCATCAGATTTGGCAGGGAGATCAGGGGTTCCGTGAGGTGGAATAGCACGTCATCGGCATACGCGGAGAGGTTGTGCTCCGTATGTCCCACCTTCAATCCTTTGATGTCGGTGTTTGCCCGTACGGTGCGTAGGAACAGTTCCAGCACCAGGGCGAAGAGAATAGGTGAAAGCGGACATCCCTGTCTCGTGCCCTTTCTGATCGAGAATCTGGGGGAGAGGAGGCCATTAACCTTGACTTGTGCACTCGGATCGGAGTACAAGGCCCTGATCCAGGCCAGCATGTGTGTGTAGTCCTATGGTCTCAAGTACAGCGCGTAAGTAGGTCCAGTCCTCCCCGTCAAATGGTTTCTCTGCGTCGGTAGAAAGAATAAGGTACGGGGGGGAGTCAGGGGAGGTACGCGCCCAATGAATTAACTGTATAGCCCTAATGGAGTTATCCCTAGCTTTCTGGCCTGTGATGAATCCGGTCTGGTCGGGATGGACAATAAGTGGGATTAGGTGTTTCAGCCTGGTGGCGAGAATTTTTGTTAAAATTTTTATATCCACATTAAAGTGGAGTTCCACCCAAAAGTGGAACTTCCACTCATCAGATTCCTCCCCCCCTCCGGTGACACAGTTGGCACCTTTCAGGGGGGAGGGGGGTACAGATACCTGTATATTACAGGTATCTGTACCCACTTCCGGCATAGATAGCCGCAGAATCTGCGGTTATTTATGCCACTTCCTGCTCCCTCCCCGCTGCCTGCTGGGAAACACACGGGTCCCAGAGACAGCAGGGACCATCCGTATTGTGCTGCGCGACTCACGCATGTGCAGTAGGGAACCGGGAAGTGAAGCCGCACGGCTTCACTACCTGATTCCCTTACCGAAGATGGAGGCGGCAGCACCCGAGGACGGAGAGACGGTTCGGCCTCGGGTGCCGACATCGCGGGCGCCCTGGACAGGTAAGTGTCCATGTTTTAAAAGTCAGCAGCTGCAGTATTTGTAGCTGCTGACTTTTTTAAAAAAAAATTTCGGCGGAGCTCCGCTTTAAGGAGAAATATGGGTTGGTAGCTTTAGGGTATAGTAAGGTCTTTCCCTTCTGTGGGGATCACTGAGATATGAGCCAATAATGCCTCCCCTGGGATAGCGTTTCCATCTGCTGTGAAGTTGAAGTAACCACACATCGACTCTGACAGCATGGGCAAGAAAAGCTTTCTTGAGCCTGGATCCCTGAGAGATCAGTTCGCCCCTCACAACCGCCTTGTGACCCTCCCAGATAATCCCTTTACTCATGCCCTCCGTTGTGTTTTCCTTAAAGTAATGGGACAGAACATTCGTAACCCCAGAGACCACCGCCGCATCGTCCAGCAGGGACTCGTTCAGTCGCCATGACCAAGCCCTACGGGTATCCGGCTGCAGAGCCAATGTTTCCGTCACAGGGGCATGGTCGGATATAGTGAGCCTCCCGATGGACGAGGCCTGCAGCATCTCCAGAGCCAAATGGTCTACACAGATTAAGTCTATACGGGTGTAAGAAGAAGAAGAAGAGGTGGGCCCACATCAAAGTCAAAGTACTGCCTCCCCCGCATTTTTTGCATGATCCGATCTTTCAATGTATACTTGTGGAGCTTGCAAATTACATCTCTAGGGTTATCTACATCTTGGGAAGGAGGTCTAAGGGCTCTGTGAGCGTGATCGATTTCAATGATCGCTGTTGTAGGCAGTCCCATGATCTCCCTGAATATGTCCTCCAAGGTGGGGACAATATCCTTGGGAGCTGTGGCTTCTGGCAGGCCACGTATGCGGATGTTGGCCCTTCTGCTGCGGTTCTCAAAATCATCTGACACAGTAAAGCCTCAATTTTCTGATACTGGGTGTTGCATCTGTCCTGTAGCATAGAGATGGCTGGTGGCCTCATCAACTCTCTGCTCCACAGATTCCATTCCAGCCCCCTGGTGATTAGTGTCTGCTTTGAGCTGTGCTATGTCGGCCTTAAAGGCCTTCTCCACTCTGGCAGTGAATCTTTCCAGGTCTTCCCGGGTGGGGAGGGACCAAATATGGCGCTTTATGTCCCCGTCCCCTAGGAAATCAGCCATGTCAGGGCCTCGGTCTTGTGAGGTAGAGGATCCCGGGGAAGATGGGGGGGCAGAGTCACTCACCATCCTTGGAGAGGGGATCTGGAAGTCAGCGGTCTGTTGCTGCTGGGCCGCAACTTTCTGTGCTGCCTTGGCTGCTTTGGATTCCCTCAGGGTCGGCGCCATCTTGGAGGCCTCGAGTCCCGGTTCGCGGGCCCCGCCGAAGAAAGCCTCCAGCTGCTCTTGTCGGGTCCCCTCCGTCCTCGACTGCTGGGAGAGTGTCCGCCAACCCTGGGACATGTTTACTGCTGCTTTGGAGTCGATATCACCCCTCTGTGCTGGTTAGTAAGCAGCGGTGGGTTGTGGTTTAATATATTTTTGACAGCGTCATGAACAGCAGCAACAAGACTAGTTCATGTAGACACTAGTACATCCAGTGCGGGTGATTTGTTTATACTTCCTGGTTAAGGCCCCCGTCTGGCACCCGCTGTGATTGTACACAGCAGGAGCCTGTCAGCAATGATTCGCGGCCAGGACCTGCCGATTGGCTGATTGACAATCAACACAGTTCTCTATATAGAGAGAATGATCTCTCTGTTTCTCATCCCTGCTTTGTAGAAACATAGAGGTCTATAAGTAAAAACAGCACACTTTACACATTAGGCACACATTTAACCCTTGATCGCTCTAAATGTTAGAACCTTCCCAGTCAGTGTCAGTACAATGACAGTGAATAATATTTTCACTGATCACTATATTAATGTGACTGGTGATGTCAGTGACAGTTAATCTGTCCCCCCCCCTGCGTCAGTTAGTGTCAGATTTTCAGCTGCACTATCGCAGTCCCATTATAGGTTGCTGATCACAGCCATTGGTAGTATGAAAAAAAATTTCCAGTATATATATATATATATATATATATATATATATATATATATATATATATATATAAAATAGTTTGTAGGCACTATAACTTTAAGGCCTCTTTCACACGAGGCATCCGTATGTCCGTTTTTCATCCTTCCGTTTTCGGATGAAAAACGGATATACATGTATCCCTATGGAGCGGCGGATGTCAGCGGTGACATGTCCGCTGACATCCGACCCGCTCCGATCCGAAAAGTGTAACGGAGGAAAAACCTACTTTTTCCTCCGTTTTCGGATCGGATCGGATGACGACGGACACTACAGACCGTCATCATCCGATCCCCCCATAGGGGAGAGCGGCGCTCTGACAGGTCCGTCGCTGCACAGCGTGCAGCGATGCACCTGTCATCTTCCTGCTCAGCGGGGATCGGCGGAGCTATCCCCGCTGAGCAAGCGGATGTTCACGGGGCGGATCATGACTGATCTGCCCCGTGTGAAAGAGGCCTAACGCAAACTTATCAATATACACGTATTGTTTTGTTTTGTTTTTTATCAAATGTAGCAGATTACCTTTCGGACAAAATTTATGAAGACATTTGAACATTTTTGGATATGTTTTGTAGCAGAAAGTAAAAAATACAGGTTTTTTTTTCAAATTTTTATTTTTTTTTTCATTTATATTGCAAAAAATATTAAAAAATCCAGTGAAAAGAAAGCTCTATTTGTGTGAAAAAAATGATACAAATTTAGTTTGTGTACAGCGTTGCATGGCTGCGCAATCGCCAGGTAAAGTAGCGCAGTGGCGAACTGCACAAAAATGGCCTGGTCATGAAGGGGGGGGGGAATCTTCTGGAGGTCTAGTAGTTAAGGGCTGGTTCACACCACAAAAACGTACTTCAGATCAGTTCCGGATGCGTTTCTGCATGCGCGTTTTTAACATATTTTTGACTTGTTTCCTGATGCATTCCAGATGCTTTTTTCCAATTTTCTTTTCTCACTGACTGGAGTCCAGTGCCTTTTTGATGCGTTCCAGTGCATTCTGGTGGGTTTTTGATGCATTTTACCACGTTGCAGTACAGTCCAGTGCAGGAAAAATGCAGCATGTTCTACTTTTGTTTCTGGAACTGACTGCACTGCTGTGAACTTTTTTCTTTTGGAACTGAAATACCCTGGAACTGACCGCACTGGTGTGAACTATGCCATTGGAAACCATATAACTGACTTTCCATGCGTTTTTGATGCAGAAAAAGAATGCACTAGACTGCATGTGGTGTGCACTGGCCCTTCCTGTTTTTTTGTTTTTTTGTTCACTGTACTGGGGTCTGATGTGTTTTTGTGTTCCAGTGCCTTTTTTCTACGTTCCAGTACAGTCCAGTGCAGGAAAAATGCAGCATGTTCTACTTTTGTTTCTGGAACTGACTGCACTGGTGTGAACCATGCCATTGCAAACCAAACAACTTACTTTCCATGCGTTTTTGATGCAGAAAAAAAAAAACGCACTAGGATGTATGTGGTGTGAACTGGCCCTGAAAGTCCATTTTATTTGATGGAAAAATCACTTGAGTCGTTTATTATTTTTATTATGAATCACAAATAATTTGTATATTGTTTTAGTCACAAACAATTGTTTTGCTTTTGTTATCACATTGTTTTTTTTTCAATAATTTATTGTTAAAAAAAAAAAAAAAAATATCACATTGTTTTTATGGTGAGTATTTCTATTGCAGCACGCCACTATATATTTATTTTCCATTTATCCGCCGCTCCTGGGCTGAGAATATACACCAGCAATTACGCTGAACGGGCTCAGACACCCGGCTACAACAGCTCTAACGTAAAATACATTACACAGTGTAACACCAGCCAAAAAACATCTAAATTCCTAGTAAAATAGAAGATAGCAGCTCAAAGATACCAAACAAGCAGAATGAGATAATAAATGAGAGTATCCTTCCTGAGAGTATCCTGAGGAGTGTGAGGTGTGGAGACTTGGAGCACACAACCCTCTCCCATCATGTGCTGACTGAGCTGAGTGCTGACTCAGGAGGAGGACTTCCAGGAACTACTTTCTAGATGTACTTTGACTCCGGCGAACATCACAGTGACGGAATGAAGAGATCCCTCCGCCGTCATTTAAATATCCCGTGAGGATGTATGGTGAGGATTCCGAGGCTGGGGGATCCTGGAAAGGCTGGCAGAGCTGAGCGGTGAGTGTCCTGTGTATTGTATACAGACGTGCTGTGTGTCCTGTGTATTGTATATATTGTATATGGAGGGAACAGGCAGAGCTCTCTCTATAGTGCTGTACTACTCTTATCACTGGAGCTGGTTCTGCTTACACACTACTATCCCCAACCTACTCTGTACTCACATGACTTGTCTGTTCTTTTCTATGAAAAGCCCACACACTTCTTTACAAATGTTTTCACACATTTTAGAAATCTGTGCGAATCCTGCGTGGAAAAAAAAAAAAAAGAAATGGACCACAAACTGATGATTTCCAGCAAGGAATTCAAAGATGTATTAAACCCAAAAGTGAACTTTTCTTATATTGCAGCTATGAAGAAATCAGGGGAAGGATTTTCCGGTTTCCTCAATGTTTTATAGAAAATAAGACTAGAAATGTATGAAAATTCTCGCATGACAAAAGGTTTTTGTTATTATTTATTTTTTTTTTTTTTGTTTTTGATCATATCTGAAAATCGTACGAAAATCGTTACTTCTGTTCCGTACGAAAAGAATTTTTGAGTTTGCCTCTAAGGAAATTTTCGGTCGGAATCGTCTGTCGAAAGTTGTGTACACACTATCAGAAAATGATTCCTCGGATGAAAAATGTTCACCCAATTTTCTTATATGCAATGCAGGAACCCGAACACAGGAATCGTGCTGGTTCCCGTATCGCACCAGTGTGAACCAAGACGTAGGTCCCTTTCGCACTGAGGCGCTTTGCAGGCATTATAGCGCTAAAAAATAGCACCTGCAAATCGCTCCTTCACCGCTCCAAAGATGCTGCTAGCAGGACTTTTTTTTTTTTTTTTTTTTTTTGTGTCCTGCCAGCGCACCACTCCAATGTGAAAGCCCTCGGGGCTTTCACATTGGAGAGACAGGAGCGGCTCTTTCAGGGTGCTTTGCAAGTGCTATTTTTCCTGCTAGCAGCATCTTTGGAGCGACGTTTATACCGCTCCTGCCCATTGAAATCAATGGGCAGTGTGGCTATACCCCCGGCAAATTGCGGGTGGTTTTAACCCTTTTTTGGCCACGAGCGGGGGTTAAAAGTGCCCCGCTAGTGGCTGAATACCTCCGCAAATACAACGGTAAAAATATCATCGCTTTGCCGCCGATGCCCCAGTGTGAAAGGGGCCTAACAGGTATTTACAATGATCAGCTTTTTCAGCTATAAATCCTTTATCTCAAAAGAAAAAAAAAAAAAGTTTGTTGTAACTGATTATAAAGCGTTAGCTGGAGTTCAGCTTTAAATCTGCTAGTACATCTAACACCCCCCCCCCCCCCCTCTCCCAGACTGACCATGCTGCTGTCCAAATCTGCCCACCAGAATGGAGGCACTCTAATACAGGAGGTGAGTTACTGGCAGGTTCACCAGGAAAAACAGGGGGAGAAGAGGCTAGAAAAAAAAAAGAAAACAAACGCAGCTGCCACATCTAATAATTGGTAAGCTGCAATATATCATTTTTGGGTTTAATGCCACTTGAAGTCACACTGAAGTTGTATCTGGTTTCATAGGTCTGGTTGTGGTTTATGGTGGATGTGATGTTTGCTGCCTCTATTTTTATTATTCATGTTAGTACTTGTATAGTGCTGTCAATTTAAACAGCGCTTGACTTATATAATGTACATTCACTCCAGTCCCTGCACTCAAGGGGCTTACAATCTACTCCGGTTCTTTAAATCAGAAAAATAATTTATTGTACACCTGAAACCATGCCAATTGTAATTTGTGAGAAAACGCAAACATACATACATAGAAATAAACATAACTGCCAAAACTGGGTTAGGCAACATGTAAGCTGATCGTGAAACCCATTGTGCATCAAATCCTGGCGTGCTCAGGAGGCACGTTGTTCAGTAGCCTGTCGAAACCTGTGGCTGGATGTTGTATGAAAAGGTTTCTCACATTTAGGGCCAGGGATGTGTGATTGAAATGCAAAATACCTGCGTTCTGGGCATACATCCCTGAACATATCCAACCTTTAGGCTTGGTTTCCACTCGTGCGACTTATGCAACTTGGGACTGCAAAGTCGCATGACAAGTCGTTCCCCATGATTTCCAATGAGTACTGTTCATATCTGTGCGACTTCCAGGTAGTCCCTGCACTACTTTGGTACCACTTTATTTGTGACTTGAGGTCCATAGACCTCAAGAATACACAGGCATTGTTTCCTGTCGCATCAAAATTGAGGCAAAAAAAATGAATCGCATGACTTTGGGGCGCCACACTAATAAGGACCGTGCCATTGCTGGCAAATGCCGCTGATTTGACCTGTCAAAACGCACCAGTGTGAACCAGGGCTTATGAGTACTATCAGCCACTGCGCAATTCAGCCTGTCATTGATTTTGACAGACTGCTGGCTGTATGGCTGGACACTGCACAATGGCATGAGGTCATAATGAGTAAGAATAGTAATATTGATACTTTATTTTTAAGCTCCATGCAATCTATTTTTTTTTTTTTCCCTTTTTAAGCTAAAAAAAATTGCTGGATAAAAACGCTGGTAGTAGCTTTATGCAGTAGCGTTTTAAGAGCGTTTAGGGCACTTCACACATCCCATGCATCAGTGGCGGTGCGTCCATAAAGGGTGCAGGAGCGCTGCCTCCCCCTTCTGTCACTCTCTAATCACCATAGAATCTATCTAATTTATCTTTTTGGAAGCACCTGATTAGAGCCAGAGGCTCTAATAGGCATCCAAAAAAGGTGAGAAGCGGCCGCAACACTGTTGGTGGCACAAAATTTACTGAGAAACAATTAAAGGAAGTAAAATTCAATGTACCTGTGTGTGCAATTTGGAAGACTTAAAAAAAAAAAAAAAAGGAAGGATTGCTTGAGTGATTTTCATGAAGGATAGATTGTGAAACCTGTTGTTCATTATGGGCAACAACTCACACTTTTTTCTATGTATTTTTTTTCCCCTCTATTTTAATTTATAAATAGCCCCATTACATTTTAAGGTCTCTGTTGGTTACAGGAAATAAACCTTGTCTCATACTGCGTATTACTTGTATGTCTTATTATACTTACTCTGTATGGGCACAGTGGCTGCCTTTGATGGGCACAGTGAGGCTGCAATTGATGATTTTTTTTTTTTTCAGTTTGTTTGCGCCCCCCCAAACTTTTGAGCACGAGCCACCACTGCTTTTCATTAATGGAGCATTTTTGTTGCGCTTTTGTGGTGTGCCAAAAACGCTTTCTGGGGGCATTTTTGATGCGTTTCCTATTCACTTCAATGGGAAGGAGCTTTTTTTTTTTTTTTTTTTTTTTAAACTTCCCAAAACAAACATGCTGCAAGCGGGATTTTTTTTTTCACTGCAATGGAAGCAAGCCACCCCAGTGTGAACACATCCATTGATTTTACAGGGAAGAATTTTTCTTGCACTTTTCTGGCATTTTTTTTTTTTTTTTGAAAAAGCACTTAAAAAAAAAAAATTCCTCCGTGGGAAAGCAGCCTTAAGAGCGTTTAGAAGCGTTAGCATTTTATTAACTTTTTTAGGAGTGTTTAGGAGCATTTCTGCTGGAAAAAACGCTGCAGGAAACTCTACAAAACCAATTTTTTTTTTTTTTTTCTGCTGCTAGACACTGAAGCTCAAAAGCCGCTAATATACTAATGTAGTGTGCATGGACACATAGGATAACACTATTGGCTTTTAGGAGCAGAAAAAAATGCTAATGAGCTTAAAGCGCTAGTGTGCATGGAGCCTTATACGTGTTTATATAGCACCGTTTTTTATATTGCACAGTTACAATACAACAATTTTGTGAACATCTCGGTCCTTTGAAGCAGAAAAAGCAAAACGCTATGTGCACTTCATGGAGTATCAGATGTGTATAATGTGCTGCTTTGAACCTTCCTTTTTTTTTTTTTTTTTTTTTTTTTTTTTGTTCAAGGACATACAACTTAATATGAAGAGTCTTGGTATACTATGTCAATACAAATATGCATTACGTAGAATGAAACATTATAGACTCAGGTTGACATTATGTCTATTGGCTACCTGAGGTGTCGTGTATTCCAGACAAGGGGTGAGAAAGAGAATACCTCGGAGCCAGGTCTTTTCAAGAGAAGTCATAACCAAAACTCCACTATGTTCTGATGAGGTAAGGCCTCGGAACCAGCCCAAATCGATTTTCAGTTTTTATATAGAGAAAGGGTAACATGGAACCATATGCTTTGAACCTTTTTTAAGGTCTAGTTGTACATACTGCAAACATTAGAATCTCTTCTGTATAGAGACCAGGGTTGCAATGATGATAGAAAGATGCTATTAGAAAAATGCAGAAATGACCTTGCAAATAAAATAAACTTTTTTTCCTAGAAGCATGTATCGGCTTGTCACAATGTATTTATTGTATCTAAACAGGGCACACAATTGAAAATGTATTTGTTGTGGGCTCGTCACATGTCACGGCTTTCTACATTTACTACATGTGTTGCCAAGCTAGCCAGGTGTGGTGTCTGACACAATGGTTACATTTTATTATATAATATTATTACTGGGCCATTACTGGAAAAAGTATCACTGCCAAAAAGATTGCATCCTGTCACACTGTGCAGATCACTATCATTTTGGTTATACACCTGTCCTGAAAATGTAAACATTGGGTTTGCAACTTTGATGGGAACCTTCTTCATTTTTTTTTTTTTTTTTTTTTTTTTGTCTCCCTATGTCATTGACTATAATCTGGATCGGCTTTAGGCCCCTTTCACACAATAACCCTGCTCGGACACCCACCTGCCATCCGATCCGCTAAGAACAGACATAAGGCGATACATTCAGCCATCCGTCTGGCGGATCGGATGAGATCTGATGAAAACTAACATGGTGTCTGATCTCCCCATAGAAATCAGCGGGGCTCTGACAGACCCCTCCCTGCTCAGTGAGCAGAGACTGACCTGTCATCCGCTGGCTCAGCGGAGATCAACCGAGCGATCTCTCGCTGAACGGATCTTCTGCTGGTCGCTGCTGAATCATCCGAATTTCTATCCATGTATGGCTGGCTTTAAGCACAGTCGGCTCCGACAGAACACTTTAGCACTGTGGGAGGCATTCCCCCCATCAACAATCGGGGGAGGGCAACAAGCTATTTTAAGTCTAGGGGTTGCTTTGGTTTCTTAAAGTCTTATGTTTATGTTATTTCAATAGAAAGAAGAAAAAAAAGTTATACTTGCCTGCCCTGTGTAGTGGTTTTCCACAAGGCAGCCTGGATCCTCCTCTTCTTGGGTCCCCCAGCAAGTTGCTATGGGGGCACCCGAGCCAAGCTGCAGCTCCATGTATCCATAGAGACCTGAAGCTGTGGTTTGGCCGTGCCCCCTCCCCTGATTGGCTGAGTTTAATTGACAGCAGTGGGAGCCAATGGTGCCCCTGTTGTGTCTCAGCCAATCAGAGTCCTGGACTGACGAGGCATTCGTGGCCATTGCTGGATGGGGGGGGGAGCTCAGGTAAGTTTTGGAGGGCCTGAGGGGGGCTGCTGCACACGGAAGGCTTTTTAACTTCATGCATACAGTGCATTATGATTAAAAACCTTCTGCCTTTACAATTACTTTAGGAAATTTCAGGGGACAATTTCTCTTCGGGGGGAGGGAAAATAAGCAAGGGACTCTATGTCCAGGGGTGAATAAGAAACGACCACAAAAATCTTTCGCCAGACACCAAAAAGAATATATGGGCATTACAAAGGAAGGAAAAATTGGTAAACTGAAACTACAATAGGGAATGTGTCTCTATTTCTCCATTGAGTCCCCCCGGTGAAAGTGTTCAATGAGTATATTCAGTAGACAGTACTGGATACACTCGTTGAACACTCTCTCGTCAGGCGCCCCCCCTTATATTCCTTTCTTGCTGACAGAGGTAATGGACACCCTCTGAGGATGGCTGCCTCCTTTTTTATTTATTTATTTTTTTTTTAAATATACTGACTAATCTACTGACTAAGTTGTGCTATTAAAGCCACTATTACACTATTTATAGAGGCATCACATCATTCGGAGTGCTGGAATCCCCTCCTTTTTATGAATATTTAGTGACACAGGCAGCTGGATTTGGTATTTATCCACAATCTTCTTTACCGGGGCCTCTTTTATGTAATTATACGTATTAAGAAAGTGCCCGCTGAGGAAGTTCAATTGAACGTAACGCGTACGGGGGAGGTGCTGCGCTCGGATGACATCACCCGCTGCCATCCTTCGATATCACACAGCATAGTGTTTGTACTATGAGCCAGTTTTTTTTATCCTGTATCATGTGATTAGTCCATGTTGGACTTTAATTAATTTTATATTGATCGCACAGTGAGCACTTAGATCTCCCTCCTTTTCTATATATACACCTTGATGTCCCCACTGACGGAAATGCTCTGGAGGAAAATTTCCAATTGATTTTTACCTGTTACCTACCTGTTTGTGTGGGATCTGCTTGCATGACTACCCGTTAGTTCAGGAGTCCATGCTCTGAGGTGAGCGTAGATATTAGATTGGAGGTGGAGGGTCTGTCACCATTTACCTGCTGCTGCTGTTCTTCACCGGTGGAGTCTTTTTACCCTTTGGGATGTGTAGTTCACCAGTATATTGGACTTTTATTCATCTCATTTGCACTTACTTAATACGTATAATTTTTCTTTGGATTTTTGTGAAAGTCTCAAGTGTTCAGCTTGAATTTCTGGGGGGTTATTGGTATATTTGCGCTGATTGCACACTTTATTTTATATGCTCTTTTATGTAATGACTGTTAAACGTAATTATATTGAGAAAACTAAAAGAAAATCACGCTTACAACCAAGGCTTGGTTGTTTCAGATCTATGCATGTCGGGAACAAGCACAAAATCAAGTGTTCCTGGCCTGCACAGAAACACTATGCTCTTTAGCAGATGAGCAGGGGTGCCATTAATTCCCAATGGCAACCCACACATTGGCAAACTGCATGGTGCTGTAGTGCAAGTTAAAAAAACGGTCAGGGGCTACTTTCCTTGCCTTTCTCGCATTTAAATGAATGGACTGCTCTACAAGGTGTGTGTGTGTGTGTGTGTGTGTGTGTGTGTGTGTGTGTGTGTGTACATTCTCGCATGGTCTTAATCCTCCTTCTCTGCTTGACCCCATCCATTGCCCCACTGATTCCTGTTTTATGCCCTTCTTTGGTGGGGCTGATTTGAGGTGTAAAGGGTATAGGAATTGGGTCTGATCTGAGGTGTAATGGTGCAGGAATTGGGGTGATGTGAAGGTACAGAAGTTAGGGTGATGAGAGGGGTGAAGGTGCAGGCATTGGGGTGATCTGAGGTGTGACAGTGCAAAGCTCAACATTCATTTGTTACTATTATTCAAGTCATTTACAGCAAAGGTTCCTTTTCTTGATTGAGTGTGAAGTTGGCTTTTTTTTCTACGTAGCTGGCACTTTTTTTTTTTGGCACACTATGCTCAAAAGGTTGCCTACCCCTGTCCTAGATGTAAAACATTCATTACACAAAGGTATCAACCTGGAAACCAAGCAACAAGAACACTCTATGCATTTGCTGGACAGTAGCACAATTGGCCTGAGACCTTGTCGAGGGGATCTCAACTAGGTGTATCACATCATAATGTATTATATAAAAGCAAGAAGTGTAATTTTTTTAACAAAAAGATTCTGTGGATTGTGCTGGTTTGCTGGCTGCCTGTATTTTATTTCAATGTATTCACAGAGCTTCTCTTTTTTCACATTTTGTTATGTTACAGCCTTATTCCAGAATGGATTAAATGTATTTTCCTCAAAATTCTACAAACAATAACTCATAATCGCAACCTGAAAGAAGTTTGTTTGAAATCTTTGCAAATTTATAAACAAAAATAAAATAACAATCACATGTACATAAGTATTCACAGCCTTTGCTCAATACTTTGTTGAAGCACCTTTGGCACCAATTACAGCAGGGTAATGCAATTAGTGGACCTCCAGCTGTTGCAAAACTACAAGTCCCATCATGCCTCTGCCTCTGGGTGTCATGCTTGTGGCTGTCAGTCTTGCTATGCCTCATGGGATTTTTAGCTCTGCAACAGGGATAAAACTTTTTTGCGGAAAAGTTCAATAAGACATGTGGCCACTCATTAAAATTAGAAGAAAAGAGGTTTACACTTAAAGGCGTTGTAAACACTCATGTTTTTTTACACTAATGCTTCCCTGCTATCAAGAAGGAATGGGTTTGAACTGCTGGATCCCAAGTTGATTCACTCTGAGGTTGGGCTGCTCTCAATCCAAAAGATTAGAAGAAAAGTAGCACCATGCCATTATAATACATTTTGAAAACTGACCAACCTTCATCAGGGTAAAGTCATACAAACAATATATACATACAGTTAAAGTGGATGTAAACCCAATGTCATCCTTTCTAAACTACTGCCATAGGTGTTATCTATAAGGATATACATGCCTCCTGTATGTATCTTTACCTGTCAAACGTCTCCCCTCTGTCTGTTATTAGAGCCGAAAAACTGCAGATTCTGTGGGTGGGTCTGTTGTCTGGAGCTCGTGGGTGGAGTCGTGATGTCAGTAGACTCCCCGCCCACCTCTACACTCCCCTTGTCAATATGCATTTTCTCCTGTGTATTTCTAACACTGAACTTCTGCTATGATCTCTAACAATCCAGTGAAAAGACAAAGTAACCACATGACTTCAGCATGCCAAATCATGCTGAGGTGTGGAACAGCCAATCCTTGCAGAGCTGCTGAAGAAAGGAGTGGGGGAGGGAATTAAAAAATAATGCATGTCTTAGGCTAGTGCACGAGATGTAAATCACCTGTCACTCACAGCAAGGGGGAGGATTTGACAAGGATTTTTCTGTCAAGATTTATCTCACTGAACAATAAAAGGATTGCTCAGAGATGGATTAACTGTTTGTGGCAAGACTGGGCTCAAATGATAGGAAATCTTATACTCTACATTATGACCTCAAAAAAAAAAAAAAAAAAAAAATTCGGGTTTACATCCACTTTAATACCAGAATATTTGGACGGGTGGTGCATATACCTGTGAAACAGTGACGTTTTGTTACCAAATCATTATACTTGCTATTAATTTTTTTTTTTTAACCTGTTAGAAACTAGATGACATTTTCTAAATCTTAAAATGGTGTAAGCTATAGACAGTGGCATAACTAAAACTAGAATTTTTTTTGGGGGGGGCTTTGGTGAGATATCCGGGGTCTAAACCGACCTCTTATGTGTTATTTTTGAGACCGAGAAAGGAGATTGAGAACACAGCCCTCAATCTCCTTTGCAGCTTCAGTTGCACTGAATGTACAGGAATAGCTCTGTACAGAGCTTCCCGTTGATTCCATAGTTGCCAACATTGTAAAAAAAAAAGAAAAAGTGGGACACTTTTTTTGGCTGTAGGCGGAGCCGTACAATAATTAGGGGGCGGGGCATTCATGTGCGGCGTGGTTTACGTGAAATGGTGGGCGTGGCTTAAATGGGCGTTACTCAATAGGGTGTGGTTAGAGTCTGAGATGAATGAGGGATGGAGAGGGAAATGACGGGACAGCAGCCCCAGATCCTACACAATAAAAATATGTCTATTCTAGAAAGTTTAACAATCAGCAGATAAAGATACTCCAAACACCTGGTGTTGGCACTTCAATCATCCCGGCACCATGGTTGTTATGGTGTCAGGATGATTGAAGTGCATTATTTCTATTATTACATTGTAATATAAAATGAAATCCATTCAACTCACCATAATGCAGAATCAGTGGGATCCCTAAGCGTGTCACTAGCCACGTCGCCTGCCACCAGGAGTCCGTGCTTGCATCAAGTGCCCCCGCAGAGTCCGTGCTTGCATCAGGTGCCCCCGCAGAGTCCGTGCTTGCATCAGGTGCCCCCCCCCTCACACCAGGAGTCATTTTTATAGCACTGATTGCTGTATAAATGACAATGGTCCCAAAAAATGTGTCAAATGTCTGTGTCTGCCATAATGTCGCAGTCACAATAAAAAAAAAAAAAAAAAACGCTGATCGCCGCCATTACTAGTAAAAAAAAAATGAATGAACATGCCATAAAACTATCCCCTATTTTGTAAATGCTATAACTTTTGCGCAAACCGATTAAACAGACAGGTATTTGCACCCACTTCCGGCATAGACTCCCAGGAGAGAGCGGGGACCACTAGGGACGCGCAGCGCGACTCGCGCATGTGCAGTATGGAATCGGGAAGTGAAGCCGTAACGCTTCACTTCCTGATTCCCTCACCTAGGATGGCGGCGGCAGCTGCCGAGAACCGAGCGGGTTCTCGGCGTCCCCTGCCGACATCGCTGGACCCTGGGACAGGTAAGTGGCCATGTATTAAAAGTCAGCAGCTGCAGTATTTGTAGCTGCGGACTTTTAATTTTTTTTTATTTTTTTATTTTTTTTTTTGGCGGTGTGGGTGGACCCCCGCTTTAAAGGATGGAAATGCTCCCAAATTCACACCAGAAAACTGAAGAATTTCACTTTGTTCATTCCTACAAAGTGTTTTAAAAGGCTCCATGTCGTGGACAAAGATGCACTGATGAACATGGTCCTTTAGAGCCCCAAATGCATTGTATTGCTTCTTTTAGATCTATTGTGAAGAAATACAATATTCAAACTAAACCATTACTTTGGCACTCTTTTTTTTTTCTCTTAAATCTCTCTGATCCGCATTATGGCTGCACACTACCATGCGCTGTCAAGTTCCCTATCAGACTCCACCCACTGCACAACAAAACTCCTCGCCATGCCCTTGTCGGTGTGATGGGCCAAGTGGCAGGGGAGGGACCAGTATGGACCCTTCAACCCTCATGTAGAGCACAGACCGATTCTTGTACCCATCTTTCTGATAGGTACACAAATTGGGCGGAAGCACCGACAATTTTATTGCTGTGACACCATGTGCTGGTCCACACATTCTAGGGAACCCTACTTTCTACTCGATGAACCTTTTTGCTGCAGTAAATTTATTTTAGGTTTTAGTTTTGTGTTTTCACATTTTAGAAAATGTGATGTTCCATAAGTGTAATATTACCATTTTCTTTTTCAGGAAACAGATTTGCCAATTACATGATTGTGAACCTTTTTTGTCATAGTGTTTTATACTACTTATGGGCAGAAAGGGCCATTTGTATAGTGGTTAGGATAAATAAGGACTTTTGTTGGGTGGTTCATGGCTGAGCAAGGAACAATAGAATGGTGTTTGAATATGGCTAAGTCAAGCACGTATTCATAATGCATATTTGTAAGAGGTTGGGCACTGCAGAAGCTTTTGAGGGAAAAGGTTCTATTTTACTCAACATCTGTTCCATGTGTGCAAGTTGCCGTATGGTGTAATAGATTACACATTGTATACATATGTGCCTTTCATTCAAAATACATTGGGGGAATTTACCGAAACTGGAGCAGCCAGGGTCTGGAACAGCTCAGTATAATAACCAATTAGCTTCAGTTTGCTTACTTAAGCTTTGTAAATGAAAGCTAGAAGCTAATTGGCTGCCATACACCAGATTCTATATGCCCTAGTCTTAGAAAATTCCCCTAGTTGTGTTTTTCCCTTGTCAAGTCCAGGGCTGCCCAGGGTAGCCTTATGCAAATTAGTTCAGCAGAGGAGGTTTGTATATAGTCTGTAAAATATACTTTACAGTATGGCCGTTATCCAGCACTATAAATTGTTGCATGTTCAGAGGTTCTCAGCAGTTGTCTATGTGGTTGACACCAAGCCAGAGGGTGTTTGGCATTGAGGTCTGAAGGTGCCAATGGACAATATCATAATCTGTTTCTGGAGCAGTGATTTCTTGCTGCTGTGATCAGGCTTCCTGTTTAGAGGGTGGCTACATTCTGTCTACATCAGTTTTTTTTTTTTTAGTTTTTTTTCCAACCTTTTTCAGTCAAGGCACCCTTTAGAATTGCGCACAATCCAATCTGAGGGCTCGCTCACACAAGGAGGTGCTTCCGAGCATTTGCGTTTTTGTGCGTGTTCTCACGTGTTGTGTTTTTAATTAGGCTGCTCTATGCTAGTGAAATATGCAAAAAAAAAATGTTCTGCCATGATTTTTAAAGAGGGTTGTAAAGTCTTGTTTACACCTTAATGCATTCTGAAAAACCTTCTGTGCTGCAGCTGCCCCCAGATCCCCCTTTTTTTTTTTTTTTTTTTTACCTGAACCAGATCGTTCCAGCGACTAGCACGAGCCCAGCAGCTCCAGCCACTGTCACTGGTCCTCGTTGGATAGATTGAAGCAGGAGCCATTGGCAATTGGCAATTTTCTTTCCTTGCCTTTCCTGCTATTTTTTTCCGCAGCTGATCCTTATGCCCAACTCTGAAATGAGCCATTCATCTCGCAACAAAGATCCTCACACCTCCGTTAGGTATGGGACCACCTATACGTGAGTATAAAAAAAGTGCGCTCGCTGGCCTGACATGATTTTTCTCTTAAAATCATAGTCCTGCCCACTCCAAGAGGACCGAAAAATCCTCAAGGCACCGCGATGATGAGAGCCCAAGTCGCAGATCTCGTTCTTCACGCCACCGGTCCCGCTCGTCAAGACGTGAGTCCCATTCTTCTCGACATAGATCAAGATCCAGAAGACGGGATCGGTCCCCCTCTCCTAGATCCTATAAGAAGTGCTGGACCTGTGGGGCTAGTCCGCTGCCGAACAAAATAGTCTGCAAGGACTGTTTCGCGGACTATGCGTCCAGCCGCGAGTTAGAAAACCAACAGGTGGTGGACCTGCTCAAAAGAACTATGAAGGATTCCTTCTCTGAGCTTGCGGCCTTGGTTCCTGCCCAGCCAGTCCCGCAGACGTCCCAGGCTCAGGATGTTGAACTTAATCTTCCCGGTCCTTCCGCAGCCAGTACGCCTCTACCTCCATCAGGCCGACCGGCTAGAGATTCCCCACCTGAAAACCTCTTGGGGGATTCGTCAGATCCTTCTGGCTTCAGCCATTCATTGGTAAAGCCATTCATCCAGGGAGTTAGAGCTGCAATAGCTTGGGAGGATACTGAAGAACTTCCCCAGGAAGCAAAAAGCTACTTCCCATTTCTTAAAAGAAAACAGGCTTTCTTCCCTTTGATGGGAGAAATTAGTCAAATCATTTAAAATGAGTGGTCAAGGACTGATAAAAAGCTGTCATTGGGCCGTTTCAATAAATTGTATCCCTTACCGGAGTCGGGAACACAGTCACTAAACTCCATGCCTGTGGTAGACGCATCAGTGGTGCGACTCGCAAAGAATATTACCCTGCCTATGGAAGATTCCGCTTCTTTCAAGGATCCTCTTGACAGACGAATCGACCTGGACCTCAAGAGGAGCTATTTAGCTGCAGGAGTGGCATGTAAGCCAGCGATCGCCCTCACCTCCGTGTCTAATGCCATTAGAGCTTGGACGGATAACATTGAAACAGCTCTGCGCCAGGACGTCCCCAAGGAAGACATAATTAAAGCCTTGGAGGAAATTAGATTGTCAGCAGACTTCGTCGGAGTAGCAGCTATAGACACGATTAGGTGTTCAGCAAGATCTATGCTGCACTCGGTAATGGCAAAAAGGGCCTTGTGGTTGAAACCCTGGACGGCGGATTTGGCTTCCAAGCAAAATTGGTGCAAAATCCTGTTCAAACCCTAGGGATTTTAGACAATCAAGGCAGTTCAGAGACAGCAGAAGACCCTGGAGGGGCACTCGGGCATCCTTTTTGGGCAGAAAGTCGAAGGCCCCTCCGACTCCTCATGAGCAGAAGCAATCCTTTTGACGCCAGATTAGCCCAGACACTCCCTGTGGGAGCCAGGCTAAAATTCTTTTTTCCAGTCTGGGCCAACAAATGCCAGGATCCCTGGGTCTTGTCAACAATCTAATGGGGGCACTTTTGGAGTTTCTCTCATCCTCCACCTCAAAATTCATTCAAGAGAACAAATTCCAGGGGCAAGGAAGCTTCCATCAGAACCCTGGCATCTTGGGTGGTAAAACTAATCCAGAAGGCTTACAGGATGAAGAATATAGACCCTCCATCCCGAGGGAATGCTCATTCTACAAGGGCAGTCTCAACCTCCTGGGCAGCAAGGGCTAACGTGTCATTAGAGACGGTGTGCAGGGCCGCCACCTGGTCTTCTCGCAATACTTTCCTCAGACACTACCATATTGACCCAGGAGCTCTCACAACGGTTGAGTTCGGGAGAAGGGCAGTTCAGGCTGCAATGTCTCATTCTAATTAAACATTTATTGTTAAGCATTATCCCACCCGTGTCAGCTAGTTATTTATCACTAGTATGCTGCCATGGAGGCACCAGGAAAACGGAAAATTGTATCACACTTACCGTAATTTTCCTCTCCTGGTGCCTATCCATGGCAGCATACGCTCCTACTCTCGGTATTCTATTTGAAGGAGAATGTTGGGGGAGGGACTATGTCTTTAATTTATGCTATTCACTGGTCCTGAGGGAGGAGTCGAGGCGGAGCTCTATCACTAGTATGCTGCCATGGATAGGCACCAGGAAAGGAAAATTACGATAAGTATGATACAATTTTCCGTTTTCCTCCGAATTAAATAATCCTCCTGGAGCCTCTCAACCTGCCTATTTGAGAATCCTGGTATCTATTTACTCGCTGTAACATCTTTCACATTATACAAAAATATGGAGCTAACTTTCATTGTGTGTGTTTTTTTTGTTTTTTTTTATTCATGAAACCGTTTCTTTTAAAAAAAAAACAAAACAAATTATTGTGTGACATAAAGTTGCAACAACTGCCATTTTATTCCCTAGAGTGTCTGCTAAAACAATATATAATGTTTGGGGTTCTGAGTAATTTTCTAGCAAAAAGATTTTTACATGTAGGAGAGAATTGTCAGACTTGGCCTGGGTGGCAAGTGGTTAATTACGTAAGTAATATACAAGTTATTATAATATTTACAGTACAGTTCAAAAACTGTTCTTAAGCAGGTGGCTTAACCGACAAATTACTGAAGTTTGAAGTTATAACTTTCAACCAACAATTTTACAGTAAATGGATAATTTATTATCTTATAACATATAGAATAATTATTTTTAGCTTGTTTTAAAACAGTACCTTTTCAACAGCAGTAGATCCTACCTCTTAACTGTGTGAGAAAAACATGGGATTATGGGTAAATCTTATACCCATAAACGCATTATTTTTCCTTGTAGTTAAGTGTTGCTAAACCCACAACAGTAAAATCAGTCTGTATATGCAGAATGGCATGCTTGTTAGGACCCTTTCACACTGGGACGGTTTGCAGGCGCTACCGACCCGAAACAGCCACTGCTGTCTTTCCAGTGTGAGGGCTTTCACATTGGAGCGGTGCGCTGGCAGGAAGGGAAAAGTCCTGCTAGCAGCATCTTCGGAGCGGTGAAGGAGCGGAGTGTATACCGCTCCTGCCCATTGTAATCAATGGCACAGCGTGAGTAAAGCGTCTCTGCACTTTGCGGTGGTTTTTAACCCTTTATCGGACGGTAGCGGGGGTAAAACCGCCCTGCTAGCGGCCAAATACCGACGGTAAAGCGCCGCTTACAATAGCGGCGTTTTACCGCCGACCCCGCCCCAGTGTGAAAGGGCCCTTATACTAACTGTGGAACTTGAGGGTTTAATCCTCTGCATTGTGTAAAAAGGCTGTTTTATCCTGTATGCATAGACAGATCCTCCCCCCCTCCTGCACTGTATCTGGGTAAAGCCAGCTAACACAGACAGAGTAGCTGACCTGCACATGCTCAGTTGTGTCTTTTATGCTGGAGAGAGCAGTTACTTGTTCTCAGATGACCAGGTCACATGATATTGATGTCACACATGTGGGCGTGTATACAGGCTGCAGTTGAAATCTCCTCCTTCCGGAACTCTCAGCACTGGAGAAACTGCAGTTTATCATGTAACTGTGGTATACAGATCATCCAAAAAGGTATATAGTGGCAGTATTTTAATGTAAAAAGATTTATAAGCTGTGGGCACTGTGGAGCAGTGGATGAACTATTTTCATATTACTGGGTTTAGTAACACTTTAAGAGGGCTGGGCTGGAAGGGAGCATGTGTCTTTTAGACACATGCCCCCTTCTATGACACTGCAGTGAGAGTAGAGCCTCCACTGCAGCATTTTTATTGGACAGCTTGGGCCAATGGTACTTTACCATTGGTCCAAGGCTCAAAGCTATCCATTGAGCTCAGTGCCTCTGACAAGAAGTGAGAGGCACTGTGAGCTCATTCACTGTCTGCTGCAAACAGTGTGCCAGCTTGTATTTAAACTGGCTGCTCTGTATGTAGCTTCTGACAGGCTGTGCAAGGATCCCCATATTTCCAGAACCATAGATGATGGTCATCCCAAATTTTGATCAGTGGTGGGGTAGGACTTCAGGGTCTCCGACCCCAGGTCGCTGAGCTATGAAACTCGAAGATCGATCCCCTGACTGCACGTCCCTGATATAGTGTGTGTGTGTCTCCATTTTGAGACCGAAAAAGGGACTGAGGACAGATTCCCCAGTCCCTTTCTCTGCAGACAAGCAGCAGGGGGAATCTGCGCAGTACAGTGTGCCTAGGCACACCTGGGACACCCTGTGTGCACTCCTATGCTTTCAGCATTGATGGTGCCTTTACAGATGTGCAAGCTGCCCATTCTAATGCACCCCAATACCATCAGAGATGCAGGCTTTTGAACTGAGTGCTGATAACCAGCTGGAAGGGCCCTCTTTGGTTAGTCCAGTGTACGTGTTGTCTATTGTTGCCAAAATTACAATTTTTTTATTTATTTTTTTTTAATCTGACAACAGTAGTTTTTCACTTTAAACAAGCTTTGCTTTAGAAGACGGCTGCATTTCTGGATCATATTAAGATGTGGCTCTATCTTTGCATGATAGAGCGTTTCCTTGCATTTGTGGATGGCACGGCAAGCTGTGTTCACAGATGGTGATTTTTGGATGGCACTGACAACTGTTTTTATTGACGGTGATTTTTCTGAGCCCATGCAGTGATGTCCATCTCAGAATTATGCCTCCTTTTTAATGCAGTGCCTTGCACACAGATTTCTAAAGTCTCTGAATCTTTTGAGATGTGCTGGAGATCTATTTAAAGTTTTTGCAATTTTACGTTAAACATTCTGAAATTGTTTGACAATTTTTAGACTCAGCTTTTCACAGATTGGTGAGTTTCTGCCTATCTTAACGTCTGAGACGCACTGACTCTCTAATGCAACGTACACACGATCGGACTTCCTGGCATACTTGGTCCGGCATACTTTCTGACGGACTTTGTGCGCCAGGTGCGCCGGACTTTCTAACGGACGGACTTGCCCACACACATGACCGGACTTTCCGGCGGGCTAAGTCCGCCCGTCTTTCCGACGGACTTTCGCCGGAGTTACGGCGGACTTTCAGAATGAACGGACTTGCCCACACACTGATAAGTCCGTTCATTTTGAACGTGACTCAGGTGCGACGGGACAAGAAAAGGAAGTCAATCTTGCAGCTTTTATCGGCGAGATTGACACCTTGCGAGCCCCGTCGCGGGGCATACCAGGTCCTTAGGTCTGATATGGATTATAAAGGGAAACCCCTACACCGAAAAAACGGCGTGGGGTCCCCCCTAAAATCCATACCAGACCCCGATCCGGGCACGCAGCCTGGCCGGTCAGGAAAGGGGGTGGGGACGAGCTAGCGCCCCCCCCCCTCCTGAACCGTACCAGGCCGCATGCCCTCAACATGGGGGGTGGGTGCTTTGGGGCAGGGGGGCGCCCTGCGGCCCCCCCACCCCAAAGCACCTTGTCCCCATGTTGATGAGGACAAGGGCCTCTTCCCCACAACCCTGGCCATTGGTTGTCGGAGTCTGCGGGTGGGGGGGGCTTATCGGAATCAGGGAGCCCCCTATAAGAGGGCCCCCACCCTATGTGAATGAGTATGGGGTACATGGTACCCCTACCCATTCACCTAGGGAAAAAGTGTCAATAATAAAACACACTACACAGGTTTTTAAAATAATTTATTAAACAGCTCCGGGCGGGAACTTCCTCCGGTTGGTTCTTCTCCGGCCTCTTCTCCCGGTGTTCCAGTTCTTCGGCCGGCCCCTCCGCTGTCTTCAGGTAGCTCTGTTGCCAGCGGAGGTCCGGACTTCTGGGCTTCTTGTCTTCTCTTCTCCAGATGTTGACACAACACTCTCTCCGGCTGGACTGCTCCCTGAGGGCTCCGTTGTGACTTGTATAGGCAGAGACCCCGCCCCCATATGATGTCACAGTGGGACACATGGGACTGACATTTTAGGGAGCGTGGTCAACATCACCCAGTGACCACGCCCCCTAAAACGTCAGTCCCAGCATGCCCAGGGACTGACATCCCCCCCCCGGAGCTGTTTAATAAATTTATTTTAAAAACCTGTGTAGTGTGTTTTATTATTGACACTTTTTTTTTTCCCTAGGTGAATGGGTACCCCATACTCATTCACATAGGGTGGGGGGGGCCGGGATCTGAGGGCCCTCTTATAGGGGGCTCCCGGATTCCGATAAGCCCCCCCCGCCCGCAGACCCCGACAACCAACGGCCAGGGTTGTTGGGAAGAGGCCCTTGACCTCATCAACATGGGGACAAGGTGCTTTGGGGTGGGGGGGGCCGCAGGGCGCCCCCCCTCCCCCAAAGCACCCACCCCCATGTTGAGGGCATGCAGCCTGGTACGGTTCAGGAGCGGGGGGGGGGGGGCTCGCTCGTCCCCACCCCCTTTCCTGACCGGCCAGGCTGCATGCTCGGATCGTGGGTCTGGTATGGATTTTAGGGGGGACCCCACGCCGGTTTTTCGGTGTAGGGGTTTCCCTTTTATAATCCATACCAGACCTAAGGGCCTGGTATGCCCCGCGCTCGCCGCAATAGGAAAATTTGTTTTTCCTATTGCAGCAAACGCGAGATGCAATACCCTGCCCTCGCGTCGTATCTGGTCCGTTGGACCAGCATACACACGAGCGGGCTTTCCGTCGGACCAGCACACAGACGAGCGGACTTTCCGCCCGAAACTGAGTTTGACGGAAAGATTTAAAACATCTTTCAAATCTAGGTCCGGCGGGCTTTTAGGAAAAAGTCCGCCGAAGCCTACACACGGGTGGATTGTCCGGCAGACTCTGGTCCGCCGGACCAAGTATGCCGGAAAGTCCGACCGTGTGTACGCAGCATAAGATGTTTTATACCCAGTCATGTTACTGACCTATTACCAGTTGACCTAAATGTTCTTCTAGCTCTTCCTTGTTAGTACCACACATTTTCTTTGCCAGCTTTTTGTTGCCCTGTCCCAGCTTTGATGCAACCTGCTGCCATCAATTTCAAAATTACTTTATTTTTTTTAAATGGTCTATTTTCTCAGTTTAAAAATTTGATATTTTCTATTGTGAGTAAAATATAGGTTGAGATTTGCAAATCCTTGCATTCTGTTTTTTATGTATGATTTTACACAAGTTATCTGGAATTGGGGTTTTATGCTTACTTGGGATTATTACTGAACTGTTCATTATACATTAAAATTATTTCCAAAAATTGCCAGGATTGTTATCCTGCCTGTCCCTTAATTTTTGCCACTGAGTCAGCCCTGCCCCAACCAGTATTGCCTGTGTTTTTTTTTTTTTTACCCTGCAGCTGATCTTCCTCCCATTACTGAATTGCCATGTTTTGCTCCGCCTGCCTCTACTATTTGCTGACACTAGAAATCGGTGGTAGCAGTGATTTACATGTCACAGCAGGCACCCTGGTATACAAAAAGTACACTATTAGTTTTCATAAGGAATTCAAAACAAAATGTAAAAACGTCCTATGCACTGTAAGCACAATTACCTTTTGATGCGTAGTTTCATACATAATGTTCCCTTTAACCTAGCAGATCTTCCATTTTTAGTTCAGGTTCACTATAGAAATCTCCAGATCCAGCAAAAGAATGCAGCATATTTTCTTGAATATTCTTAAAATTATTTGCAAATGTGGTGCTGTAAAATACGTCACACCTACTGAGATCTGTCAAAGTGAGTTAAAGGATAATTTAACTTGATGCTGTTCTTTATGACCTCCAAAACAGGAATGGTTTTACATGTGGAGGCCACTGACATCTTTACTGACTGTTTTTCACCAGTTTTGCATTTGGCTAGGGCCAGTGTCACTACTGGTAGCATGAGGCAATACCTGGACCCTATAGAGGTTGCACAGGAAGTCTAACTCCTCCATTATGGAGTAACAATACGTGCCATTCCCAGAAGGTTTGCTATGTCTCCCAGCACTCAAGAGCATGGAGATTCCAGGAGATAGGCAGTTACTCTGGGAGAACTGGACAGGGCCGTAGAAGGTCCTTAACCTATCAGTAGGACCAGTATCTGCTTCTCTGTGCAAGGAGGAACAGAATGAGCACTGCCAGAGCCCTCCAAAATGACCTCCAGCAGGCCACTGGGGTAAATGTCCAATCAAACTATCTTCATGAGGTTGGCCTGAGGACCCGACGTCCTCTAGTGGGCCCTGTGCTCACTGCCCAGCACTGTGGAGCTTGATTGGCATTTGCCATTTAAATGCCAGAATTGGCAGGACCACCACTTGGCCCTGTGCTTTTCAGAGATGAGAGCAGGTTCACCCTGAGCACATGTGACAGACATGAAATGGTCTGGAGAAGATGTGGAGAACGTTATGCTGCCTGTAACCTTGTTCAGCATGACCGGTTTGGTGGTGGGTCAGTGATGGTCTAGGGAGGCATATCCATAGAGGGACACAGACCTCTACAGGCTAGACAATGGCACCCTGACTGCCATTAGGTATCGGGATAATATCCTTGGACCCATTGCCAGACCCTTTGCTGGTGCACTGGGTCCTGGATTCCTCCTGGTGCACGACAATGCCCAGCCTCTTGTGGCCAGAGTATGCAGCCAATTCCTGGAGGATGAAGGAATTGATACCATTGACTGGCCCCCACACTGGCCTGACCTAAATCCAATAGAACACCTCTGAGACTTTTGTTTCGGTCCATCTGACACCCCCAGGTTACACCTCAATCTGTTCAGGAGCTCAGTGATGCCCTGGTCCAGATCTGGGAGGAATTCCCCAGGATACCATCCATCGTCTCATTAGGAGCATGCCCTGATGTCAGGCATGCATACAAGCATGTGGGGGGGCCATATAAACTGAGTACCATTTTGAGCTGCTGCAATTAAATTTCAGCAAAATGGACTAGCCTGCTGAATCATTTTTTCACTTATTTTTTTTTTTTTTGTGTGTGTGTGTGTGTGTGGGGGGGGGGGGTCTTTAAATTCAGCCCTCTGTAGGTTGATAATTTTTGTTTCCATCAAACAAATGTGGCATCCTTTTGTTCCTAACACATTACCCAGTCCATATCAGTATAGTTATCCAGCATGATATTTTCCCCATTGATATCTGATATGTTTTCAAAGTGTTCCTTAAATTTTTTTTTTTTTTTTAAGCATTGTACAGTTGTGCTCACAAGTTTGCATACCCTGGCAGAATTTATAATTTCTTGGCCATTTTTCTGAGAATATGAATGATGACACAAACTTTTTTTCACTCCATGGTTAGTGTTTGGCTGAAGCCATTTATTAATCAATTGTGTTTACTCTTTTTAAATCATAATGGCAAAAAACTACCAAAATTACCCTGATCAAAAGTTTACATACCCTGGTGATTTTGGCCTGATAACATGCACACAAGTTGACACAAAGGGCCTTGAATGGCTATTAAAGGAAACCATCCTCACCTGTCATCTGTTTGCTTGTAATTAGTGTGTGTATAAAAGGTCCATGAGTTTCTGGGCTCCTGACAGACCCTTGCATCTCTCCAGTGCTGCACTGACGATTCTGAGTCATGGGGAAAGCAAAAGGATCTGTGGGAAAAGGTAGTTGAACTGTATAAAACAGGAAAGGGATATAAAGCGGTATTCAAACTCTAATCAAGAAGTGGAAAATGAGGGGTTCTGTTGAAAGCAAATCACGGTCAGGTAGACCAACTAAAATTTCAGCCATAACTGCCAGGAAAATTGTTAGATTTGACAAAGAAAAACCCACAAATAACTTCAGGTGAAATACAGGACTCTCTGAAAACATGTGGTGTGGCTGTTTCAAGATGCACAATGAGGCACTTGGGGAAAAAAGATGGGCTGCATAGTTGAGTCGCCAGAAGAAAGCCATTACTATGCAAATGCCACTGTTTTGAACTTTTTATGACATATTTGTTTTATTCTCTATCTCTCTATCTCTCTCTATATCATATATATATATATATATATATATCTCTATATCTCTATATATATATATATATCTCTATATATATATATATATATATCTCTCTATATCTCTATATCTCTCTATATATATATATATATATATATATATAATCTATATCTCTATATCTATCTCTATATCTATCTCTCTTTTTGAAACATTTGTGCACATGTATAATGTGAAGCAACTCGCTAATACATGTTTAAACAAGGTTACAAACGTATACATATTTGCATAGATCACTCTTTGCACTTTCAGTGATTGTATTGGGAGTGCTCTTGATCACATCATCATTAACCAAGCTCAGCATTTTCTGACAGGAAACACCTGGGTCATCTTTGACTAGGCTGTGTATTCAAGTGCGGCAAACAGCTTTGCTGCATGAGGAGCTCAATTTGTTTCCACAAACCACACATTTCCTTTTTGGTGGCTGCGCTTGGGCCTTGTCTTGAGTCTTGGTCTGCAAAAAAATGACCCATAGTGTAATGTAAGCCACCCCCACACTCCATAACATCTCGTGCAGGAGGGAGGAAAATGTGTCCCCTTACACCAAGTCCTACTGGTTATGGTGGGGGAAAGAAACACAGCATATGCAAGAGGGTGACAAAAAAGCACTCCAGGCTTACCTGTGAGGTGCTGGGGCCTGCACCCGCTGCCTGTGCAGGTCTGGAGGAAACTCTAATACTGACATGGGCCTGGAGGACCGCCCTTTTATCCGGTGGGGGTTAACGTGTTTCCTGTCCTGGTAGGAGGAGCCCTAGGTCTTATGGGCTGTCCTGGAAGATGCTTGGAGAAATCTGCATTTTTGTCCATAGAATTACCTTAAATCTCAAACATTCTATATTTTCTGAAAGCAGAAGTCCTATAGAATAAAAAGTTAGTAGTTGCAATTTTTTATGTTGCATGATATTTGTGGAACTGTTTATCAAATACATGAATTCAGGTAAAAATATAGTGAGCTTTAGTGCAAACACACACTATATATCTTTTTTTTTTTATAAAAAAAAAAGGGGCTGCATTGAATAAATAGACACTAAATATGTCTCAGCACATCTGTTCTGCACACACTACCCACTCTCACCCTCTGGACACACTGCCTATATATTGCAAAAAGCAGAAGCCTCATTTGTTAAAAAATAAACCTGTACTGTACAGAAATTCCTATGAACACTGAAAGGGAAGAATAAGTATCTTAAGGTGTTTGGTTTGCAAATATTTGTAGTTCCTATTCTTATGTAGGTGTTGGCTTATAACTTACCAAGTATTGGTAACATTGTTATAGTTATGGGAAGGCACTTCGAAGACAACACTGCAACCACATTCTGGTGTAACATCCTAGGACGTTGATTTGAGGAGAGCTCTTGAGTAAATTTAAGTGGCAATACATTGTGAGGAAAGCTGTATGCTAAGCCGGACATTACACAGCCCATTTCTTCCTTTTTTACTTTTATATTTGAAGAGAATTTTTTTTTAATTAAACACAAAAAAGGGGCGAGGCCCCAACAGTACAAAAGATGTGAACATTTCAGTGATTCCAAAGACCATATACAGTGCATAAGATAAATGCAAACGGGTCACATTTTCAGTTGCATGACAGTTTAAAGCATCAGATCAGACACTCGTAGCTTAAGTGATGTTTGTTCACAAATATTAAATTCCTTGGGAACGTCAAGAGGTAAAGGGCTCACACTTAGTTCTTTCATTTTTTCTAACAACCCAAACACTGTAGGTGCTTGGGTTATATCCAGGTAAGGGAGAGGGACTCAACTAAGAAGGGAGGAAGGTGTGACAGAAGGGTTGAGAGGAAGACATGGCGGTGACAGACAGGGTAAATAGTAGCTTGGTGCTAGGGGGAGTCTATGACCCCAGGAAGTGCTTCCCTTCATCGGAAAAAATTAAGATATTCCATTTATTCCAAGTTTTCGTGTAAGTCTCACGTCTGTGTTGCGCCATAAGGATTAGGTCCTCTTCCTTTTTACTTACCCAGTTCATAGAACTATAGAGGCAATAAATGTGTGTTTGCTTTATGCAGAATGGAACATTTTTGCAGTCTGAGACTCCGGTGCCTACAATTTTGTGAATTGTGTAAACGATTGCTGGATTGTTTTGGTCAGGATTATTTTATAACACTGCCCTGCTATGGAACTCCTGCTTTCTTTATGTAGCGGGCACCTACTTTTAAGTATGTGACCTTTTTGCTAAGTTAGTTTCAGGTAAATTTAGGCAGGCTTGTACCATTACAGCAGGCCTGTTTGTTCATTTGGGATTTGAGTGGCAGGTAGTTTTTATGCGAGTCTCGGCCAGTCATTGATTTGTTTGGTAATGCCCCGGGACTCTCATATAAAAGCCAGGTCACATGGTCAGTCAAGGGAGTTAGAGTTTCCTGTTCGAGCTTGGAGAAGCCCAGCCTGGTTCCCGGAGGGGAGAGGCTCCCCCTCCGGGGAGCCAACGGAGCCCCCTCTGCAGGGAGGGGGGGAACCGTAGAGAAGAAGAGTAGATAACACTGTACAGCATGTAGTCGCTGGTGTTGGCCGCCCCTATGGGGAAGGGAGCTTGCCGAAAAGGGAACAAAGAATCATTGCGGAAGAAGTAGCAACAAAGCGGAAGGAAACTGGGTGATCGATCGTTTGAGTGGCACATGGACTATTGATCACGTGAATGAAAGCCCAAGGGAAGGATACTGCCAGAGGCTGAGGGATGTTGGTACGCAAGTCAGGGAGACAGGCGGTGATGACCTGTGACTTTGGGTTCAGCAATGCCCTGGGATTCCAATCAGTCAAGCGGGAGGAGTTATTCAGAGTAACTTTTCTTTAGCTCAACTTGGAAGTACCATGCAGATAGAAAGTAGTGGTAAAAAGGTAGTGGTAAAGCTACAAGCACACATATAGAGATGCAGACTGTTCTTGAAAAGTTCTGCAGATGAAGAAGTTATTCAGAGTGACTTTTTATTGATTATGCTCTATCAAATCTACTTCCATCTTCCCTGGTTGAAGAAATCGCATAAAGTGATTTCTTATTATCCGCAATGATTCTAGGTTCTTGTACGAGGGTCCGTGAAAAGATGATAAAGCAACAAAAGGGCATCTCAAAAGAAACCGTTCTCCTATCCCAGTTCATGTTACTTAATAAAGCAAGAGAAAAATGCAATATGGACTGTTTCTGATTTTATGGGCTGCGATGGGTTAGGTGGTAAACGTGAATTACGGATATAACAATTAGCCGCTCCTTTCGGGGTAAGCGCTACATTTACATTTATAATTATTAGAACAAGAATGTGTGGAATATGGGACTTTAAGGTACACATTCTTGTTCTATTATCTCTAGGGATGTTGGTACAAAAACTTTCCTGTGTTCTCTGAAAACTGATCTCTACCCGTTTTTGCTTGTCACATTTATAATTATTACTTAGTCAGATATCTAAACCTAAAAATGGATCAAATTTATGTTTTTTTCCTTGCGTTCTTCTTCTCTTTTTTTTTTTTTTTTCATTAATTGCAAATTATCGCTGTATACCAGATTCCTGATAGGAACAATGGGTGTTAGCATTGGTAGTACCCATTGGCACAATTGGAAGACAGCGGTCTCCTATAACAGACTGTGTTTGTAAATTGGGGGTTATTTACTAAAGGCAAATTCACTTTGTACTACAAGTGAAAAGTGCACTTGAAATTGCACTGAAAGTGCATTTGGAAGTGCGGCTGCTGTAAATATGAGGGGTAGCTCTGCTTTTTTTTTTTTTTTTTTTCCTCTCCTTGCATGTCCCCCTCAGATCTACAGGGACTGCACTTCGAGGTGCACTTTGTACTTGTAGTTTGCACTTGTAAAGTGGATTTGCCTTTTGTGAAAAAACCCCCATTGCCTTCATTGTACACTTATTCTTTAAATCTGCTTGGAAGCAGCAGATTTCAAAAGAATATAGACTTTTGAGAATGGCATTACCATGTCAAAGCTTATGAGATTTTGGTCATTGGATTTGGAGCTACTTTTAGGCCCCTTGCTCATGGGGCCATCACCTAATTTTAGTGTGCCTGAGAGGCACCGGTGTACTGTCCAACCCCACTGCAGTCAGCATGTCAAATGGCTGAATGTGTGCCTTACTGCATCGCTCCATATTGTCAGGGCCGTCTTTAAGGCAGGGCAAGAGGGAAAGCTGCCCTGGGCCCCATCATTGTTGTGGGGTCCAAAGCAGCTGCCTCATACTTGCCAACTATGCCAGTTTAAAGTTTCTTGAAGATTTAGTCCCGTGCTGTGTCCCGATATCTCAGTGTGAAGTCCTGTTACTAATGCTGCCCAGCTCTGCCCTGTTGTGTACTGATGACTCCCCTGCAGATCCTGTGTTTACATGTAAATAACTGGCATTGATAGGTAAATAGCAGTGGCTTTAATATGTAAATAGCCAAAGACTGGTTGCATTGTTATGTAAATAGAGGCAGCATTCATATGTATATCATGCCCCCCCTGAGGTCATATCCACCATCACCTCTGCTGAATGCTGCCCACTGGGGAGGTAAAAGGGCATGCTGGAAAGTCCTGCCTACAACTGTGGTCGTTAAACCTAAAATCAGCCTGTTCTGCAAAGGTAAGCAAATTAAAGGTGGAACCCTTTTTCAAAATAACATGGTGCTACAGCACCGTGAATTTTGGTGGATGTGAATACACACATCTCAGCAGATGCGTGAGGATGTCATTAATAATTAATGACACTGCTGTGTATCTACTAAAGGGCAACACGTTTCTGTGGTGTCAGGAAAGCTATTTTGCATGTGTTCCCGACACAAATGTGAATGCAGGCTAAATGTCTGTTACATTTGTGGTCAGTTTAAATGTTCTCATTACATTGGGGCTTGGTGTACAATCCTTTAATTTACACTAGTGGCAAGTGAGACCCTTACATTGGTGGTCAGTGTACATTTCCCTTTACATTGGTGGTCGGTGTAGAAGTTTCACCTTTTTATATTGGTGGTCAGTACAAATCTCCTCGTCAATGATTGTCCGTGTATATTCCCCCTTACACTGGTGGTTGGTGTAAATGCTCCTATTACATTGGTGTTGGTGTAGAAATCCCTATATGTGGGGTAGCGTAAAATCCCATTTTACATGGTGGTCTGTGCAAATTCCCTGTCACATTGGTGGTCAGTGTAAACCCCCCCCCCCCCCTCCTTTGGTCATTGTAAATTCCCCATTACATTGGTGGTCAGTGTAGAATCTCCCACTATATACTTGCCAAATATTTCCATCTGCCACAGTGTACTGCCTCCTAACTAATCCCACCCCCCCACCACTGCCACTGATCCCATCAACCCCCCCTAGCATTGCCACTGATCCCAGGATCCCTAGGAGTTTTCTATCTATTGATGGGTCCCCTCACCTCCCCAGTCCATGGCGTGCTGGCAGTGAGGAGATGTGCTGTAACCTTTAGCAACCAATCGGTGAGCAGTATTGATGTGCACTAACCTCTTGCAACCAATCAGTGAGAAGTAGTTATTATTATTATTATTATTATTATTATTATACAGGATTTATATAGCGCCGACAGTTTACGCAGCGCTTTACAACATTAGGGCAGACAGTACAAGTACACAGTAATGCACAGTAACCTCTAGCAACCAATCAGTGAGCAGTATTGATGCACAATAACTTCTTGCAACCAATCAACAAGCAGAAGTCCCATGCTGTAACCTCTAGCAAATAATCAGTGAGCCATAACGTGTGCTGTAACCTCTAGCAGCCAGTCAGTGAGCAGCAATGATGCACTGTAACTTCTGTCAACCAATCGCAATCACTGCCTAATCTGATTCAGTAAACTGATTTTGAGTCTAGCTGCTATTTATTGCAGGTCTCGGAGCAGGTGGAGAGCGAAAGTACATCGGAGGGGGGGGGTCCCAAGAAAATGTTTGCCCAGGGTCCAATCAATATTAAAGACAGCCCTGCCAGAATAAAAAACTGTGCCGATTACTGCTCTAAGATAAGGCCTCATGCACACTTGAGTTAAAAAAAACGCTGCTTTTATAGGCTGTGTGTGAGTGTTTGTCTCTAAATTCCCCCTCCATGTTAGCATATGTGTTTATGCACACGATATGCATTTAGTTTAGAGGCAGAAAAAAGAACACCAAAGCCACGTTCAGGAGAGGAGTTGAGCATAAAAAATGCTTGGTGCATCTAAAAGCGTGTTTAGTGCTTGAGTTTTTTCATTTTAATGGCCAGAATAAACTTAAAATCCTGAACAATGACATAAACACCCAAGCACTTGACTATCCTAAACGCATTTGCAAAAATGGCTTTTAAAAAGCCCAGTACGCGAAACAAAAGTCACCAGCAGAATCTGTTTGTACTTTCCCCTTTTTTTTTTTTTTTTTTGCATAGCCAACTTTGCAAGTTTATGGAGAGTTCTATGGAAGATTTCCAATAACCACATAATATATTGCAAATATAGGATTCCCCTTTCCTATATGTCATAAGATTTGTTTGTCAAGTGAGGAAATGGTCAGTCATTCCATGTGGGTCTGTAGTTAAAGCAAAAATCGCATTTGGGGAAAAGACTGCAAGAGCCAAGATTTAGTGCATGGATCATAATACCCTCTATGCTGTTTTTTTTTTTTTTTTTCTGAGCTACAGCATGGTGAAAACGGTGCAACAGCCCAATTGCCTTAACACTTCCTGTCCCTGTGCAGTGCTGTGTATTCCCCTACTCTTCCTGGGCACCTCACTCTGCAGCCTTGTGCCAGGGATGTTGTAACTCCTGGAGTTGCATCAGAAATTGCCACCCCTATAGAAGGAGATGATTGACATTGGCCCAGAAGACTATTGGGGAAGATGGTAGCGCCATGGATGGAGTGGCAGGGGCCAGCTCGGATCTTTCACCCCAAAATATAAACTATATTCTGAAAGCGGAGGATCTGTGATAAAATTATTTTAGATGCAGTTTTTGTCGCATGTAATTTTGTACAAATGTAGTTTGTGCTTGCAAACACAATATAATCTCTATTTCTTGTAAATATAAAAAATTAGTCTGTAATGTACATAATGCAAATGTCAGGCCTCAAATATTGCATGTGCCCGGGAAATAATAAAATGGTTATGATACTCGAAACTGTCCATAGTCGACACTCTAAAACCAATTCATCATCATTTTTGAGTTGGCCATAAATGATAGTCCTGGAATTATTCATCTCACTTGGATACCTATTATGTGTTGTGCTGTTGGCAAATACCTAGGTTGCGCATATTTTTGTGTGGGAGCGAAATCCTTAAATTTTTATTTTTTTGCCCCAATTTTCTATTACAGATGGGCTATATGTTTTGCAGTTTTATAAAGACATCAGGTCTATTGGACTAGAGGTGCACTTCTGCAGCTTAACGAAAGTGAATGACTTAACAGCCTCGCTAATCATTTCAACCATCCAGCCAATAAACCGCTGGATTTAAAAACAAGCTCGTGGCTCTAAAAACCCTTTGATTTTAAAGAGTAGAACACATATTTGGCAGTCAAAGGATTAAAAGCACTTGTGTTGATTAAGACTGAAAAGTTCAAATTTTATGCTGTGGTTTGTCCCGTTCCCTTTTTTTTTTTTTTTTTTTTTTTTTATAATTACATGCTGAATCTGACATTGTGTGCACATCAGAGGACACTCCAATGCTCTACAAAAAAGCACTGATTAAAACACAAATATATTTTTTTTAAAACCTGTTTATGAATTAACCACTTGACCACTGGGCACTTAAACCCCCTTCCTAACCAGACCAATTTTCAGCTTTTGGTGCTCTCACACTTTAAATGACAATTACTCAGTCATGCAACTCTGTACCCAAATGAATTTTTTGTCCTTTTTTTCACACAAATACAGCTTTCTTTTGGTGGTATTTAATCACCGCTGGGTTCTTTATTTTTTGCGCTATAAAAGGAAAAAGACCGAAAATTCTGTAAAAAAAAATGCATTTTTCTTCGTTTCTGTTATAAAATTTTGCAAATTAGTAATTTTTTCTTCATATATTTTGGCCAAAATGTATACCGCTACATATCTTTGGTAAAAATAACCCAAATCGGTGTATATTATTTGGTCTTTGTGAAAGTTATAGAGTCCACAAGCTATGGTGCCAATCTCTGAAAATTGATCACACCTGAAGTACTGACGGCCTATCTCATTTTTTGAGACCCTAACATGCCAGAAAAGTACAAATACCCCCCAAATGACCCCTTTTTTGGAAAGAAGACATTCCAAGGTATTTAGAAAGATGCATGATGAGTTTTTTGAAGTTGTCATTTTTTCCCACAATTCTTTGCAAAATCAAGATTTTTTTTTTCCTTTTTTTTTTTTTTTTTTTCACAAAATTGTCATTAGCAGGTTATTTCTCACACACCGCATATGCATACCACAAATTACACCCCAAAACATATTCTGCTATTACTCCCGAGTACGGTGATACCACATGTGTGAGACTTTTACACAGCGTGGCCACATACAGAGGCCCAACATGCAGGGGAGCACCTTCAGGCGTTCTGAAGCACCCAGGCCAATTCTGACATTTCTCTCCTACATGTAAAAATCATCTTTTATTTGCTAGAAAATTACATAGAACCCCAAAACATTATATATATATATTTTTTTAGCAAAGACCCTAGAGAATACAATGGCGGTTGTTGCAACTTTTTATCTCGCACTGTATTTGCGCAGCAATTTTTCGAACACGTTTTGTTTGAAAAAAAAACAGTTTTGTGCTTTCAAAAAAAACAAAACAGTAAAGTTAGCCCAATGTTTTTACATAATGTGAATAATGAAGTTATGCCGAGTAAATAGATACCTAACATGACACCCTTCAAAATTGCACACGCTCGTGGAATGGCGCCAAACTTCGCTACTTAAAAATCCCCATAGGAGACGCTTTAAAAAATTTTACTTGTTACATGTTGTGAGTTACAGAGGAGGTCTAGGGCCAAAATTATTGCTCTCGCTCTACCGATCGCAGCAATACCTCACATGTGTGGTTTGAACACCATTTTCATATGTGGGCGCAACTTACGTATGCGTTCGCTTCTGACTGCGAGCACACGGGGACACAGGGAAATTTTTTTTTTTTTTTTTATTGTTCATTTTACGTTATTTATTTTAGTTTGAGGCTTTTTTCCAAAAAATTTTTTGATCACTTTTATTTCTATTACAAGGAATGTAAACATCCCCTGTAATAGGAATATGGCATGACAGGTCCTCTTTACAGTGAGATATGGGGTCAATAAGACCCCACATCTCACCTCTAGGCTGGGAAGCCTGAAATAAAAAAAAAAAAAAAAATGATCCTGGCTTCGATCGTAGCGGTGAGTCGGTAGAAGCACCTGAGGGGGGGCGTCCCCTCTCGCCTCCCGTAAGAATGATCAAGCAGTGGAACAGCTGCTATGATCATTCTTATGGTGTAGGGAATCGCTGGCTGAAAAAGATGATATCTGAATGATGCCTGTAGCTGCACCCATCATTCAGATATCCCCGCACAAAGTCAAGGACGTCGTATGACGACATACCAAAAATGACACCCCAAAATAGATTCTCCTGCTCCTCCTGAGTACGGCGATACCACATGTGTGAGACTTCCACAGCCTGGCCACATACAGAGGCCGAGTACAGCCGAGCATGGCCGAGTACGGCGGGGTATGGCTGGGCATGGCGGGGCATGGCGGAGTATGGCGGAGTATTGCACAGGATCATTGCAGAGTAGTGCACAGGGTTGCACAGGATCATTGCAGAGTATTGCACAGGGTTGCAGAGTATTGCACAGGATCATTGCAGAGTATTGCACAGGGTTGCAGAGTATTGCACAGGATCATTGCAGAGTATCTCACAGGGTTGCAGAGTATCGCACATAGTTGCAGAGTATCGCACAGGGTTATAGGGGGGGGGATGGCTGAGCATGGAGGGATGGATGTGACTGTACATGTCACTGAGCTGCGCTGTGGGCACTACACATCCAGCCCACAGCGCGGCTCACATCCGATCTCTCCCCCTCTGTACCGATCGGTACAGAGAGGGGAGGGAGGAACCGGCGTCATGACATGACGCCAGTTTGTTTACATGTGATCGCTCCGTCATTTGACGGAGCGATCACATGGTAAACAGCCGCGATCCTCTGGACCCGGCGGTCACGGATGTTCCCGTGTGCGCGCCCCAGGGGGCGCGCGGGAGCAGTTTTCTGGAATCACGTCATATGACGTGATCCCAGAGTTATCCAGCCGCCCTGCAGCCGTCATTTGGCTATAGGGCGGTTGGCAAGTGGTTAAGCCAGTATGACATACAAGGAGGCTCTGAGCATATGAAGTTCAAAGATTGTTTCTTGCTATATACCTTGTAAGCTCAGTCTTCTAGTGGTTAATAATTTTAGAATGCAGTTTATTTTATTCTTGCATTATACATTAAATCTGCTACACTTGTCCACTTTTTACCCCATGCTATAGATCAGTGGTTCTCAACCTCAGTCCTCAAGTACCCCAGCAGGCCATGTTTTGGGAATTTCTATTAGGTAAAATGGCTTAACAGAATACCAAACCATTGACACTGATTTAAAGCACCTGTGCAAAATAAAGGAAAATCATCAAACATGGCCTGTTGGGGGTACTTGAGGACTGAGGTTGAGAACCACTGCTATAGATGATAGATCATGCCACACTGCTCCGTTGTATACATACTGTTAACTTTACTACATAATCTTCTCCAATTAATACATTCTGATATACATTTGTCCCACGGTTTCCTTACATAAGCTATCTGTGTCTTATATACTTCGCAGTTCTCTTCTGTACATTTGTTGTTCTTTAACGTTAGGTCAGAAAAGCAAGATCTGGGAACGCAAGTAATTGCCATAAAACTAGGCTTTTAATTACACAATATAAAATTATACATACGGTATATCCGTAAAGTACCATGGGGTCCCATTAGTAATATATTCTGGCAAGAAAAGTATTTGAATCCTTTGGAATTAACTGGTTTTCTGCAGCAATTTGCCATATACATAAGGGAAAATTATTTATTTGATCCCCCTGCAGATTTTTTAAGTTTGTCCACTTACAAAGAAATGAAGGGTCTAATTTTTTTTATCATAGGTGTATTTTTAAATGATACCGACAGAATATCAACCAAAAAGCCAGAAAAAAAAATACAATACAAATGTTATAAATTTAAGTTGCAGTTCAGTGAGTAAAATAAGTATTTGCTCCTCAAGAAAAACATGACTTAGTACTTGGTGAAGAAACTCTTGTTGGTAAGCACTGATGTAAGACATTTCTTGTAGTTGGTGACCAGGTTTGCACACATCTCAGGAGGGATTTTGGTCCACTCTTCTTTACAGATCTTCTCTAAGTCCTTAAAGCGGTGTTCCACCCGCAAATTTTTTTTCTTTAAAAGTCAGCAGCTACAAACCCTGTAGCTGCTGACTTTTAATAAGGACACTTGCCTATCCAGGGAGCCCGCGATGTCGGCCCCCTGAGGCCGATCCGTACATCGGATTGGGTGCAGGCGCCGCCATGCTAACTAAGGGAGACCGGCAGTGGAGCCTTGCGGCTTCACTGCCCGTTTCCTACTGCGCATGCATGATTCGGCGAGGGAGGAAGTGAACTAGGAGCTCCGTGGTATAGGAAGTGGCAGATTAGGATGGCTGCCTAGCAACAGGGTCTTTCTGGTAAGGAAAATTCTCCAAATGTCTAAAGGAGACTGCTAATGTAATTTTTTTGGGTGGACCTCCGCTTTAAGGTTTCTTGGCTGTCGCTTGGTAACTCAGTTTTAGGTCCCTCCATAAATTTTATATAGGATTGAGGACTGACTAGGCCCCTCTATGACCTTTGTGTGCTTCTTGAGTCACTACTTTGTTGCCTTGGCAGTATGTTTTTGGGTCATTGTCATGCTGGAAGACCCATCCATGACCCATTTTCAGTGTTCTGGCTGAGGGAAAAAAATTTTCATCAAAGATTTTACAATATATGACCCCATCCATTGGCTCTTAAATGCGGCAAAGTCTGTCAGTAATTTTAGCAGAGAAACAGCCCCAAAGCATCATGTTTCCACCTCTGTGCTTAACTGCAGGGTTGGTGTTCTGTAATGCTGAGCTGTACACTCCTGACCCGTAATGCTGAGCTGTATAATCCTGACTAGGGCTGCAACTAACGATTATTTTCATGATCAATTAGTTGGCCGATATATTGTTTCGATTAATTGGTTAATAACCTTAAAGTGTGGTGTAAAATTTAGTTAATTTGTAAAGTTAAAAAAAGGCAATTTATTCTTAAATATCGCTATATGCAGTGGTAAATATAAATATATATATGGTTAGAGAGCAAAATCCCTAACCCCCCTCTGAGAATAACAGTATATACAGCATATCTCCTCTAATAGTATATACAGTATATCTCTTCTATTAGAGGAGATATGCTGTATATACTGTTAGAGGTTGAATCTGGTAAATATCAGACTCAGATCTTTTTTTAAAGAAAAAAAAAGACTGTTTTGCAGATTTTCAAACAGAACTGTAATATATTATATGCTGGCCATACGAAAAAACAATGTCTTCCTTCAAAAAAAAAAATTTAATTTTAAGAACGTTCGTTCGATTTTCGAATTGTTAGTGGGGTCAAATCGATGTTCGTTTTCAACCACAGTGACAAGAAAATTTAGAAATAATAAACTGCTTGGTCAAAGGAATTTTCAGACAGTGTATGTGGTTTTCGTTCTTAAAATACATTCATTTTAAAACAGAATGTTAAAAACAAGTGAAAGTTTCAAACAACATTCTTTCATTTAGCGAACGTACAAAGATTTTTCATATGAATATTCTCATCTGAAAATTGAGCCTTGTGGCCAGCATAAGGCTCGGTACACACCTATGCAGCTTGCTTTTGATCTGTTTCTACACTGCTTTTTGCTGTGCGTTAAGTACAGCATAGAGAAGCCCCAATAGCAAGGTAAAGAGAACTTCTGCCTTTAGAACCACTCACTTCCTGCCCAGGACTACATGTCCCATGAGGCATTGCTCCTCACACATTCACAAGTTCTCAGGCACTTACTGACCTGTATAGATGGTGTACTGAGCTGTATGTGTGCTGCACTGTATTTCCTGATATGTAAACAAATAATGCATTCTGTATGAAGGCCAACTAATCGGCTGGCCGATTAATCGATCATGAAAATAGTAATCGATTAGTTGTCGATTAATCGATTAGTAGTTTCAGCCCTGATCCTGACTCGTAATCCCAGTGACGTTGCAGCTGGTGCTCAATATATTGTGTGAGGTGGTGGCAAACCAATGCCACCCCCCTCCCTGCAGGAGACGGACGGGAAGACTGCAATAACCCCCCCCCCCCCAAGCGGAAGACTCACCTGAAGGCGGTCGATCAAGATCAACCCCCTGCGCTGTATACTCCTGACCTGTAATGCTGGGATGTTTACTCCTGACGTGAACTTTAGTTACCTGACCTGTATAAGTTCATATTTTTACATTGACATTTGCATTCAATTTTTGTTGGTGCTAGTTCACATCAGATTGTGGTGCAGGAAACATGCATTTCCCACACTGCTGGTGAGCACACTGCCTTTGTAATCTGCATGCAGGTACCAGTGTATTGGTAACAGCACCTCAAATGTAGATTGCAAATGCAGTGCGTGTGTGGGCACCATATCGCATGGTTTCCGCAGTACCAAGCTGTGATTTGTTACAATAATGTGTGGCTGATAAATCTGCAGTAACTGCCAGGTCTGCTTGAAACCCATCCTTAGAACGTTTCTTGAACCCTGTTGAATCAATATCACAAAATTCACACTGTTGCTAAATCTCAAGCCAAAATAGGCTTAGTAGTCAATTAAAAGGGAAAATAGAGCCAGCATCTACTGCAATATTCACCTTCAATCCAGATTTCCTCCACAGTACATTTTTCTTTTTGCCTCCTAGATGTCCTTGGTCTAACCAGCATCAACCCACTGAGCCCAGGATGTCCTGGACTCTTCTCTCCTGTGACTGGACAGTGAAAGGAGAGGCAGCACAATGATAAACTCATCTGTCACGCTGCTTTCTCTTCCTATCGGCATGCTTCTTGTCAGCTCCTTTTGCTGCTTCTGTATCCTGCAGTTGGGGCTCTGCTCTACAGGGACTACAAGAGGCTAATACCAGGTCATATTCGGGTATTTAACTAATTGAATTTCAAAACTACAATTAGGTGTTAGAGCCACATTACTTTTATATAACTGCCTAGAGTTCAGCTTTAAGGCAAAAAATGATCCTACCTAGTACAAGCGGTATGTACCTACTGTTAATAATTTTGATTTGCCTTTTTTATATTTGACTAATTAACAGGTTCCTTTTACGCACTTATAGTCTTTTTAATATGGCTTTTGTATACAAATTGTGTGAAATAATTTTGGGATGTACCTTGTACACCTAGGGTCTTAACCCTGAGACTTAACTATTTTTACTGGAATCTGTTCACCCCTTTCTAGTTGGATATTGGTGGATTGGATAATGGATTGTTTGGGACATCAATGTTTACCAACCCAGGCAGTCAAAATTTCACTGACTGGAAGTCCCAAAATGGCAGCTTTCATCAGAGGTTTCTAACATAGGTATTTCACTTTCTGAACCTTTTTTAGGAACTTTAGGAATACATTGGCAAATATGAGAGTAAATGACAGTGTCTCAAGAACCAGGTGGATAGACAGTTTGAATTTCCTGGCTTACAGACAGTAAAATGTTTTGACCTGTGTGATCAGGTGCATAGTCACTGTGGCCATTAAGGTGTGCTTATACACAGTATTTTAGTTTTTAGTGCATATACTGTTTATTTATAGAAATGTTTTATTGTACTCGTAATATGGTCTGTTTTTACCTAATTCACAATTACTTTAACCTCTTCCTAAAAGGTATGAGCTGCAGTTTACTGATATTGTGGATAGATTATATGTAAACAAAAAAAAGTAAAGCGTAAAGCTCGGTTCACACTGCTGCAACTTGGGATCCAACTTGTGAGACCCCAAGTCGTGTGACGTGAAATCCCATGTTGGTCAATGAGAGCTTTCTTAATTAGCACTACTGAAGTCGCTCTGACTTTAGAAAAGGTTGCGGTTCTATTTCAAGTTGACTTCTATCAGATTTGTGCCTCAAAGTAGTACTCAAGTCGCCTGGAAGTCTCCTGACAAACGGCAGAGTGAACCGAGCCTAAAAAAGTATATCAAATGGATTCCCCAGAAAGAATAAGTGGATGGAAATAATGTAAGGACAAATACCCCGTTTGCATACGTATAGTATCTCCAAATTGTGGCTCCAAGCCCTGACCATTTAGATTGGGTCTTCAAACTTGAGTGGGAGGTGCTTAGAGGGGGAAAAAAAAAAAACAATCTTGCAGCCCACATAAAATATGATTTTGTAGTTGAGCCATAGTTCTAACTAACTGCTCTGAAAGTCAAAACATTGCAAGGTCTGGAGGATCTCATTTCTGTTTCAAAATGCAGTTGGTAAGATCAGAATTTGGTGTTCCATACACAAATTTTTTGGTATATGGTGGAATGGAAGGTTTGTTACAATGTGTGGCAGGCAGATCTGCAGGAACTTTAAGATTTTGGAACAACCCAGAAATGGAACATCCGTGGATCTGATTCCCCCCCCCCCCCCCTCCGGTGCCACATTTGGCACCTTTTAGGGGGGAGCGAATATCTGTCAAATCCAGGTATCTGCTCCCACTTCCAGGCAAAGATCGCTGCACTTTGTGCGACAAACTACCCAATGTCTGGCCCCTCCCCCCCGCTGCCTTCTAGGAGACACTCAGGACCCAGAGGACAGCAGGAACCATTTAGAACACGCAGCGCGATGCACACATTTACAGTAGGAAACAGGCTGTTCAGTTCCTGTTTCCCTTAATACGGATGCCGGCGCCTGCATCCGGAGCCCAGTGACAAAGTACCTAACTATCAAACTAATTATATACAGATAGGAAATACTGGAAAGCAGGGTAAAACTGGAAATGGGCGGGGGGGGGGGGGGGGGGGGACCAAAACTGGGATCAGGGTCATAGGGATAAGGCAGCAGGGTTTGGGTCAAAGGTACTAGGCAGAGAACAGGAACAAGATAATTGTTAGCGGTATCTGGCAGCAAGCAAGATACTGGAGCCAGGTGTAACAGCGGACGAGAGCCTAAATACCATCGCCGCATCAAGTGGAGCTGATTACTGGGATCTGATGGCTGGGAGACACCCACTGGTGGACACTGGCACTACAAACTTCCCCTCTGGGAAGCATAGAGCAATCAGCAGGCGATCCACATCCTGACACCTTGATCTGATGTCCAGTATCATTTAACTCACTGAACCCAGGATGTCCTTTTGCTGCTTCTTACTCCTGCAGTTGTGCTCTGCTGTGCAGGGACTGCATGAGGCTAATACCATGTCATATATAGGTACATAACTGCTTGCATTTAAAAAACTTTGTGACCTGCAGTTTGCTGATATTGTAGATCGGTCATATGTAAACATTTCAACTTTACAGTGGAATTCCATTTGCTATCAGATGGCCAATACCAGTGACTCATGCACTAGTATAAACTGACATGAAGGTCAAGTGTCAATGCCGAGTAACAATAAAACTAGCTAAGAAGTATGCTGTCCATGAGAATTACCGCTTTATTCTGAGGCTTAACTTGGAGCCCAGAGATGTCAATGATTCTACTGCATGCTGCTTCTGGGTGGGAATTCAGCTGAAGGGTCTACAGCTACTACAGGTATAATATTCCATTATATAATTCAACAGTACATAAGATGGAGTGCTTTATTAAAATGAGGGTGATCCACTGCAGCAATACCATAGACTGTAAGCTCCTGGTATAACAATTGGCTTCTGTTGAACAGCAAGGACTACACATAGATCAACATTTGGCCAGTTCTTGCCAAACTGGCTGAAAATTTCAATCCATGTGTACCCAGCATGATGCCTATTACACCCGATCAGAAAATCTGAATGAAAAATACTGCTTCCTAAGCAATCGTATGATCTGATTTGTTCGTACACAGCTTTCAAGAGCTGATCACGATAGTTCATCTGAAATTATCCATAGGGACAAACACGAAAACTATTCTCGTACGATACCAGACCAACCAGATACCAACTTTTGTTTTAAGCAGTACAATATTCGTTCGAAAAAAAATCAGAAGAGCAAGACTACGCATGCTTGGAAAAAGCATACATTACAATTCAACACATTTCACCTCACATAATTCACTTCTGAAGTTGTATTCTGTCATATAAGAGTTTTTTCCTAAGTTTAGTAACCTCTTCGTTTTAAATAAGAGACTAGCATGCAAAAAAACAAGAATATCATTTGTCCAATATTGTGTGTGTGTGTGTGTGTGTGTGTGTGTGACTCTCTCCGTGGTGACTGGTGCTCAAATTTTTTTTGGGGGGGGGGCGCAAACTGAAAAATACTAAAAAAAAAATCAAATGCAGCCTCACTGTGCCATCATATGCAGCCTCTTCTTCCCTTCTGCTCGGCATCCAATAGGATCGCTTGTGCCTTCAGACAATCTGGTATTAGACCTGTGCTTCCTGATTGGCGGTTTAGTGTTAGGAAAGCAAATATTCATTTGCTTTTCTAACAGACCTGGATGGGCTCCGAGCGAAATGCTCTGCGCTCCACGTCGACCTTTTCGAGCCTCTGGCTCTAATCAGGTGTGTCAAAAAATAAAACCCCGCCGCTGTAATTCAAGTGCCTGGCGTCCATAAAGGGGATGGACGCCTGAATAGGGGATGGCCATGGATAGATTCATCGATTCTACATATAGGGGGGGGGGGGGGTGTGATAGAGGGGGCGGCACCCGTGCGCCCTTAATGGACAGGCCACCCCTGCTCTCCATAATGTCTAATCTTCCCATCTGCAGTGTAAGCTGCTCTATTCCATTGAATTGAAGTTTATTTATTCACTATCATGTTTGTCTGCTGTTGACAAGCCTTCAAGTCTGTGTTGTGCCTCATTTAGCCCTATCTTGTAAATCTGGGGATTGTTGCTCTGGTGGTTCATGTAAAATGCACAAACAAACAAGTTATTAAAAGTGGCATGCAATTAAGTGAACTTGCTGAATGTATAGTGTACAAATTGTGTTTGTGTTCAAAACATGGTAAGCAATTTTGTGAGACTGCTAACCGATACAATCTCTTGTGTTTGGAATATAAACACTTGCAATGTTTATACACTTGACTGAATCATTTGTAATTATTCTTTTAGGAATTTCCCTCCTATGTTTGATCTGACAAAAATATCACTGTCCTTAACAAGATTTATGGGGTTTTTTTTATTTTTTTATTTACAGTGGGTTAGTTTTGTGGGGAACTCCTATACATATTTAATCATTTTGTTTGGCCAAATTAAATATTTATAAATATATATTTTATGGAGCTCACTGTACTAATTATGCAATTTTAGTACTGTGAGCTCCCCGTTGAGCTAGTGTTCTGATAAAGGGACTGGCCCTTCCCTTGGCCGGAACACACCGGATGGCGCTTGTAGCCATTGGCTGCAACTACTGAATGGATGCTGATCGACTGCTGGTTTTCCAGCCTGCTGGATTGACAAAAGCCAGACAGGCTGCTGTACACAGTGCCGATATCGGCCAATATTCAGCCCCTGTGTACCAGCTTTAAGGCTTAGGTTTTGGTGTTAAGCGGGCCTTTAAAGTCAGCAGTCGCCTTGAGTCTTTTGGGTGTAATGTATTAAATATACTGTAAGTTTGTGTGTACTAAAAACCAGTTATTTGGGTAGTCTTAGTATAACTGCAATGTGAACTTCAATCTTCATTTTCACTTAAAGCGATATTAAACCCAAAAGCAAACCTTTATTATATTGCAGCTTGTCATTTCTTATACCGTATGTCATGGTTGCATTTTTTTTTTTTTTAATTTTTAGGTTTCATTTTCCATCCGGTGATCCATCCAGCTAACAATTCTGTTTATTTTTCAAAAGAACATGCTCTCCAGCAGAATGTATCAGTTACACAGATGAGACATTTAACACTAGCAGGGGTGGTTACAATGGTTGCTTTTAATTTATTCATGTTAAACCTTTATCCCAAAAGGAATTCTTTTTTCCAGAGTGGGGGCCTCTAATACTGGAGGTGTGTTACTGGCCAGATCACCAAGTGAAAACACAGGGGCCAAAAGCCTTCAAAAATAGTCATGTAGCCACCACCTTGAATGATTGGTACGCTGCAATATATTACATTTTTGAGTTTATTACTACTTTCAAATAGTGTACATTTGGGTGGGTGTTCTTCTCCCCCTCCCCTTCTCCCTTTTTTTTTTTTTATTTTTTTTTTTTATTTTTTTTTTTCTTAAACCTAAATCCGAGGAATGGAAATTTTTGCATAGTTACATTGGTCCAACTTGGACCAGTGTATGTATTCATATTCTTACCCGTGGAATCCTTTTGTAGAAGAATCATTGTAGTAGCCACTACTACTGTGGTCCTTTACTGTCTTTCAGATCCTATGCCAAGTGGCTGCCCTTCTACATATTGAATACTTGGGTTGCTTGCTTGGTGCAGGCGTCATTTATAAAATGCCTTGTGTTTTGACTAAAAGCATTCTGATTTAGAGAGGTGGGGCAGTGACATCACAATCTGCACCTTGTCCAATTTCCTTGAGGAAATGCAAGGTGTTCCGTGAATGAGTATCAGTGTAGGTAGGTATGCATGAGGTATGATGGGCATACTGGGTGATATCTCAGGCCTGATCCATTTGGTGGTAAACAGATTTGCCCAGCGTAAACACTTGTTCCATTTGACTTCCATTTTAACCCTAGATGTTGCTATAAGATCTCGCACACACAATTTGCACAGTTCCCGAGGCTTTCGTAAGAACTGCTGTAAGTTTAGACTGCATGGATCTTGCCAATCCTCTTAGCCAGTGAGTTGGCCATTCTTTTTCCTGTTTATTTCCACCCCCTTTACCTTTATGCATTACCTGGTCCTTCTGTGTTGTAGCCTCAGCTTATGTAGTGTCTAAGGAATTCAGCAGAGCCATAGAGCACTGCTGTCATTAATATGCTATTGTCCGCTCTGTATAGTATAACCAAATTCTGCTGTTCAGTAATGTGTGCTCTGTTGTCAAACCTAGAATGAATATCATAAGTTTAATTGATTATACACCCATGCACTTAAATGTAAATGAAAAAAGAGAACAAATAATTGTGGTGCAATTGCTAATGAGGAAGAATGTATATGGCAATAGACTTGTGTAACAACAAGGTAAATAACAAAGGAAACAAAGATACTTTATTGGTATATCTGCTTTGTTCTGTCTTGTTATACAGAGTGATGTGTATGTAATCCAAGCACAAGATGTCCAAGTACCTGAAGCATTTCACCTCTGTTGGTGACAAGCATGATGATAAACAATATCATGAAGAAGATGAGGAGAAGCAGCAGGAGCCAGAAGAAAAAACCGAAACGCCTCATCCATTTACGTCGTCCTACACCTTCCGGGATGCCCTAAAATGGCTTTTTGGCTGTCACAAGTTTCATGTGAGTTTTGTTTTTTTTTTTTTTTTTTTTTTTTTGCTTGTTCCGTTATACATTTCCTTTGTTTTCCATTAGTGGAAGGGCTCCAGTAATATACCACATGTGTAATTAAGAATGGGTTACTGGAGATTTTCTAGCATGTGATCATAATAACCAGGGCTTTTAATGGTCTCCACTTTTCAAAAAAAATCGCCTAGTGTGCGGCCAGCCTTGGGATTCTACCCATAAAAATGCATGTTTAGTAAAGCTGAACGAAAAAGAGGAGGAGTTTAAGCCAAAACCTGATGAGGTCACATATTTCCATCCCTATGGGACTTTAAATGAAGTCATGACCTGGTAAGGTCATGTATTTCCATCCCTATTGAGTCAAGAGGAGGGGAGCAAGGAGAGTGGGACATTATATGAAGCACATGGTAGCGAGAAGGTAGTTTAGCTGAACAAAATTAATTTTATTCATGTAAAAAAACTTGTAAACATGGGGGCGTGGCCTGACGATACATGGAGTAGGATGGTTTCTGAGTAGCTCCGACCGTTGATCCTTCAATCTTCGGCATCCTACAACCCACGGGCAGTATCCTTGCACCAAAGTTACCTCTCCAGATACCCCAGGCTCCGGACATCATGTCCCCACCAAAAACACAGCAATCTACCGCGGCAAAGTTGGACCAATACCGCCGAGGGGAGGAAAATGGCGGCGCCGCTAAGCACAGCGAGGCGCAGATGCTGGGAGACAGACAAGCTACTTGAAGCAATAATCTTTTGCCGTACGTCGCTCACTTCGCAAATTGAAGAAGTTAAAGTGGACATATGATCAGGCAGAACTTACACAAACCCTGGGATCAGGTCAAGGAGACAGAGACCCGCATCAGCAATGTGAAAGACTCCATTCCTCTTCTGCAAACAGGGGTGGACCATATGAAACATCAAATTCAACAATTATTCTCCAAGCAAGATGATATAGAGAACAGGATCAGGAGATGTAACCTCCGCCTCATTGGTCTCCCAGAGGGGGCAGAAGGTAAAGACGCCACTTCATTTTTAGAACAGCTGCTCATCAATACGTATGGCAGAGAGGCCTTCTCCCCCATGCTGGCAGTAGAAAGAGCATGCCGGCCAGACCACCGCCACAGGGAGCCCCACCACGCACCTTTATCGCCAAACTGTTGAATTATAAAGATAGAGACGCGGCCCTGAGACTGGCGAGGGAGAGGGGTAATATCCCTTTTTGGAAATGTCAAAATTGCAGTATTCCCTGACTTTTCTGCAGAGGTCCAACGGCGCAGACAGAACTTCATGGAAGCAAAGCGCAGACTTAGGAACCTACATATCAAATACGCCATGTTGTTCCCAGCGCGACTCAGAGTAGAACACGATGGCCGTGCATCTTTTTTTGAAGATCCTGCAGAATTGATCGCCTGGATAGAACGCCGCAACGCCCCTGACAAGGCGGACTAAAGAATCTGAGTATGAGATCTATCACCATGCCTAGACACACAGTCCTAAAATGTATACAGCAGTGCTCTATAGTCAGCCCAGCCTATTGTACCTTGTTTCACAGTACTTTATCATTCACCTGTTACCATTGTGGATCAGACTGAACAGGATACAGAGGCTGACTATGTACTCGCATATATTTCCCCCTATTGGGACGCAACTTATCCTGGAACCGTGGGATAACACTTATGCATAATGCTGTGAATCTCCTCCTTTAGTGCCCCTACTGGGGTATGTTCAAACTTTTCAAGCTAAAACAGTAGCAGGAGCCTTGGACTGCTAAAGTTCTACTAACATGTAAAGTGCAGCAGGACTTGCCCTTATGCACTTCTGCAAAAGGCGGCTCAAGAAGCTGGAATCGCTGCAAAACTGGGCTCACCACTGGCCAGACAAAAATCAGATCTCATTGTTAAGAAGGCTGATTTTTCTTCTTCGTGGCTAGCCTGGGTTAACACCGACTTGCAGTGGCTCCTTGTACTCTACCTGTGTTTTTTTTTTTTTTTTTTCCCTTTTTAACAATGCCGTTTTTCCGGGACTGCAACAAAAGTTCTATTAAGGGATTATGCTCGCATCAGTTGGGAGAGGTGCAGGGTGGGGAGGGAGGAGGGAAAATCAAACCGTTGAACTTTAAAAGTGCGTGATATAATCTTTATACATATAGTGCAAATGTGTTTAATGTCGAAATGGTACTTTCTTGATATCCATTGTTTCTCATCAAATACAACTCCTTTGAATAGATTAATTCTGATAACCTGTTTCCAGGGAAACAGATGTTTTAATGAGTACAGGTTACATAATTATAGGCAACAATGTCAATGGCGTCACTAAAATTTCTTACTTGGAATGTGAGGGGCCTGCGTGACAAGATTAAACATACGGCAACTCTCACATTCCTTAAGAAACCAAGGGCAGACGTAGTTGCACTGGTGGAAACAGACGTGGAAGGTAGACTCCAAATGACACTCCGACACCCATGGGTAGGCTGGACATTCCACTCGGTACATACACCCCATTCCAGAGGAGTGTCCATACTCATTGCAAAATCAGTGCATTTCGAACTGTGTGAATTGCAAACAGATCCACAGGGACAGTATGTATTTATATCCTCTAAATTAGAGGATGAACCTTTTTCTTATGGCTTTTTATGTCCCTCCTATCCACCCCCATAATTCTGGAAGGAACCATTTATGGCTCGTCATCCCACATCCTAAGCAGTGTGGATGGGAGACTTCAATACCACGCTTAACGAAGACTTAGACAGACTAAGACCCTCACTACCTAGCACAGGCAATGCCAGGGACACCAGACTTTCCAAAATTATCTCCCCTCTCCATCTAATAGACACCTGGAGACATAGATTTCCGCACACACGCACTTACTCCTGTTTTTCGACATCGCACAGCACCATGTCACGTATTGACTTTATTCTTATATCTCAAAGACTCACTTCACGTCTCTTAGAAATAACATTCGGTCCCAGACTGCTTTCAGACCACACCCCATACTGGATCAAGTTGAGATACCCTCTTGATAAACCATCAAGGACATGGTGCTTGAATCCATTTTGGTTATCGCACTTACCTGAAGATGATGACCTCACTACTGAGTGGGAAAGATTTTTTGCAGAGAATGTTGAATCTGCCTCTCCTTCGTGGTATGGGAATCCTTTAAGTTACATGCCCGGGCCTCCCTAATAACCCATATTAACAAGGTAAAAAACTTGTAAACATACATATAATATTAATATCAGAGTAAATGGTAAACACAATAACAGTAACCATGATAACAAGGTGTCTCAAAATGTAACCACTGATGTCAATGGTAAAAAATTATGCATGGTAATGAACAATAGACAGGTTAATGGAAATAATGTCTCAAAGGGACAATAATAAAATTCCATAGTTCAACAAAGGCAAAGTTGTATAAGAAGATAATTGTGAGGTAATGCCTGCAGGACCTAAGGCCTCACTGAACCTGTAGAGGTAAGAATTGCATAGTAGCTTGAAAATCTGGGTATGGATAAGTGGAAACATGGCATCAGGTAGCTCTACGCATTTTGTGGCTGATATGTCACTCATCAGGAGCATGCACGTGATAGACTAGAATGAAAATGATCAATCCTCATTAAAGACATACATGGGTAGAGTAAAACCCCCAACAGCCCCGAAGTGCGTACTTACTAATTGAGGTTCGTCGGTTAATGGTGTGGTGGCGGGGCGCCAAAAACATTGGACACTTATCCATACCCAGATTTTCAAGCTATTATGCAAGTCTTACCTCTACATTTTATTGTTCATCCATTGAAAACCATTTTACAGACCTATTTCCTGTTACATCATTTACACTTCCTGTTGTGGGTTGAGACTTCAGTTGCTTCATGTTTTACATGAGTAAATGCATGTTGTGTGTGTTTTAAAATACATACATATTTAAATGCAGTGCACTGCACATTTACTCAATGTTGCGGTGTGAACAAGGCACATAGAAAACCAGTGTTTTTTGATACACCCTTGCAGTGACCCTGTGTCTTCTCCTGGTGTATGTCTAAAGTTTATTAACGTGCGGTCCTTCTAGGTATGATACCCTCCCTATACTTAGTAGACCACCACTGCGCCTCTGGAAATCAACCTAGATGATGACTATCTTCAGTGGTACTTTCTACCTATAGCTGCCACTTTAGTGAATATAAACCGTATAACAAATAATTTCAAATCTTGTGACGTGCTAGTGGTGTACTACACCCACGTGAAGAATCAAAAATTGTGGCGCTATCCTAAACACACTTGTGTTAACACTGTATCCAGTGTAAAAAAACTAATCTAGTGAACCAATTATTTCAGGTGTAAATCTAAAAAAATCAAAAAATGAATACTAAATAAATCAAATAAATGCATCAAATAACTACCATACCAACAGTGGCTTAGTGCTGATAATAACAAATTATATCTGTGACACCTTCATTAGATGATAAAAAATATATATATAGATAACTTAATATAAATAATTAGCACCCTGCACATTAACAACGTGACTAATGAATAAAGTCTGTGGAAGATACACACATATGTGTGAGAAAAAGTCTGTGATAGTGGTTTAGTAAAAAGCAACAACTGTGCCACAGCAAGTCCTTAGTGTATCTTGATGTTAGATGGAACCTTCCACCACACCTCTGTGTTCATTGCTCCCTCTCCCAATAGACAGTCTCTCACCAGCTCTCTCTGCCTCCACTCTCGTATGAGGCTATAAAGCATAGGAGTATCCAGGCTACCAGCAGGGGTTAGGTCTATTCCATCCAGGGATATGAGTTCATGGATGGGTCTTCACCCCAAGGTTTTAACAGTCCTTGTCGAATATTATAGCAGACTCCCAGCTCTCCAAAACAGGTCTTCTCCACACAACTGTTTTGGAGAGCTGGGAGTCTGCTATAATATTCGACAAGGACTCCAAAACAGTTGTGTGGAGAAGACTGTTAAGACCTTGGGGTGAAGACCCATCCATGAACTCATATCCCTGGATGGAATAGACCTAACCCCTGCTGGTAGCCTGGATACTCCTATGCTTTATAGCCTCATACGAGAGTGGAGGCAGAGAGAGCTGGTGAGAGACTGTCTATTGGGAGAGGGAGCAATGAACACAGGTGTGGTGGAAGGTTCCATCTAACATCAAGATACACTAAGGACTTGCTGTGGCACAGTTGTTGCTTTTTACTAAACCACTATCACAGACTTTTTCTCACACATATGTGTGTATCTTCCACAGACTTTATTCATTAGTCACGTTGTTAATGTGCAGGGTGCTAATTATTTATATTAAGTTATCTATATATATATTTTTTATCATCTAATGAAGGTGTCACAGATATAATTTGTTATTATCAGCACTAAGCCACTGTTGGTATGGTAGTTATTTGATGCATTTATTTGATTTATTTAGTATTCATTTTTTGATTTTTTTTAGATTTACACCTAAAATAATTGGTTCACTAGATTAGTTTTTTTACACTGGATACAGTGTTAACACAAGTGTGTTTAGGATAGCGCCACAATTTTTGATTCTTCACGTGGGTGTAGTACACCACTAGCACGTCACAAGATTTGAAATTATTTGTTATATGTCTAAAGTTTGTTTGCCACAGGAGGTTATTTCTGTTCTTGAATTCCTCCATGATGGAATGGAGAAGGGTCTGGCGGCCAGTAAACTAAAGGTCCAAGTGGCCGCTTTATCCGTATATTTGGAGAGACCGTTATCTCAGGAACCGCTGACCATTAGGTGGTTGTTGGTTTTTTTTTTTTTTTTTTTTGGCATTGGCCAGAGATAGACCAGTACTATTTCAGGTTTTTCCGAAGTGGGATTTATCGGTGTTACAGGGGTTGGCGAAAAAGCCCTTTGAACCTCAAAGATGCTACAATTTAAGTTTTGGTCATTAAAACTAGCATTATTAATTACGGTTCCTTCAGCTAGAAGGGTCGACGAACTGCAAGCCCTGACAATAATTGAACCGTTCTTGACTCTTTCCAGACCGGGTAGTTCTGAGGACGAACCCAGGTTTCTTACCAAAAGTTTCTTCGGTGTTCCATAGATCACACAAAATAATCCTAACTTTTTGCCCAGTACCATCCTGTCCTAAGGAAAGGGTGTTTCAAAGTTTGGACGTAAGAAGATGCCTATTACACTATCTTGAGGTCACAAGAGAATTCAGAAAATCAAATTCTCTGTTCATTCTGTTCTAAGGGCTGCGTAAGGGGTGCAGACCCTCTAAAAGCATTATAGGAAGATGGCTGCGAATGGCCATCAAGGAAGCTTTATAAGTCTGCGGAAGTAGAGCCTCCCACAGGGGTAGTGGCCCATTCAACCCGTGCTGTGCCAACATCTTGAGCGGAACCAGTTGGTGCTTCGCTAGGACAAATCTGCAAAGCTGCCATGTGGACGAGTTTCTCCACTTTCACCTGCCACTAAAGGATGGATTTGCTCGGCTGCAGAGCAATCGTTCAGCAGGAAAGTCCTGCAGGCGGTGGTCCCATCGTAGAGTTTACTCTCATCTCCCAGGTGCTGTCCTGAAATATGAGGGGAGAAAACCTTAGTTAGACTTACCGGTAACGGTATTTCTAGAAGTCTTTCAGGACCGCATCTATGACCCTACCTTGATTGTGATTTAAAATGTGGTGTTATTGCTGTTGCTTATAATAAAAGCATGACCGGAGGTACTCGATAACTGAGGCCATGGTGGTAGTGACCGGTCTTTAAAGAAACTGACTGCAGTGTTTCCTGGGAAAATGGGTGGAGCTGCGCACTCTCCAGGTGCACTCCTGTAAGACTCCTAGAAATACCGGTAATTCTAAAGTTTTTTTTGCAGGTAATAAAAGCGCGTTTACTAATTTTATTAATTATAGGAGCTTGGAAAGCATTGCAGGCGGCCAGTTTCACACTAACCGGAGGAATCAATGAATCAATGGTAGTTAATTGAGAACTGCAAGCCAAAAGCTGCAAAGGATGTCGGTACTTGTAGTTAATTCAATCATAGAACTCTGTGAATGAATTGCGAGGCCATGTGGGAGAAGCCCTGCACGACTGCTCGCTTCAAAAAGTAACAGCTGGTATGGGGAACTTCTCTCCATACTGTTGTCACAGAGAGGGCTCAGATCACCGAGCCGCCGCAGGAGCGGAAACATGTTGCATGTTCCACCCTAAATTGGGGTGGAACATGTAACCTGTTCCCAAAGGTGAACTAGGCAGGGACGATGCTAGGTGGCAAAAAGACCAGGAGCTTAGCCCGAAGTCTGAGTCCTGCACTGGGGGGGCCAGGGGGTGTGACCTACTCGAAGCGCACTGACCTACCCGACGTGCACTGACCTACCTGAAATACACTGACCTACCTGACCAGATTTCAGGTGACATGACCTCCTCCTGCAGCTCACCCGTAGTGTGTGGCATGCCCATCACAGTAGAGTAGACACAGGGCACTCCAGGCAGCAGCAGCCAGATAAAACCACTGCCTGCACCCCCTTTAGTCAGGTAAAGTTCTTCTGTCTGAGGTGTTTTTGCGCTGGATTAGTTCACAAAGCAAAGCCCAAAAGTGGAAAGTGCAGTACCCATAGTATTAGAATCCATCTGACTTTTGTTTGATTTTTTTAAAGAGCATTTACAATCCCTTTTAATGCATTTGGCACTTTGCTCTTTGCACTGCTTTTTGAAGAAAATTAAGCGCTTAAGGGCGGTGCCTTATGAATCTTGTCATATACTGCCTTAAATAATAGGACAGAGCCATGCATAATATTCCTTTATGCCTCAACAACCAGATGCACATCTAGAACTACTGATATGTAATGCAAAAATAAAAATTAAAATATCAAATGTGCAAAAGATCATGGTAAAAGAAAAGACCGCATAGGGAGACGTCCAGCAGATCCACTTAGGGCACCACACACATCTTTCAGCTTTCTAAGTAATGGCCTGAGACAACCAACAATAAATTAGATGCAGTCACAAATGTAAAATCCATTCTCTGTGGCTCAGATGTCCTCTGTATCCAGCCCAGGAATCCTCCTGTTGTCGCCAGTGGCAGTTTAATCCTGAAACAGAACTTTGGGATCAGCACAAAGGGACCTCTGTCATGCTATGCAGAATGCAGCTTTTAGCAGCCTGGAGGAGGAGGAAAAGTTCCTGCCACTTTCCAGGTCAAAGCTTCACAGTTAATAAAGAAAATGTGTTTTGGGGAGACATCCCCTTGCCACAGATGAGCGATTTTTACATTTGTGAATGTATCGTATTAGTGATTTGTATCTCTAGTACTACATATTGCTGCACTCTCTGTCCTTAGTTTTTTTGCTTATAGAGCAAATCTAGCTTGATATTATAGTGCAGTGTATGGAAACCATGGCTTCTGAGGAGTAGGGCTTAAACCCAGCATGACCATCTGATGCACTGGGCCACTCAAAAATGTGTTTGCATGTCTTTTTCCATTGTAAACCCCAAAATGAACAGGATTATACCCCATGTTAAAGAGTGGTCTTGGCCATGCAACTAATTTGCATGGCTCCACCCACTGTCCTATGGTATGTAAATAACTACTTTTTTTTTTTTGAAAGGCTTTGTTGTGCTAGGCACTGATTCACTGCAGTTTTTTTTTTTTTTTTTATTCCTTTAGGTTTATTTCACATAGGCACACTCTGTTCCATCTCAGCAGGGGATTCTAGACTGAACTGACCAGATCTAGACTGAACCAGAACAGAAACGGATGTCATGTATGTGACATTCATTTCCATTTAGATATCTTCTCAATCTTGTGATGGAGGAAATAGTGGACCCATGCAATAGGGTGGTGGGATGTAAGCTGACAAGTGTCCTCCTATATCTGCCCACAGCCACATCCAATTTTTTCATTTGGTCCAATGAACCTAAACAAACCCAGAAATCAGTGTATATAGGTAGACACATGTCCACTTGCATTCAATAGGAATACATTTCATTGATTGGTGTAATCGCAGGTAAAAAAAATGGGCCGTTGAAACCCTCATTTGAAAGGGGCCTTAGTCCCTTTTCATAATTAACCTGTTTGATTATAATGTACTGTATTGCCTGCCTTAAATAGTAATCCTGTTTTTGACTACAAAAGTATGGGTTAGATTCACCATTGTTTGAACGCTAAGTGAATGGAAGTCTGGTAATGGAGACAGATGGTTATAGAGATTTATTCTTCTCTTAGCATGTCGGTGATGGATTTATTTGCATATGCATGTAAAATGTAAGGGACAATGCAAAATCAAATTCTTCCCTGGTATATATCTTATTGTATTCCCTTGTGATTCCTTCGTAATATTAATGTGATTGAACTGTACATATGTGGAGAAAAAAAAATGTACTAAATATTGCTGTCCTATCTTTACAGATTGTCATTGTGTGCCTTGTTATTCTGGATGCCTTATTTGTGCTAATTGAAGTCCTTCTCGACTTGGAACTCTTGGTAGATAAAGTTGATCATATTATACCAGAGGTAAGGACAATGTGGAGGGCAGCGATGAAAAGATAGAGGCTGCGCAGAGAAGGGGGAACCAGGTCTACCTTTCATGCCTAATAATGCCAGCCACCATTTTAATCTTTTACAAATATTCTAGTCCATATGCAGTTGATGGACTAATTCAATAAAAATATTAAAATCGCACACCTTTTATTGGAATACATGTGTATTTTAACTTTGTTTTGATTAAATTACAATAGATGTATTTTATCCTTAAAGGGGTTGTAAAGCCTCATGGTTTTTTTTTCACCTTAATGCATCCTATGCATTAAGGTGAAAAAACACCTTGCACTGTCCGGCCCCCCCGAGCTCCCGTTTTTACTTACTTGAGCCCCAAACTTCCATGGGCGCGATTCCCCCCTCGTTCTCCCCATGGCTTCTCGGCTCTTCATTGGATAGATTGATAGCAGCGCAGCCATTGGCTCCCACTGCTGTTAGTCAAATCCAATGACGCGGCCGCCGGGGGGGGGCGGGGCCGAGTCATACACTCGGCGGCTATGTATGCCGAGTGTATGACACGGCAGCGCGCCTGCAAAGTAACCCCCTCGGGAGAGAGCTTCCCAGAGGGGGGTTAGCTATTGCAGGGAGGAGCCGAGAGAGCCGATGTGGGACCCCAGAACTGGAGGATCGGGGCCACTCTGTGCACAACGAACTGCACAGTGGAGGTAAGTATGAAATGTTTGCTATATATTTATTTATTTTTAAACGTGAACCTATCACTTTTTAATGTGTTTTTTTTTTTTTTTTTTTTTTTTATTCTTGTATTAGCATTCTTCCCCCTTGTATTAGCTACTGGGTATTTCCCCGTTTTTTTTTTTAAAGCCACATATAAGATTGTTTTAAGAAATCTAATTAATTTTGAAGTCCCAGGTTTTTGCTGCTTGGATGGAATACAGCTCTTATCCACCAAGGGCGACTACTGATTATTTTTGGCAAGTGTATTAGTTGATTTTCATATGAATTTAGTGTGTGTGTGTTTTTTTTTTTAATAATAGAAAGAAGGCAAGTATAACATGTTATATGTGTAAGGGTTTTGCACAGAGCACCCCCAATACTCTTCTGGGGTGCCCCGTCAGCGCTCCTGGCTCCTTTAATCGGTGCCCCCACAAAAGCTGCTTTCCACAGAGCACCCGCGCAGGGTTGCTCCCAAATCCCGCTGCTGTGTCCATTCACACAGACAGCGTGACTTGGCCCCGCTCCCGTGTCACTGGATTTGCTAGTCCTCCCTGGGAGTCAATGGCTCCTGCTGCTATCAATCTGTTCAGTGAGGAGAGAGACAGTGGCTGCACCATCTGGGCTTGTGCACATCGTGGATTGGATCGGGCTCAGGTAAGAAAAAGGGGGGGTTCTGGGGGCAGCTGCAGCACAGAAGGGTTTTCACCTTAATGCATAGGCGTTAGGGTGAAAAACTTTGAGACTTTACAACCACTTTAAGTCTGTTGGTTGCACATAGAATATTTTGGATAATTTTTATTGTGGAAGTGTGTCCGACGCTTACTTTTTATACAGGTTGGCCTTTTGTTCTTGCTGCGTAAGCACGCCCTTTTATTTTTTCCTTAATAATTTTATGCATGTTAATGTTTGATTATACTGTTGTATGCTGGAGATAATAAATTTAATCTTGGGATAGCAGGTTACGATGAATGTAAATACATCCAGAGTAGGCATCTTGATCTGTAATTATAAGTGAGCATATTTCACAGTGCCAAGAATAATCTGCATCATGCAAGTCACATGTAGCAACTCGACCAAAGATGCTATCCCACTGATCTGAAATATGGTTATTGCATATTACATAACAAGCAACTAATGCCATTAATGGAATTAGAAATAAGTGTGTTTAATCCTACTTCTAGAGAATCTGTGAGGCAGCGTAAAGGAAACTTGCAGTGAAAAATTGTAGGCTTACATTGCTCTCATCCTGTGCATGCTTATTGCCTGGCTGTCATAATTCAGTGTCTGCAGTACTTTTTGTGTGACTGACCTGGAACAAGTGCACAAATCAGTAGTTAGGTTTTACAATGTCAGTTTTATGTCAGTTTCATGCTATGGTATGACAGCCAAGAAACTAGCATTTTCAGAAGCTGATCTGCCATGGTGTCACCTATATTTCTTTCACCAAAGAAAGGAGTCTGTAATATGAACTGGTCAAACAGTGCTGTATTGTGCAGTGTCTGTTTTGTGAGTTCATTACTTTCAACACACTGATTATTTCCATATGGGGATGTTACACAATGGTACTTCTTGCTACAGCAGAACTTGCACAAACCACTTTGACATGGTATCACATATGGACATCTATATTAAAGGCTGGTATGGCCTATTTTTATTCAGTTATCTGTTATCTATTTTTGCATATATATTTTGTGCACATTTTCTGTGCAAACGCTATGTGAACTAATGGCAAGAATAAAACCATTAGACATTCCATGATGGAGTTGTTGACATTTAACTCTCACAGGTTATGGAATTATAAATACCCTCATGTATGATTTTGCAGAATTGTAGAGGATGCCCTCATGTGTGATGTTGTGGAGCTGTGGATGATTCTTCATGTGTGATGGTATGAAATTGTGGCTGATAATCTTGTGTGATGGCACAGAATTCTGAATGATACCCACATGTGTGGTGGCACAGGATTATGGATGATACACATGTTTGGTGTTGCAAAAGTTTGAATAATTCCCTCATGTTTGAGGATAGGAATTTGGATGATGCCCTCCATTTGTGATGGTAATAAATTGGGGAGGATACCCTCATGTTTAATACACAATTGGAGGATAACTTCAAGTGTGATTGGTATGAAATTGTGAATGATACCCTTACTTGAGAAGCCCCTCGTGTATGAAAAATGGCATACTCCCTGTTGAAATGCTGCTTTCTGGCAGAATATCCAACACTTTAAAGTGTTACTAAACCCAGGACTCTGCATTCACTATACAGTGAGATCCATAAATATTGGGACATTGACACAATACTAATCTTTTTGGCTCTATACACCACCACAATAGATTTGAAATGAAACGAACAAGATGTGCTTTAACCGCAGACTTTCAGCTTTAATTTGAGGGTATTTACATCCAAATCAGGTGAACGGTGTAGGAATTACAAGTTTGTATATGTGCCTCCCACTTCTTAAGGGACCAAAAGTAATGGGACAGATTAACAATCATCCATCAAACTTTCACTTTTTAATACTTGGTTGCAAATCCTTTCCAGTCAATTACAGCCTGATGTCTGGAACACATAGACATCACCAGACGCTGGGTTTCATCCCTGGTGATGCTCTGCCAGGCCTCTACTGCAACTGTCTTCAGTTCCTGCTTGTTCTTGGGGCATTTTCCCTTCAGTTTTGTCTTCAGCAAGTGAAATGCATGCTCAATCGGATTCAGGTCAGGTGATTGACTTGGCCATTGCATAACATTCCACTTCTTTCCCTTAAACTCTTTAGTTGCTTTCGCAGTATGCTTCGGGTCATTGTCCATCTGCACTGTAAAGCGCCGTCCAATGAGTTCTGAAGCATTTTGCTGAATATGAGCAGATAATATTGCCCAAAACACTTCAGAATTCATCCTGCTGCTTTTGTCAGCAGTCACATCAATAAATACAAGAGAACCAGTTCCATTGGCAGCCATACATGCCCCCGCCATGACACTACCACCACCATGCTTTACTGATGAGGTGTTATGCTTTGGATCATGAGCAGTTCCTTTCCTTCTCCATACTCTTCTCTTCCCATCACTCTGGTACAAGTTGATCTTGGTCTCTTCAGTCCATAGGATGTTGTTCCAGAACTGTGAAGGCTTTTTTAGTTGTTGTTTGGCAAACTCTAATCTGGCCTTCCTGTTTTTGAGGCTCACCAATGGTTTACATCTTGTGGTGGACCCTCTGTATTCACTCTGGTAAAGTCTTGATTGTTGACTTTGACACACATACACCTACCTCCTGGAGAGTGTTCTTGATCTGGCCAACTGTTGTGAAGGGTGTTTTCTTCACCAGGGAAAGAATTCTTTGGTCATCCATCACAGTTCTTTTCCGTGGTCTTCCGGGTCTTTTGGTGTTGCTGAGCTCACCGATGCGTCCTTTGTTTTTAAGGATGTTCCAAACAGTTGATTTGGCCACACCTAATGTTTTTGCTATCTCTCTGATGGGTTTGTTTTTGTTTTTTCAGCCTAATGATGGGTTGCTTCACTGATGGTGACAGCTCTTTGGATCTCATATTGAGAGTTGTCAGCAACAGATTCCAAATGCAAATGGTACACTTGAAATTAACTCTGGACCTTTTATCTGCTCCTTGTAAATGGGATAACGAGGGAATAACACACACCTGGCCATGGAACAGCTGAGCAGCCATTTGTCCCATTACTTATCCCTTAAAAAGTGGGAGGCACATATACAAACTGTTGTAATTCCTAAACCGTTCACCTGATTTGGATGTAAATACCCTCAAATTAAAGCTGAAAGTTTGCAGTTAAAGCACGTGTTTCATTTCAAAGCCATTGTGGTGGTGTGTAGAGCCAAAAAGATTAGAATTGTGTTGATGTCCTAATATTTATGGACCTGACTGTATCTGGTCTTCCTTAGTACACAGAACGTGGAAATGCAATTATTTTAGTAAATATAAACCTTTTATCAGCAGTATATAGCAGTCTTGTGACTTTTTTATGTGTCTGGTTAAAGCTTGAAGGAGGAGTTTTCATTCTACTCTGTCGTATGGGGCTGCAGAACCCCTGACCCTCTGTCTTGGCAATGCTGATCACATGCACCCTCCCCAAAAAAATCCTGCACATGCTCAGTTTGGTGTGTATTGCTAGAGTGACTACAGAGGCTCAGTCTTATCAGGAGATACGTTTTGTGCGCACCGGTGTATCCCATGAGGTGCATGCACACGAAATGTGTTGGGTCAGGCTTACACGCTGCAGTCATGCCGCCAGGTACCAGGTTCCACTTCCATGTACGTCATTTACAGCCCCCCCCAGCTGCCTTCTGGGAGACACACAGGTCCCAGAAGACAGCAGGACCATTCCGAAAGGCTTAACTTCCTGTTTTCCTTAGTAAGGATGCCGGCGCCTGCACCTGGAGCCGATGGACGGATCGGCTAGGGGTGCCGACATCGCGGGATACCTGGACGGTAAATGTCCTTATAATTAAAAGTCAGGCTGGAACTCCACTTTTAGGCTTTAATACTATATATTTCTGGTGAGTGCATAATTGGTGGAGGCTCACTATCGCTGGATTTTCTGTGGCACCCGCTGGAGTTTGTTGGTTTTATATTCCGTTTGTGTGTCTGTCTGTTTTTATCTGAGTGCATAGTGGAACAGAACTCAATCATTCATTGGAGTTTTTACACATGGTGGACACTATTTCACTACAACATCATTTGGACTATGTGTTTGTTTTGTTTTGTACTTCAGTGCTGGTTTGACTACGACCAGGATGTACTAGGCCGCTGGTGCTTGCCATTTCACCAAAAGGATGAGCGGCACTAGTACTGGCTCTCTGCTCCATATGAGAGCCCTGCGGTTCTTTCACCTCAACAGCAGAAGAACGGGGTCGGGTACGTCTGACCTTGACAGGGAGCACTACTCCGTCGTCAGAGCTATCTGTCAGGGTGCCGCTGCTGCATACAGGTTCGTATTCCGAGCCTGAATCTGACAGATGGGTGAGTTCCTCTTCACTCTCATCTGTCATGCTCAGAAACGTGTCTCTTCACCGGTATACCTTTTTTGATTTAACATTTTGGCCTCTAAATTTACTGGTACACTAGTGAAACTCGCAGGAAAAAAGAGCACTGACTGTCAGCAACTGCTTCATACGCTACCAAAAAAACTGTTTAGCGTTTGCAGGGATCAGGCCTGACTCTGCGAATGCTGCAGTGTGTACACACTGTGTTTAGTGTTTTGTAAGTGATAGTGATCGATTGATACTGCACTGGGGTGGGCTGGGCAGAGGGGCTAAATGCAGGTGCTAGCAGGTATCTGGGCTGGTCCCGCTAACCCTGCATTTTTGGCAAACCTAAACTACTGGGGATGCTAGTATAAATCAGATCAGACACTATACTACTAAGGGTGTGTGTGTGTGTGTGTGTGTGTGTGTGTGTGTATGTATGTATTAGCGCTACTGGCACTAATCTGATGCTGCCTGGGGTGACGCAGACCCTGACTGACACTAAAACCTAATATTACCTGCCAGGTGATCAGGGGGTTAAACCTTTATTTAGGTAATATACGGCGGGTGCCCTGACGCTAAAAAAAAATAAATAAATGACCACCGTCACGCGTGACACTAATACGGTGATCACTGACGGGGTAATCAAGGGGTTGGACCTTTATTGGGGGGGTCCCTAGACCTATCTGGGGCTACTACTAAGTACCCTAATGCTGATTAGTGTCACAAAAGACACCATTGATCAAAAAATATGAACACTGCACTGGTGGTTAACGGGGGATGGGGGTGTGACAACAAGTGTGCCTATGTGTAATGTTGGTGCAACTTACTCTGAGATGCCTTCTCTGCTCTCTGTGGAATGGAAAATGATTCCACAAGGAGCGATGACATCACTTCCCCTGTCTGTGTTTACACTTACACAGGCAGGGTAGGATTTATTTGTCAGGACTGATCAGCAGGTCCAGGCCAGAAATCATTGGCCTGGAGACTGATCGGTTCTGAAACGAATCCGATCGTCGCGCCGCCTAGGGGGGCACGTGCCTGACGTTGCATAACATCGTTTCGCCCACCTGTGCCATTCTGCCGCAGTTAAACTGCATCGGCTGGTCGTGAAGTGGTTAAAAAATGCACCTCAAATGCCTTCTTTTAATGCCAGCCTGAACAGGGCCCAACTCTTCCCAAAACTGAATAAAAACCTTTGGTTGAATGTCTGGAGGTTTTCATTTATCCAGGTTATGACATGTATGCATATTTAGCTTGACTTATGTTGAAGACTCTCCATCACTCATCCAACTGACTTCCTGAGTGGAACATACCCCAGCATTTTGGCTAAACTGACAGTTTAATATACCCAAAACCTCATTACAAATTATTTTTGTTTTACCTTGTTTGTTTTTTTTTTTTTTCTTTTTTTTTTTTTTTCTCTCTAGGTCTGACGTACACCCTTTTACTTTATAAATGCAGCAGCGTTGCCACTCTAAATGTGTGTTCCTGTGCCAAAATATGTGCCATCATCCTGTTGGTTAGATTGTTAATTACTGGAGGGTTCAGTGGTACTGAAAATCCATCTACAGCTTTCAGAAAACAAAAACATTGCACTGATTTATTTCATCCTGTTGCCACATACCTTTTTATTTTTGATTATACATTCATGTGTGGGATTATTTGAAATTGTGCAAAGTAATGATGTAACCTACTGGTCACCATAGGTTACAGTACATCCTTCCAGTTAATTGAAGCTAGTAATCAGTCCTTCAATTATGATTACATGTTACACATATCAAAGTGTTATTTGCCGAGTGTCGGTTAACAATTTTTTTTTTTTTTTTTACTTCTAGATCTTTCACTACTTGAGTATTTCTGTCTTGTCGTTCTTCTTGTTGGAAATTGTGGGTAAATTGTTTGCTTTCCGGCTTGAATTCTTCCACCATAAGTTTGAAGTTTTTGATGCAGTGATTGTTATTATATCGTTTATCATTGACGTTGTCTACATAACCCGGGAAGATGTATTCAGTGCAGTTGGGCTACTCATTTTACTCCGGTTGTGGAGGGTGGCCAGAATTGTGAATGGTAAATAGAAAACATTATATAACAATATGTAATGTATTATGTGTAAAGTATGTGAACTCGTACCTTGTTTAAAAATAAGCAGATTCAGTTGGAAATGAAAGGGAAACCGCGTGCATGCCAAAAATACCTTTCTATTCTGCTCAACTCTTCTAGGAAGGTGGTCCACAAGGTTTAGGAGTGTGTCTATGGCAATGTTTGACCATTCTTCCAGAAGCGCATTTGTGCGCTTGAGTTGTGCAGGCCAGTCAAGTTCCTACACCTCAAATTCTCCCATCCATGTCTCTATGGACCTTGCTTTGTGCACTAGTGCGCAGTCATGTTGGAACAGGAAGGGGCCATCCCCAAACTGTTCCCACAAACTTGGGAGCATGAAATGGTCCAAAATGTCCTTGGTATGCTGACACCTTAAGAGTTCCCTTCACTGGACCTAAGGGACGAAGCCCAACCCCTGAAAAACAACCCCTCACTATAATTCCTCTCCCCCCTCCACCAAATGATTTGGACCAGTGCACAAAACAAGGTCCATAAAGACCTGGATGAGCGAGTTTGGGATGGAGGAACTTGAGTGGCCTGCACCCGACCCCATACAACACCTTTTGGGATGAATTAGAACAGAGATTGAGGGCCAGGCCTTCTCGTCCACATCAGTGTCTGACCTCACAAATGTGTTTCTGGAAGAATAATCAAACATTCCCATAGACACACTCCTAAACCTTATGGACAGCCTTCCCACAAGAGTTGAAGCTGTTATAGCTGCAAAGGGTGGGCCAACCCAATATTGAACCCTATGGACTAAGACTGGGATGCCATTAAAGTTCATGTGTGTGTAAAGGCAGGCATCCCAATACGTTTGGTAATATAGTGTATCAGAATTGTTCCAAATAAGTCTAGGCATAAAGATATATTTATACAGCATTGAAAAAGGTGCTCTAAGCAATTTTTCACATAATAAAATATAAAAAAATATACCTACAGGAAGGGCTATTTTGAGCCTAGAATCCTTCTGTTTACATGTTTTAAAAACACAGTACAAGTGTGAATTTTCTATTGAGAGCAATAATACTATAAAAATAACTCCTTGAGGCCTGTGGCAATGACATCCGTTTGAGATGCTCCTGAGATCATTCAGAATTAATTATCTGGTGCATTAAATGTTCCCCTGACCTGTTTCAACTTGCTTTTGCATACTCATAGACTTGTATAGTCATGCAAAACCCGTAAACAAAAAAGCATTGGCACACATGCTAAAGGTAAAGTATAGAGTAATTTCAGTGAGCACATATTGTGCTTTTGATATGACATGATAAATGTTTTTCTTATATTTTTGTTATCGGATTAAATATTGTATATTGCATGCAAGTTTTATACTGTCCAGTATAGGCAGGGTAGATTAGCATCTGCAATAATTTGCCTAAATAAGATATCAGCCCTACAGGGGCTGCATTGTTTTCAATGCAGCAGACTTCTCATAGACTTGCAATGTCAGAAGAAACCATAAAATACATGTGTTGCACTGCAAAGCAAAAAGCCAAGCATGAGTATATAATGAGCAAATATAGCTGCCCTGGTATAGATTTGTCAATGCAAACAATACATAATAACCAGATCCTTAAAACATTAATATATAGAGATGTATATATTCATGTATGAATAATATAATAATAAATCTTTGATTCCTGTTTTTAAAAGGTGTAATTATGTCTGTGAAAAGTCGAGCAGAAGAGAAGATCAACAAGTTAAAGGCAAAGCAGGAGACTCTACTGGCCAGAGTATCTCAGTTGGAACAGCAGTGTTCCCAGCAGGTAATATTCTCCTTATTGGTCATGTGACCAACTACAAATTTTTTTTTTTTTTTTTTTTACACACTGTCATTTGATAATGAAATAAATAAAATCTAGTTCATTATGCACCATTACGACCTTCTAGCTACCAGAGTCCTAGCTACTAACCCTCCCCCTGCCCCTCTGTCAGCACTGGGGGTCACATTAGCTGAGTGATGGGGGGGGGGGGGGGGGGGGGAGAGAAACATTGGATACTATTCAATACCAAAAGTGTATTGGATTTGGAAGAATAAATGACCTCTAACGGGTGTCCTACGTGTGTGGATGTTGATGTATTATGTAAAACCATTAGAATACGTTTTTTAAATTTCGGAACGGGTGCCTCGAGCCTGTACATAATTTTAAAGGATGCCTTGACTGAAAAAGGTTGAGAAACACTGCTATAAGAAACCGTTTTACTTGGAAGACAGGGCTCAACTTGGCTACAAGGCCGCGCATGAGTCAACAGATAAGGAAGAGCCCTCCTTAGTAGAAAATTGCACAGGAGTTGCAAGGTCTCAGGAGATTCCAGGATGTACAGTGTCCTAATTAAAATGCCTTAAGCTTGGCCAGGTCAAAGGATTTACAGAATAAAAGTTGAGTGAGGAACTCCAGAATAGGTTATTTATCAAACCTGTAGGTAGGACTGTTATGAGAAACTACAGAGCAGGGGGAAATCAACTTGCCTGGAGATGCAATGGTGCAAACCGACACACGAATATTCAGAAGGTAGGGACATGAGGAAGTCACCTGAAGAAAAGGCTGCTGCATAGGCTTAGAAAGTTGAGCAGGGCAGACAAGTGCTGAAGCTCCTATAGACCGCAGGTGCGAAGGAAAGGGGACCACTTGAGAAATCCTGGAAACAGTGTGATGACAACTTAACCCAATACAAAATTTGGAAATTAATCTGCCAAGCACCAAGGTCAAAACCTAGGAATAGCAGGATAAGTACCCTAATGCAGCAACATGCAAGTTGGTGATAGAAAGACAGGGAAGGGGTAGTTGTGTTGTGGCTCAGGACAAGGCTTGAGGGCTGAAGCCAGTGAGGACATGCCATGGTAAAACAGAGCAGCAGGGATTCTAGGAGGGCATAAGGAACCTGAGAGCAATTAACTACCCCAGGGCTAATCCAAGGAGAACCAGCATAATATGCCAACAAGAAGGCCACTTTTTTTTTTCTACCAGGCATAGATAAGAATGTCTACGGAAGAAGAGCATCAGGAAGGACCTTGGAACCTAGACAAGCAAAGGTCATGGAAAACAAATCCCAGAAGGGTGCAAGTTCAGCCTTAAAGGATTATGGAGAGCAGCAGCTGTCAAGTATCTGCTGACTGAAATCAGATTTTGGAAGCCTATGGCTACAGGGCTTCTTGGGATCCCCTTGATATCCTAGGGGTTGAGGAAGAACCCAGATCTAGCTCCACTAAAAACAAATTGGGGGGGGGGGTTGCAAAGGTTAGGTTAGACAAATGGTTGGGTCAGTGATGACGTCATGGGAGCCCAATTGCTGAAAGTTTATACCAGTTCATTGTAGTATGTGTAGCCTTCAAGAACAAGGGATCCTACGTAGACATTGGCAAGTGTCTTTTTTCTAATCAGAAAAATTAGGGAAACACCCACTGTAATGATAAAATTTAAATAGGGTGAGGGAAACCTTGTTTTTTCCTAAGTAGTGAGTAGAAGTGGCAAGAAGGAGAGGGAGAGTAAGACCATTAAAATTAAACTGTGCATCTCCTGTAAAAAGTTCCAGATATCTCCTTTTTAAGTTTGGATTCATAGCAGCAGACTAACCCTTGCCTCAATACCTAGATTAAACTCTTCCCTCTAGGAACGTTTCTGTGGGAGTGGGGGGAAGGTTTGCTACAACCATAGGGATCGCAGTCGATGAGGATTGTGCTTGGAGAGGGACAAACAGATCTAATCTGGAAAATAGAAAAGCAGAACAGAGGCCAAGGGTTTTAACTCTGAATAAAGATTAGGATTATCAATTTTCATCTACTAAATTTCCGCAGCCCAAGTAGCTATAGTTCAGGCAACTGCTTAGGTGACAGTGGCCAGCTGTAGGGCAGGGCCTGCCAGCACAAAGGAGATTTTTTTTTTTTTTTAAAGACTCAACTCCCATGCACTGAATCTGTAAAGAAATGGTAGATCGAGCATTCAGTGCAAGAATGTCCAGGTCCATTTTTTTTGATAACTTCCACAGTATACAAGGCTTCAAAGTTGTCGGGGGGGGGGGGGAAATAACCTTTCAAAGTTTGGCTAATTATTGTATAAGGCTTAACTTGCCAGATTCAGAGTAGGAAAGGGCTTTATAGAAAAGGCCCTTTTTTGAACCTATTGGGGCTGTGTAGCGCTAGGCGTATCTACCCAAAGACTAGAACACCCTATCTTGATCACCCTATCTTGATCAATGTACAATAGCCAACATTTGGGGAGAGGGTAAAGTTAACTTGCCCTGGACCTGTATATCACCCTGTGGCTAACTACACTTGTTGCCCTACATGTTAAGGTGGCTGCCAGCTGTAGGGCAGGGCCTGCCAGCACAAAGGAGATTTTATTTAGAAGAGTCTGCAAACTCCTATGCAATAAATCTTTAAAGAAATGGTAGATCGAGCAATCGGCATAAAGCTAAATCTACTATTTTTCTGTGCAGTTTTTTTACCCATGTAAAGCTTTTATATCCTTGACTGTGTACATGCCCTGGCACAAAGTAATGTGGCAAGTCCGTACACTTTCTCCATGGCACCATTGTAGAAGTTGAAGACCCACTCAAAGAACCTGGCCCTCTTCCTCAGAAAATATAACCACTGGTGTATTTAACAACCATGAAGGATATATGCACTGACTGATAGTTGTTATATAATGATTTTTCCCCATGAACAAAACCCATGCACCCTCTATACCTTCCCCCAAATCTATAAAACAATAGTTTAGAGAGGTTTGACACGGCTATCATGCTGTCAGCCATGGCAGTCTATTTGCATATTTTGCGTAGCACATTGATCACCTCTTTATCTTTTACTTGTGTTGAGGTATACAATACGCAGCTATATTTGTGCATTGAGAGCTTTTATGGAAGCATTTCATAAATACTTCACTGTTTCTGTTGCTCCGTGGCACACACATGAACTCTTTCCAACATGGAATATTGGAATCGCTCTATTTCAAGAGGCATAAGGCACAGGGTTTAGGCTTTAAACTTGATCTGATAAACAAACCGGTCACTGGTGCTACTAGGACTATAGCAGACATTTACAAGAGTCTAAGGGGTTGATTTACTAAAGGCAAATAGACTGTGCACTTTGCAAAGTGCAGTCGCCCTCTGCAAATTGCTGTCTTTTTGGCTTTAGTAAATCAACTCCTAAGTGGTGTTCTGTGAAATGTAATTCTGGTTCAGAGTCTGTCCATGTAATCTGCTGCTTAATGGTCCTGTAATCTTTTTCTACAAATCCCATAGTTCCTAGTCTATCTTGGGAGGGTGGCTACATTCCTGTATGCAGTGGGACCATGGAAAACAAATGTAGCCACCCTCTAAACAGGAATTTGCATCACAGCAGTGAAAAAAAAACAATCTAGAGGAAGCTGAGAGCAACAGAAGTTTGAGTTAAGAGTAGATTCTCTCCCACCCCACCCCCCCCCCACCCCCAGAGTTTAATGTCACTTTACTTTTTCCTTTTAAGTATCGAAAGACTGGGAATCCATCCCAGCAAGGGAATTTGAATCAGATCCAGCGTAGCCAGTTGTGAAGGATATTCTGATGTGCCTAGTCAAGACCTCATTCACATGAGCAAACCAATCCATATGCCAGTGCAAAAGGGCATCTTCAGCCACCCTGGATGCACGTGTTCTGTGAAGGCAGCCTGTTAAAATCAATGACGGGTGGCTGGTTGCATGGACCTCCAATTCACAGATCGGAACGCAGGTCTGCCTGCGTCCTGATCCATGCATCAGACCTGCACAGATGTATGCTCCAGGGTGCACATGGAGGTCAGTGCATCCAGCCACTTATTTGATTGCAATAGGCTGCCTGCACGCCCCTGCATTAAATGCCTGTGCTAAGGGCTGAAGATGGCCTTTTGTACAGGTGTACAGATCTGTGTAAATGAGGCCTAAATGGGTTATATAGCAAACATTAGATTACAATGTAAAATACTTTTTTTTATTTTATTAAGAAGTGCAGCTTCGTCATCCCAGTTTTTATAGCACCCCCCCCCCCCTCCTTTTCTCAGAGTCAAGCAGATAGACAGGCCATTATACTGAATGGGAACCTACAGTGCTTGCACTGAAGGTGCTGTGCCCCAGCTTCTGTGATTAGCTGCTGATTGACCCGTTAATAAACCTTTAAAATGGCACCAACACGTGAGGCATATTCTTTTGATGAACAATCTACCATTACAAGAATCCAACATTCTGAATCCGATCAAGTGACTATACTTATTAAAAACACTTAATGGAACTTGGCATCATTTTTAGCCTTTGTAATGTTCACAACTGTTACCAGAGCTGAAACACTTTTTTTTACTCTGCAGGAGCAAGAAATTGGAAGACTTCAGAAAGTATTGCAGCAAAATAATATTTTCCCTGAACCCTATGAGCCCAACATACCCTGAAGAAAACAAATGCTTTAAGAGCACCTATTCTGAAGGTTGTCTGTAGCTGTTGTGTCTTTAATATGAAACATGTAAAATGAAAATTATGCTTGATTTTATATTGTTTAATCTTTCAGAATATAAATATGTACATTTTAAAAAATGATTTTGTACACACTTTTATAATCAAATATTCTTTATCTAAAATAAAGGCTTGATGGGCCAGCCACCAAAATGTCTGTTTCTAATAAGTTTTAGAAATGATCCACAGTTGTTTGCAGTCCTAATGTTTCCACATAGACAATGGCATAACAGTGGTGTACCTTCTTGTAGGCAAGAAAACGGATACCTGAAAGCATAAACAAAACATGATCAAGGTACATTTCTAAAACAGAAGGTGCATATACAGAATGACAGAGTGCTAAAGATGTTAGTCCAAGTTATGATAAACAAGGGAGATTGATTTCTGGATTTACACCACTCTGCATGTTGTGTGCAGGCACTCTAACATGTATTGAAAACAAATATACATGCTCATTGCAGAATCCAAAGTATCACTGTATTTATAGCCAAAATGTTTTTCATTTTGGGAATATTTAAATCTGTCAGGTTGTGGTTTTCACTTCCAGTCCCAGAGACTCAACAGGAAGTTAGAGGAAATCTCCCAAATTGAGGAAAGTTCCCCTCTTAGGCCTCATGTACACTGCTGCTAAACGGACGTTTTAGGAGCAATTGGGCATTTTTTTCAACTGCTCCAGAACTCTCCTGTTATCTTATCAGTACATGTACACAGGGTAGTTTCTAGGAGTTCAGAAGCTTTTTTGGAACGCAAAAAGATGGGTCCAGAAGCTGAGTTCGGAGGCATTTCAGCGCTAAATGCAGTAACTCGCGTTTAGTTGCGTTTCATTTACAGGTGTTTTTCATTTTTGGCTATTTAAAAAAAAAAAAAAATTGTTTTAACCACTGGGCACTTAAACCCCCTTCCTAACCAGACCAATGTTCAGCTTTCGGTGCTCTCGCATGACTGAATGATTGAATTGTCATTCAAAATGTAACACTGTACCCATATAAAATTTTTGTCCTTTTTTTCACACAAATAGAGCTTTATTTTGGTGGTATTTAATCACCGTTGGGTTTTTTATTTTTTGCGCTACAAAAGAAAAAAAAGACTGAAAATTTGGTAAAAAAATGAATTTTTATTTCTTTGTTATAAAATTTAGCAAATTAGTAATTTTTCTTCGTAAATTTTGGCCAAAATTTATACTGCTACATATCTTTGGTAAAAATAAGTACAACTTGGTGTATATTATTTGGTCTTTGCGAATGTTAGAGAGTCCAAAAGCTATGGTGCCAATATCTGAAAATTGATCACACCTGAAGTACTGACGGCTAATTTCTTGAGACCCTAACATGCCAGAAAAGTACAAATACCCCTCAAATTACCCCTTTTTGGAAAGAAGACATTCCAAGGTATTTGAAAAGATGCATGATGAGTTTTTTTGAAATTGTCATTTTTTCCCACAATTCTTTGCAAAAATCAAGATTTTTTTTTTAACTTTTTTTTTTCACAAAATTGTCATATTAGAAGGTTACTTCTCATACACAGCATATGCATACCACAAATTACACCCCAGAACACATTCTGCTATTACTCCCGAGTATGGCAATACCACATGTGTGAGACTTTTACACAGCGTGGCCACATACAGAGGCCCAACATGCAGGGAGCACCTCCAGGCGTTCTGGAGCACCCAGGCCAATTCTTATATTTCTCTCCTACATGTAAAAATAATCATTTATTTGCTAGAAAATTACATAGAACCCCAAAACATTATATATATATATATATATATATATATATATATATATATATATATTTTTTTTTTTTTTTAGCAAAGACCCTAGAGAATACAATGGCGGTTGTTGCAACTTTTTATCTCGCACGGCATTTGCGCAGCAATTTTTCGAACGCGTTGTTTTTGGGAAAAAAAAAAACAGTTTTGTGCTTTAAAAAAAAACAAAATAGTAAAGTTAGCCCAATGTTTTTGCATAATGTGAAAGATAAAGTTACGCTGAGTAAATAGATACATAACATGTCACCCTTCAAAATTGCACACGCTCGTGGAATAGTGCCAAACTTCGCTACTTAAAAATCTCCATAGTTGACGCTTTAAAATTTTTTACTGGTTACATGTTTTGAGTTACAGAGGAGGTCCAGGGCCAAAATTATTGCTCTCGCTCTACTGATCGCAGCGATACCTCACATGTGTGGTTTGAACAGTTTTCATATGTGGGCAGGACTTACGTATGCGTTCGCTTCTGCATGCGAGCACACGGACAGGGGCGCTTTAAATTTTTTTTTTTTTTTTTTTTTTTTTTTTTTATTGTTCATTTTACTTTATTTATTTTAGTTTGACACTTTTTTCCCCAAAAAAAACTATTTTTTTGATCACTTTTATGCCTATTACAAGGAATGTAAACATCCCTTGTAATAGGAATATTGCATGACAGGTCCTCTTTACAGTGAGATATGGGGTCAATAAGACCCCACATCTCACCTCTAGGCTGGGAAGCCTGAAATAATAAAAAAAAAAAATGATCCTGGCTTCGATCGTAGCGGAGTCGGTAGAAGCACCGGAGGGTGGCGGGAAGGGGGGGGGGCATCCCCTCTCTCCTCCCATAAGAACAATCAAGCAGTGGAACAGCCGTTATGATCATTCTTATGGTGTAGGGAATCGCCGGCTGAAAAAGCTGATATCTGAATGATGGTAGCTGCACCCATCAGTCAGATATCCCCGCACAAAGTCAAGGACGTCATATGACGGCGGGCGGGAACTGGTTAAAAATTGCGGGGTATTGCAGAGTTCTGCGAAGTATTGTGGGGTATTGCAGAGTAGTGCAGGGTATTGCAGAGTAGTGCAGGGTATTGCAGGGTAGTGCAGGGTATTGCGGGGTACTGCAGAGTAGTGCAGGGTACTGCAGAGTAGTGCAGGGTATTGTGGGGTACTGCAGGGTATTGCAAACTAGTGCAGACTATTGCAGAGTGTATTGCAGGGATAGCTGAGCATGGTGGGATGGATGTGACTGTATTTGTCACTGAGCACCGCTGTGAGCACTGCACATGCAGCCCACAGCGGTGCTGCCATCCGATCCCTCCCCCTCTCCTCTCACACTGTACCGATCGGTACACAGAGGGGAGGGAGGAACCGGCGTCATGACATGACGCCGGTTTGTTTACATGTGATCGCTCCGTCATTTGACGGAGCGAACACATGGTAAACAGCCGCGATCAGCGGCCGTTTACCGTGATCCGTGATGCGCCGGGTCCTCTGGACCCGGCGGTCACGGAAGTTCTCGGGTGCGCGCCCCAGGGGGCGCGCGAGTGCAGGATTCTGGGAGGATGTCCCACGGACGTCCACCCAGGATAACCCGACCGCGCTGTAGCCTTCTTTAGGCTATGGCCCGGTCGGCAAGTGGTTAAACGTGGGTTACTATCTGTCAAGTTAAATCATTCAGGAGAGGTTGTAAAAACATCCCGTGTACATGAAGCCTTAGACAGCTGTCCCTGGATAATTTCCACTTCTCTTCTACCTTGAAATAATTCTAAAACCTTGGATTTGCTGCTCATGTTCCTCAGTGACAATGGATACCAGTACAAATAGAGGGGTGAATCGCCCAATGCGAACACCGCAATCAAACTTGAGATTCAAATGCCTCTCCACTCTACCAAAATAAAATTTTGCCTACATAGATACTTTTTAAAAGCTAAATGTATACAAATATCTTCATTAGAAAAATCCAGATTCATATGTGAGCTTTTTGCCAAAACAGTTAATGGTACAGGATTGCTGGTTTCATTTTTTTTTTTTTTCCTCCAAGTATTTTATTTAACCAGAATGTAGCTCCAGTTGAACTTGTCATTAGTACAAGGACAAGTAACGGTACAAGAATCTAAATGATCTAGGCAAATAAACTGTAAATACAAATTGGACGTGTAGAAAGTCAGGCGATCAATTAATTGAACTTTTTCAACGAGAAGAGTACCGAATTCCTATTGAGCCCAAACGGTCACTTGGTATGGACCATTCGGGGGAATCGCTTGGGCTATCCAATTCCATTTTTTCTTTTATACATATTAGAACAAAGGGGAAAAAAAACTAGTGGCCGGTTAGAGGGAAGGGAATCCTGTAGGGGATTTGGGGGGGGGGGGGGGGGGTTGGAACAGCAAGGCAGGGCGCTCAATTCACTACCTATCAGAACATTCTTATATGGATAGTAGAATAGTGGGGGCCCAATTGTTTTCCATCTTTGAAACGCACAAAGCTCACTGAGCCCAGCACTCCAGTATACTAAAGCGCACACTGACCATTTTGCATAGTTTTGTTCTCCTTTATAGTCACCATTATTGCCTCCTGATCACAAACTGCTCAATCTGTGGGCAACCTCCAAAAGGTGTGGGCCAGAGTTACAAATACCTTAACTGTTTCAGGGTACAGTAATGAGTTCAGTTGAACCCGCACGATTTCAAACCTGCATTCAGTGTGAACCTAGGCTAAGCCTAACTCTTGCTTGGGCAAAAAAAAATACAATTGGCAGACCCTGGATATGTCTTCATGGAGGTTGTGTGTTGTTTTTTTTTTTTTTTTCTGCGTTGGTGTAGGATTCCTACCACTATAAAAACATAGGGGGTCATTTACTAATTTGCTAATAGCGCCCAAACTGAATTTCCAATAGCTCTGGCGAACAAATAGTCCCAAAATTGAATTCACTATGGATCTGGAGAATTGAACGTGGAAATAATGTTTAGAGCATGATATGATCGCCTAAATGGTACAGAAATATGTGCTAAATTGTTTAACCACTTAAGGACCAGCCTAGTTTTGGATTTTAAGTGTTGACATGTTTAAAACAGGTTTTTTTGCTAGAAAATTACTTAGAACCCCCAAACATTATATTGTTTTTTTTTTTCTAACACCCTAGAGAATAAAATGGCAGTCAATGAAATACTTTTTTTTTTTTTTTTTGCACCGTATTTGTGCAGCGGTCTTAGCGCACTTTTTTTGGAAAAAATATACTTTTTTTTAATAAAAAATAAAACAGTAAAGTTAGACGAATTTTTTTTATATTGTGAAATATAATGTTACGCCAAGTAAATTGATACCCAACATGTCACGCTTCAAAATTGCGCCTGTTCATGGAATGGCGTCAAACTTTTACCCTCAAATCTCCATAGCCGACGTTTAACCACTTGAGCCCCGGACCATTATGCTGCCTAAGGACCAGAGGTCTTTTTCCAATTTGGCACTGCGTCGCTTTAACTGCTAATTGCGCGGTCATGCAATGCTGTACCCAAACGAAATTTGCGTCCTTTTCTTCCCACAAATAGAGCTTTCTTTTGATGGTATTTGATCACCTCTGTGGTTTTTATTTTTTGCGCTATAAACGGAAAAAGACCGAAAATTTTGAAAAAAAAATATTTTCTACTTTTTGTTATAAAAAAAATCCAATAAACTCAATTTTAGTCATACATTTAGGCCAAAATGTATTCGGCCACATGTCTTTGGTAAAAAAAAATGTCAAATGTATATTTATTGGTTTGCGCAAAAGTTATAGCGTCTACAAACTAGGGTACATTTTCTGTAATTTACACAGCTTTTAGTTTATGACTGCCTATGTCATTTCTTGAGGTGCAGGGCAGTACAAACCCCCCCCAAATGACCCCATTTCGGAAAGTAGACACCCCAAGGAAATTGCTGAGAGGCATGTTGAACCCATTGAATATTTATTTTTTTTGTCCCAAGTGATTGAATAATGTCAAAAAAAAAAAAAAAAATTTACAAAAAGTTGTCACTAAATGATATATTGCTCACACAGGCCATGGGCCTATGTGGAATTGCACCCCAAAATACATTCTGCTGCTTCTCCTGAGTATGGGGATACCACATGTGTGGGACTTTTTGGGAGCCTAGCCGCGTACGGGGCCCCGAAAACCAATCACCGCCTTCAGGATTTCTAAGGGTGAAAATTTTTGATTTCACTCTTCACTGCCTATCACAGTTTCAGGGGCCATGGAATGCCCAGGTGGCACAAAACCCCCTCACATGACCCCATTTTGGAAAGTAGACACCCCAAGCTATTTGCTGAGAGGCATGGTGAGTATTTTGCAGCTCTCATTTGTTTTTGAAAATGAAGAAAGACCAGAAAAAACATTTTTTTTTTTAAATTTTCAAAACTTCGTGACAAAAAGTGAGGTCTGCAAAATACTCACTATACCGCTCAGCAAATAGCTTGGGGTGTCTACTTTCCAAAATGGGGTCATTTGGGGGGGTTTTGTGCCACCTGGGCATTCCATGGTCTCCGAAACTGTGATAGGCAGTGAAGAGTGAAATCAAAGATTCACGCCCTTAGAAAGCCTGAAGGCGGTGCTTGGTTTTCGGGGTCCCGTGCGCGGCTAGGCTCCCAAAAAGTCTCACACATGTGGTATCCCCGTACTCAGGAGAAGCAGCAGAATGTATTTTGGGGTGTAATTTCACATATTCCCATGGCATGTTTGAGCAATATATCATTTAGTGACAATTTTGTGCAAACAAAAAATTGTCTCTTTCCCGCAACTTGTGTCGCAATATAAAATATTCCATGGACTCGACATGACTCATCAAATAGCTTGGGGTGTCTACTTTCCAAAATGGGGTCATTTGGGGGGGGGGGGGTTTTGAACTGTCCTGGCATTTTATGCACAACATTTAGAAGCTTATGTCACACATCACCCACTCTTCTAAGCACTTGAAGACAAAGCCCTTTCTGACACTTATTGTTTACATGAAAAAGTTTTTTTTTTTTGCAAGAAAATTACTTTGAACCCCCAAACATTATATATTTTTTTAAAGCAAATGCCCTACAGATTAAAATGGTGGGTGTTTCATTTTTTTTTTTTCAAACAGTATTTGCGCAGCAATTTTTCAAACGCATTTTTTTGGGAAAAAACACACTTTTTTTTGCCCAAATGTTTGATGGAATAAAAAGATGATCTTAGGCCGAGTACATGGATACCAAACATGACATGCTTTACAATTGCGCACAAACGTGCAGTGGCAACAAAATAAATACATTTTTAAAAGCCTTTACAGGTTACCACTTTAGATTTACAGAGGAGGTCTACTGCAAAAATTACTGCCCTCGATCTGACCTTCGCGGTGATACCTCACATGCATGGTGCAATTGCTGTTTACGTTTGACGACAGACCGCCGCTTGCGTTCGCCTTAGCGCGAGAGCAGGGGGAGACAGGGGTGCTTTTTTATTTTTATTTTTTTTGCTTTTTTATCTTATTTTTAAACTGTTCCTTTCATTTTTTTTTTTTTTTTTTAATCATTTTTATTGTTATCTCGGGGAATGTAAATATCCCCTATGATAGCAATAGGTAGTGACAGGTACTCTTTTTTGAAAAAATTGGAGTCTATTAGACCCTAGATCTCTCCTCTGCCCTCAAAGCATCTGACCACACCAAGATCGGTGTGATAAAATGCTTCCCCAATTTCCCAATGGCGCTATTTACATCCGGCGAAATCTAAGTCATAAAATGCTCGTAGCTTCCGGTTTCTTAGGCCATAGAGATGTTTGGAGCCACTCTGGTCTCTGATCAGCTCTATGGTCAGCTGGCTGAATCACCGGCTGCATTTTCAGGTTCCCTGTTGAGACAGGAGAGCCAGAGAAAAACACGGAAGACGGTGGGGTGGGGGGGTGGGGTGGGGGGGGGCATTCCCTCCCACGGCTTGTAAAAGCAGTCTAGAGGCTAATTAGCCGCTAGGATTGCTTTTACATGAAAGCCGACCGCTGGCTGAAAAGAATGATACCAAGATGATACCTAAACCTGCAGGCATCATTCTGGTATAACCACTCAAAGTTGTGAATGGCGTACCTGAAGACAAAAAAATGGTTAACAATAAAGCACAGTAAACAGTAAAGTATAAAAAATTGCATACCTGTAAAACAAACATGATAAAACATAATAACAATAAAACATTGCAGAATAGAATACAGTAAAAAAGAGCAGAACAATAGAGAGAGAATAGAGAGAGAGGGAACAATAAAACGACAACTATTTTTTTTTTATTTTATATATTTTTTTTTTACACACTCTTTTTGTAACTAACTTTTATAACTGTAACCGGTTCCAGGTTCGGGTCTCTCAAAATGCGATGGCATCTTGGGAGACCCTGTGAAAGTGTGCCTAGTCTGAGCAATGCTGTACCCTACGCTAATACTCAACTAGTGCATGGTAGCGTTCAAAACATTCACCAATGCAAAGACCAGGATTGTCAGGACAGGAGGGACAATAATAGCGGGTGTCACGCCTATATCCGCGCTTGCTGCAGACACAACATCTTTTTTGGGGGGGTTCGCTGGGTAGGGGTACTCGGGAGGACATAAAGAAAATGCCTCTCATGCAGCCG
>JBBGZY010000919.1:0-172500 GCA_037952925.1 Lithobates clamitans
TCTTTTTCCATCCCTCTCTCTTTCTTTCTTCCCTTTATTTCCATTCTTTTTGTCATTCTTTCTTTTTCTCTTTCCTTCCTTCTTCCTCCATCCCCCTTTCTGTCTTTTTCTTTCCTTCCTTCCCTTTCTTCCATCTTTCTTTCCTTCCTCTCCCTTTCTTTCCTGTCCATCTTTCTTTCCTTTCCATCTTTCTTTCCTTCCATCTTTCTTTCCTTCCATCTTTCTTTCTTTCTTTCCTGTCCATCTTTCTTTCTTTCTTTCCTGTCCATCTTTCTTTCTTTCCTTCCATCTTTCTTTCTTTTCTTTCTTTCCATCTTTCTTTCCTTTCATCTTTCTTTCCTTCCATCTTTCTTTTCTTTCTTTCCTTTACATCTTTCTTTCTCTTTCTTTCCTGTCCATCTTTCTTTCTTCTTTCCTATCCATCTTTTTTTCTCTTTCTTTCCTTTACATCTTTTTTCTCTTTCTTTCCTGTCCATCTTTCTTTCTCTTTCTTTCTTCTTTCTTTCTTTCCTTCTTTCTCTCCATCTTTCTTTCTTTCTTTCCTTTCCATCTTTCTTTCTCTTTCTTTCCTTTCCATCTTTCTTTCCTTCCATCTTTCTTTCCATCTTTCTTTTCTTTCTTTCCTTTCCATCTTTCTTTCCTTCCGTCTTTCTTTCCTTCCATCTTTCTTTCCTTCCATCTTTCTTTTCTTTCTTTCCTGTCCATCTTTCTTTCTTTCCTCCCATCTTTCTTTCCTGTCCATCTTTCTTTCTCTTTCTTTCCTGCCCATCTTTCTTTCTTTCTTTTCTTTCCTTTCTTTCTTTCTTTCTTTCTTTCTTTCTTTCTTTCTTTCTTTCTTTCTTTCCTGTCCATCTTTCTTTCCTTCCATCTTTCTTTCTTTCCATCTTTCTTTCCTTCCATCTTTCTTTCCTTCCATCTTTCTTTCTCTTTCTTTCCTGTCCATCTTTCTTTCTTTCCTGTCCATCTTTCTTTCCTGCCCATCTTCTTTCTTTCTTTCTTTCTTTCTTTCTTTCTTTCTTTCTTTCTTTCTTTCTTTCCTGTCCATCTTTCTTTCCTTCCATCTTTCTTTCCTTCCATCTTTCTTTCCTTTCCATCTTTCTTTCCTTCCATCTTTCTTTCCATCTTTCTTTCCTTCCATCTTTCTTTCCTTCCATCTTTCTTTCTCTTTCCATCTTTCTTTCCTGTCCATCTTTCTTTCCTTTCCATCTTTCTTTCCTTCCATCTTTCTTTCTTTCTTTCCTGTCCATCTTTCTTTCCTTTCCATCTTTCTTTCCTGTCCATCTTTCTTCCTTTCCATCTTTCTTTCCTTCCATCTTTCTTTCCTTCCATCTTTCTTTCCTTTCCATCTTTCTTTCCTTTCCATCTTTCTTTCCTTTCCATCTTTCTTTCCTTCCATCTTTCTTTCCTTCCATCTTTCTTTCTTTCTTTCTTTCCTGTCCATCTTTCTTTCTTTCTTTCCTGTCCATCTTTCTTTCTTTTCTTTTTCCATCCCTCTCTCTTTCTTTCTTCCTTTATTTCCATTCTTTTTGTCATTCTTTCTTTTTCTCTTTCCTTCCTTCTTCCTCCATCCCCCTTTCTTTCTTTTCCTTTCCTTCCTTCCCTTTCTTTCCATCTTTCTTTCCTTCCTTCCTTCCCTTTCTTTCCTGTCCATCTTTCTTTCCTTCCATCTTTTCTTTCCTTCCATCTTTCTTTCTTTCTTTCTTTCTTTCTTTCCTGTCCATCTTTCTTTCTTTCTTTCCTGTCCATCTTTCTTTCTTTCTTTTTCCATCCCTCCTCTTTCTTTCTTCCTTTATTTCCATTCTTTTTGTCATTCTTTCTTTTTCTCTTTCCTTCCTTCTCCTCCATCCCCCTTTCTTTCTTTTTCTTTCCTTCCTTCCCTTTCTTTCCATCTTTCTTTCCTGTCCATCTTTCTTTCCTTTCCATCTTTCTTTCCTTCCATCTTTCTTTCCTTCCATCTTTCTTTCTTTCTTTCCTGTCCATCTTTCTTTCTTTCTTTCCTGTCCATCTTTCTTTCTTTCCTGTCCATCTTTCTTTCTCTTTCTTTCCTTTCCATCTTTCTTTCCTTTCCATCTTTCTTTCCTTCCATCTTTCTTTCTTTCTTTCTTTACATCTTTCTTTCTCTTTCTTTCCTGTCCATCTTTCTTTCTTTCTTTCCTATCCATCTTTTTTTCTCTTTCTTTCCTTTACATCTTTTTTTCTCTTTCTTTCCTGTCCATCTTTCTTTCTCTTTCTTTCTTTCTCTTTCTTTCTTTCCTTCTTTCTCTCCATCTTTCTTTCTTTCTTTCCTTTACATCTTTCTTTCTCTTTCTTTCCTTTCCATCTTTCTTTCCTTCCATCTTTCTTTCCATCTTTCTTTTCTTTCTTTCCTTTCCATCTTTCTTTCCTTCCGTCTTTCTTTCCTTCCATCTTTCTTTCCTTCCATCTTTCTTTTCTTTCTTTCCTGTCCATCTTTCTTTCTTTCCTACCCATCTTTCTTTCCTGTCCATCTTTCTTTCTCTTTCTTTCCTGCCCATCTTTCTTTCTTTCTTTCTTTCTTTCTTTCTTTCTTTCTTTTCTTCTTTCTTTCTTTCTTTCTTTCTTTCTTTCCTGTCCATCTTTCTTTCCTTCCATCTTTCTTTCCTTCCATCTTTCTTTCCTTTCCATCTTTCTTTCCTTCCATCTTTCTTTCCTTCCATCTTTCTTTCTCTTTCTTTCCTGTCCATCTTTCTTTCTTTCCTGTCCATCTTTCTTTCTCTTTCTTTCCTGTCCGTCTTTCTTTCTTTCTTTCTTTCTTTCTTTCTTTCTTTCTTTCTTTCTTTCTTTCTTTCTTTCTTTCTTCTTTCTTTCCTGTCCATCTTTCTTTCCTTCCATCTTTCTTTCCTTCCATCTTTCTTTCCTTTCCATCTTTTCTTTCCTTCCATCTTTCTTTCCATCTTTCTTTCCTTCCATCTTTCTTTCCTTCCATCTTTCTTCTCTTTCCATCTTTCTTTCCTGTCCATCTTTCTTTCCTTTCCATCTTTCTTTCCTTCCATCTTTCTTTCTTTCTTTCCTGTCCATCTTTCTTTCCTTTCCATCTTTCTTTCCTGTCCATCTTTCTTTCCTTTCCATCTTTCTTCCATCTTTCTTTCCTTCCATCTTTCTTTCCTTCCATCTTTCTTTCCTTTCCATCTTTCTTTCCTTTCCATCTTTCTTTCCTTCCATCTTTCTTTCCTTCCATCTTTCTTTCTTTCTCTTCTGTCCATCTTTCTTTCTTTCTTTCCTGTCCATCTTTCTTTCTTTCTTTTCCATCCCTCTCTCTTTCTTTCTTCCTTTATTTCCATTCTTTTTGTCATTCTTTCTTTTCTTTCCTTCCTTCTTCCTCCATCCCCCTTTCTTTCTTTTTCTTTCCTTCCTTCCCTTTCTTTCCATCTTTCTTTCCTTCCTTCCTTCCCTTTCTTTCCTGTCCATCTTTCTTTCCTTTCCATCTTTCTTTCCTTCCATCTTTCTTTCCTTCCATCTTTCTTTCTTTCTTTCCTGTCCATCTTCCTTTCTTTCCTGTCCATCTTTCTTTCTTTCCTGTCCATCTTTCTTTCTCTTTCTTTCCTTTCCATCTTTCTTTCCTTTCCATCTTTCTTTCCTTCCATCTTTCTTTCTTTCTTTCCTTTACATCTTTCTTTCTCTTTCTTTCCTGTCCATCTTTCTTTCTTTCTTTCCTATCCATCTTTTTTCTCTTTCTTCCTTTACATCTTTTTTTCTCTTTCTTTCCTGTCCATCTTTTCTTTCTTTCTTTCTCTTTCTTTCTTTCCTTCTTTCTCTCCATCTTTCTTTCTTTCTTTCCTTTACATCTTTCTTTCTCTTTCTTTCCTTTCCATCTTTCTTTCCTTCCATCTTTCTTTCCATCTTTCTTTTCTTTCTTTCCTTTCCATCTTTCTTTCCTTCCGTCTTTCTTTCCTTCCATCTTTCTTTCCTTCCATCTTTCTTTTCTTTCTTTCCTGTCCATCTTTCTTTCTTTCCTACCCATCTTTCTTTCCTGTCCATCTTTCTTTCTCTTTCTTTCCTGCCCATCTTTCTTTCTTTCTTTCTTTCTTTCTTTCTTTCTTTCTTTCTTTCTTTCTTTCTTTCTTTCTTTCTTTCTTTCCTGTCCATCTTTCTTTCCTTCCATCTTTCTTTCCTTCCATCTTTCTTTCCTTTCCATCTTTCTTTCCTTCCATCTTTCTTTCCATCTTTCTTTCCTTCCATCTTTCTTTCCTTCCATCTTTCTTTCTCTTTCTTTCCTGTCCATCTTTCTTTCTTTCCTGTCCATCTTTCTTTCTCTTTCTTTCCTGTCCATCTTTCTTTCTCTTTCTTTCCTGACCATCTTTCTTTCTCTTTCTTTCCTGTCCATCTTTCTTTCTTTCCTGTCCATCTTTCTTTCTCTTTCTTTCCTGTCCATCTTTCTTTCCTGTCCATCTTTCTTTCTCTTTCTTTCTTTCCTTCTTTCTCTCTTTCTTTCCTTTACATCTTTCTCTTTCTTTCCTTTACATCTTTCTTTCTCTTTCTTTCCTTTCCATCTTTCTTTCCTTCCATCTTTCTTTCCATCTTTCTTTCCTTCCATCTTTCTTTCCATCTTTCTTTCCTTCCATCTTTCTTTCCATCTTTCTTTTCTTTCTTTCCTTTCCATCTTTCTTTCCTTCCATCTTTCTTTGCTTCCATCTTTCTTTCCATCTTTCTTTCTCTTTCTTTCCTTTGCATCTTTCTTTCCTTCCATCTTTCTTTCCATCTTTCTTTCTGTCCTTTACATCTTTCTTTCTCTTTCTTTCCTTTACATCTTTCTTTCTTTTCTTTCCTTTACATCTTTCTTTCTCTTTCTTTCCATCTTTCTTTCCTTTCCATCTTTCTTTCTTTTCTTTCCTTTACATCTTTCTTTCTCTTTCTTTCCATCTTTCTTTCCTTCCATCTTTCTCTTTCTTTCCTTTCCATCTTTCTTTCTTTCCTTCCATCTTTCTTTCCTTTCATCTTTCTTACCTTTCTATCTTTCTTTCCATCTTTCTTTCCTTCCATCTTTCTTTCTTTCCTTCCATCTTTCTTTCTTTCCACCTCTCTCTCTTTCCATCTCTCTCTCTTTCTTTCTCCCTCCACCCATTATTTCTCTCTTTGTGACAGCCTACCAGAATAGGTAGGATCTGTGAGAGCAGCTTCCCTGTGCAGCTCTGCTTGAGGAAAATATATCTTTATTATGCCCACTTACCTACCCCCTGTACTGTCCACTCCCCTATACTGTACCCTCCTAATACAGTTCATAATACAGTGGGGCCTCATGTCTAAGTTTTGCCTAAGGCCTCACAAAGTCTAGAGCCGCCTCTGCTGAAATGCAGTTCCCTACATATCATCCCAGTCATCCCTGTCCAACCCCAGGGCTACAGCTTCCCAAGCCCGTCTGCAGGGCCCTATCAATTTGGTAGTTTCCTGGAAGAGGTCCTCCTTATAAAGGCTGGAGACCGGTTTTGATAAAGAATCGCTGTGTGTCAATAATTCTAGGTCACTGGGCTCAAGGTCAAGAGGCTCTCTGCCAAATTGGGAGAAAAAAGCGTGTCTCAATTGAATGTATCTAAAAAAATGTGAGTTTGGTAAGTCATAACGTAGTTTCAAATCATCGAATGTCATTAGGGTACCGTTCACCACAATGTGGTGTAAAATCTTAATTTCCGTATTTAGTCCAGACTATCGGGTCTGGGTAATCCAAAAAATTTGATAAATTAGGGTTTCTCCATAAAGGGAGGTTGGGGGAAAACTGGCAATGATTAGACAGCCTCAGTCCCTGAGTCATGGACCATGCCCTTATCACTGAGCGCATGAAGGATGTCAGGGGATAGGGAGCCCTCAGACCCCTGTAGCCCTCAGACATGAGCAATAACCACAGGCTACCGTCCTGACAATCAAAATGGAACTCCTTTCTTGACACCATTTTTTGGTGAAACTGGGTTTCGTAGTGGAACCAACACTGACCCCCGTAAACTTTTTAGGCACCCCAATTAAGATCAAGGTAGCAAAAGAGTGATGCAGCCAACTCCGGGAACCGCTCACAAAGCACTCCGGCGTAAGCACAGAACCCTTGCAGCCAGTTCCCGAATGTCCGAGGAAGCTGTTTAGATTTGTCTCCCTGCGCCGCAACGTCAATCCGAAGAGATTTGTCGATCGTCTCCCTGTCGGGAGGGACTAGGGTGAGGAAATCAATAAATTTGCGACACCAGATCCTATCCTTGATGTCCTCCTATAGGTGCGCGCCAGTAGGCGAAACTGCCCACAAAGCGCAACCTGCAACGGAGTCAGAACTAACCGCTGGACCCGACACTCCCATGCGAGACAGGACCGATTTTACGACCGTAAAAATGTGTTCGTCCAGCGGGCCCAATATGGCAGCATCACTGGACCTACCCCAAATGAAATCACAATCATAATCACAGATGCAAGACGGTGCAGCCGAAGAAGGGCGACCAGCAGCAGGTCCTGGAGGAACGCCTGGTGTAGGCCTGTGACATCCATCTCCTTGGGGGATAGTGGTGGCTGGCTAGGCAGGAGGATGTTGACAGAAGGAGAGGTCCAGGGGCAGAGGTCCAGGGGCAGAGGTCCGGCCACCAACTATGATGAGACAAGGGGGAGGGCGAGGACAGCAGCTGAGCAGGAGACCCCGGATGGAGGACTCATGGCAGGTGCAGCCCATATCCTAGGCGTGGTGTGCCGGGCGCAGGGAGATGGTGCCGAGCAGCAGACAGGGGCAAGGCTGTGGCGGCAGGTATCAGATGGGAATCTCCCGCCCTGCTGGGCACAAGGAGATGTGGGTAGGCAGTGGTCAGAGGGAAGGGGTGGGAGGCAGGTGCAGCTCGGCCATCCCCCACCCCGCCGGGTGCAGAGGGATGCGGATAAGCAGCTGTCATCTGTGAGGCAGAGTGCATTAGTGTCACAAATAAATCTCCTGCACAGCTGGGCGCAGGGAGAGAAGATGGCAGGGACATGTCTACTGGTGCAGGTAGCGTGGATGGAGCTCCCGACCAAGCCGGGGGCAGGAGGATGAGGACGGGCGGCTACTGCAGAGGCTCTAGACTGCCGTGCCAGTGGACGGGCAGAGCGGGAGGATCTCCGTGGGCCCCCCCAGCCCCTGCCCCGCCGGGTGCGGAACCAGGGACACCATCAGCCTGACACCCGCGGGCGGTGAGCGGAGGCAGGAAGTGCCATGGCTCCCACCCGGGCTGACACATGGGCACTCACAAGGGGGACTGCTGGAGGGCTCTGGGACTCCGTGACCAAGCCGGGTGGGAGCAGGCCCGGGCCGCAGCATCCACAGGTGGGGGGAGGCTGCCGGGGGGAACTCCTGCAGCGGCGGACAGCAGAGTCAGGTGGACTAGGGGGTAAGAGCCGGGACCTGGTGCACCAGAAGTTCCAGAGGAGTGGGGATGAATGGCAGCTGTGTAGGTAGCCCTGGAAGCACTGGGGCTCAGGCGGGAAGGTGGGCAGGTGCGCCTCCGGGCCCTGGAAGCCGGAGGCCCCGCAGATAGCAGTGGAGCCGGGGGGGGGAAGTCATCTCAGGGGAGGAGGGAAAATAGCCAATCAGCCAGTTTGTGGACCCTGGCCAACAGGAGGTCAGTGTCCATTGTAGAGTGTGCGGGGTCCACAGGGTGCAGTGTAGAGGGCAGCTCTTCCAGCCACTTCTTCAAAAGACCCAGAATTCCCTGGGGGCAAACGTTTTCTGAGCTCAGGCCCATCCCATCCCCCATGTTTCCACCAATCATTGGTGACCATCAACCACCTTGTCTGGCACCTGGCCATGCCCCCATCAGTCAAGGCTCTCTTTCCCTATGGGGCTTAAGAGGCCTTCAGCTACGCAGCCCCATACACAACTTGGCAGAGTCAGCGGCATGACTACAAAAGTGGTTCTGATCACCACTGTAATTTCCCATTGTCCACCACCAATGTAAAGAGCATTTTCCCCATCATTCCCTGATGGAATAATCTTAAAAGTGGTTCCCAGAGACCTGAAATCTAGTTCAAGGGTTCCTCTGGGGTAGAAAGGTTGAGAAAAGCTGGTCCAGCTCCTCTGCACCACTGTTCAGCAAGAAGATCACCCCCCCCCCCCGCGCTGTCTGCCGGTCAGTCCACTGGTACTTACCCCATCTAGGCGTCTGGCATCGACGCGGATCGGGCATCCGAGGAGCGGCAGGGATCGGGGCTCCAAGCAGTGGCGGGGATCGGGCATCCAGGCATCAGCGAGGACCGGGCATCCAGGCATCGCCCAGCGGCTCTTCCACTCCTTGCTTCTGCAGTGTGTCTCCTCCCCTCCTCTTAGGCACCCAATAGGATCGCCTGTCCTTTTTTTAGCTAACCAGGTGATGGTTATCAGACCCGCTTCCCAATTGGCCAGGAGGAGGATCAGTGTTGCAACAGCGAATATATTCATTCGCTGTTGCAACAAAACTGAGTGGGCTCCAGGCGCAATGCGCTGCGTCTGAAGCCCACCCTATTTTGAAGCCTATAAGACCCTCTGGCTCTAATCAGGTGCTTCAAATAAAAAAAAACCCAGCCGCTGTAATTTATGCGCCCGGCGTCCCGAAAGGGGCCGGGTGCATGGATAGGGGGGCGGCGCCCGTGCACCCACAATGAACGGGCCGCCCCCCTGCCAGTCCCCCTGCACAAGGGAGAGAGCAGCATTGAGCGGTCTTTATTATAGGAAGTCCCACGCTGGATTACTGCATAGATCTGGAAGAAATACACAAGGACTCACCAAGGTTCAAGAACGAATGACGAATGTATCCAGATAATATTGTTGGAGTTCAGCTTTAAAGCTTGAACGAACCTTACCTTATCTTATCCAAATTACCTAATCCTCCTTCTGAATAACTCTATGCGGTGGTGCCAGAGCCTGCCTCGCGGGTGAGGTTTTACCTGCTCGTGTCTGGACATCGCAAAGTACATTTTCACGATGGCCCAACCCAAACCACACAAATCTCGTTCACCTGAGCCTTAATCTCCCATGTACATGATATCAGATTTAACACAAGATAAGGGTGTGCAAATAAAGCAATTAGTCACCTGAATTATGGTGTGCCGATGCCAAAAGCCAGTTAGCAGCCTAATCCTCCCACAATTGTGCCCTTGACAACCTCATTATCTGTCTCTCCGCCGCTTTTCAGTGCCCATTATCAAAGTCATCCACGTTTTCATCGCTGGGCGCTCCAGGTGTGTCGAATGACATGGATAAAATTAAGTCATCGGAACGTCACAATACGGGACACAAAAATAGATCCATTTTATTATGCTGCATCCTCACGTACTTTCCTATTTATTCCAGGCTATTATCATATGACGAGACTCCTAACTGGTTGCAATTATCTTTAACCCTTTCGCTGTCGGAGCCGTTTTTGCGTTTTTTGCACACGTTTCACCGCTTGAAGGCCAGGCAATTTCTGGGACTTTTTTTTTTTTTTTTGCTCGAAAATTAGTTATAACCCCCAATTATTATATATTTTTTATAAAGCAGAGGCCCTTAAGAACAAATTGGTGGGTTTTTCAATTTTTTATGTCACACAGTATTTTTGCGCAGCGTTTTTTCAAACGCAGTTTTTGGGTAAAAAATTTTTTAAAAAATACACTTTTTAAAATTGTAAATCAAAAAAACACAATTTTTTTTTTTTGTAAAATATAAAAGATGATGTCACGCCGAGTAAATAGATATCAGTACATGTCACGCTCCAAAATTGTGCACGCCCACACAACGGCGACGAACGACATTCTATTTTTTTTTTTTTAGAGAATAAAATAGCTGTAGTTCCAATTTTTTTTATTTCACACAATTTTGCTACAAAGGTCTAGGAAACACATTTCAGTAGAAAATACACTAAAGTTAATTGTAGGGCACACAAACGCTATAAATTACCCAATATTTGGGGTAAAAATATAAAAGATGAGGTAACCACCGAGCAAATAGATACCCAACATGCCAAACTTTAGATGTGCACGCACCTGTGAAATGGCGACAAACGTCAGTACCCTATATTTTCCAGAGGCGAAAATTTAAAAGCCCCCTATAGGTCATCAGTTTTGCGATACGAAGGAGGTCGGGTGCTAGAAATATTTCTCTCACTCCGGCGTGTGCCGCGATATGTAACGCGTGTATTGCAATCAACGTTTTCATGCGTAGGCGCCCCTGATGTGTAAGTTTACATTTGTACATATGTATATGTGGGGGTGGGGGGGCCTCAAAAAAATTGGGGGGGGGCGGGGGATTTTATTTGGTTGGGTGTAACTTTAATTTTGTACAATTTAATCATTATTTTTTTTTTTTTTTAACTTAACTTTTCTTTTCATCACATAGGGGACAAATGTGATGATTATTTGGTGAGAGGTTTTCATTAATGAGATATCCAGGGTCTCAATAATATTAATTCATTTTTTGTATATTTTCTATATGTTTCTATTTTATTTAGGGAATAAAATAGGGGTAGCTCCCATTTTTTTTATTTCTCACAATATTACCGCAAAGGTCTAGGACACACAACATTTTAGTAAAAAATACACTAACATAAATTGTAGGGCACACAAACGCTATAAATGACCCAATTTTTTGGTAAAATATTAAAGATGAGGTTGCACAAAGTAAATCGATACCCAACATGTCAAACCTTAAATTTGCGTGCGCACGTGACATGGCGACAAATTTTAGTACCCTATATTTTCTAAAAGCGAAACTTTTAAAAGCCCCCTAAAGGTTATCAGTTTAGCGTTACGAAGGAGGTCTGGTGCTAGAAATATTGCTCTAACTCCAGCATGCAAAACTATATGTAACATATGTATCGCAAGCAACGTTTTCATGCTTAGGCGCACCCGACGTGTGTGTTTATGTTTGTACATGCGTATTTGTGGGCTTGGGTGTAACTTTAATTTTTTACAATTTTTTTTCTTAAAAAGTCCCCTATGTGATGATTGTATGGTGACAGGTCCTCTTTAATGAGACATACAGGGTCTAAAAGACCCCAGAAGTCTACTCTGTGCTCCACTGAATGTAATGCGATGCAGATTGCATCAAATTACATTCTTTCCCAGCCAAGCTGGCTGTAGAAACCGACAGGGGGACCCATCTTGAGTAAGGGCAGCTGATTCATGTAGCATTTACAGGGCCTTGAAAAAGCCTTCATACCTCTGGAGATTTTCCACATTTTGTCATGTTACAACCAAAAAATGTAAATGTATTTTATTGGGATTTTTTTGTGATAGACGAACACAAAGTGGCACATAATTGTGAAGTGGAAGGAAAATGATAAATGGTTTTCAATTTTTTTTTTACAAATAAATATGTGAAAAGTGTGGGGGGTACATTTGTATTCAGCCCCCCTGAGTCAATACTTTGTAGAACCGCCTTTCTCTGCAATTACAGCTGCAAGTCTTTTTGGGATGTCTCTACCAGCTTTGCACATCTAGAGAGGGACATTTTTTCCCATTCTTCTTTGCAAAATATCTCAAGCTCTGTCAGATTGGATGGAGAGCGTCTGTGAACAGCAATTTTCAAGTCTTGCCACAGATTCTCATTTGGATTTAGGTCTGGACTGTGACTGGGCCATTCTAACACATGAATATGCTTTGATCTAAACCATTCCATTGTAGCTCTGGCTGTATGTTTAGGGTCGTTGTCCTGCTAGAAGGTGAACCTCCGTCCCAGTCTCAAGTCTTTTGCAGACTCTAACAGGTTTTCTTCTAAGATTGCCCTGTATTTGGCTCCATCCACCTTCCCATCAACTCTGACCAGCTTCCCTGTCCCTGCCAGGGGCGGATCCAGAGCCTAGTCTCGGGAGGGGCACTGCCATAAAATTTTGCGGGCAATTTGTCGGGCAATGGCTGGTGTTGGCGCTTCAATCATAACAGCACCATGGTTGATGTGGTGTCAGGATGATTGAGGCGCATTATTTATATTATTACATTGTAATGTAAAATGAAATCGTTCAACTCACCATAATGCAGAATCATTGGGAGCCCTGAGCGTGTCACTTGCTACCGTCGCCTGCCACCAGATGCAGCGTGTCACTTGCCAATGTCGCCTGCCACAACATGCGGATTGTCACTTGCCAATGTCGCCTGCCACAAGATGCGGATTGTCACTTGCCAATGTCGCCTGCCACAAGATGCGGATTGTCACTTGCCAATGTCGCCTGCCACAAGATGCGGATTGTCACTTGCCAATGTCGCCTGCCACAAGATGCGGATTGTCACTTGCCAATGTCGCCTGCCACAAGATGCGGATTGTCACTTGCCAATGTCGCCTGCCACAAGATGCGGATTGTCACTTGCCAATGTCGCCTGCCACAAGATGCGGATTTTCACTTGCCAATGTCGCCTGCCACAACATGCAGATTGTCACTTGCCAATGTCGCTTGCCACAACATGCGGATTGTCACTTGCCAATGTCGCCTGCCACAACATGCGGATTGTCACTTGCCAAGTTGCCAGTGGATGTGTCCTAGAGTGAGGGCGGGCAGTGAGAGATATTGTAACTCATCAGAACATGCATGCAAAAGCATGTTGCATTGCGGCCATCTTGGTACACCCTCACTTGTCAGCAGTAAGACTAGAGTTAGAAGTCGGTAAGCAGACATCTTTATACACCCACCGGAGTCTTGCTTTTCACAGTTATTTTTAATAGTAAACTCAGCTTATTTAGTGAAATATAAGTTGAGTTTACTGTTGAAAATAACTATGATAAGCAAGACTCTGGTGGGTGTATAAAGATGTCCGCTTGCCGACTTACAAACACTAGGCTTACTGTGGACAAGTGCGGGAGTACCAAGATGGCCGCGACGCAACGTCCCTTCAGTCACATTATCAGAAGGGGAGCGGCTTCAACACCTGCCTGCTCGCTGCCTCGCTCAGCCTCAGTCACACAGCAGCCGCCCGCTCCAGGCCCTGTCACACTGTCACGTCGGTCGGCTCTGAGAGACTCGAGTCCGACCTCCGACGTGACGCCGTGACTCACTCACTCACTGCAGTGTGAGTGTGACTGACCGTGACGTCACTCGTTGCTAATGCCAGGGCCGCCTGGCGTCTAGCAACGAGTGCAGAGCAGGGAAGAGGCTCCACCCACCTTCAGTGTCAGTGACCGCCGCCGCCACCCGTACATACCACACGCGAGTCTCTCTCTCGGCGCCGCTGATCGGCACATGTGAGAGAGACTCGGGCCGGCAGCGGAGCGCAGGAGACAGTTACATTAAGAGTGTGTGTGCTATTATTTCGGGGGGGGCAATTGCCCTGTTGCCCCCCCCCTGGATCCGCCCCTGGTCCCTGCTCAAGAAAAGAATCCCCACAACATGATGCTGCCACCACCATGTTTCACGGTGGGGATGGTGTGTTCAGGGTGATGTGCAGTGTTAGTTTTCCGCCACACATAGCATTTTGCTTTTAGGCCAAAAAGTAAAATTTTGGTCTCATCTGACCAGAGCACCTTCTTCCACATGTTTGCTGTGATCCCCACATGGCTTCTCACAAACTACAAACAGGACTTCTTATGGCTTTCATTCAACAATGACTTTCTTCTTGCCACTCTTCCATAAAGGTCAGATTTGTGGAGAACACGACTAATAGTTGTCCTGTGGACAGATTCTCCCCCCTGAGCTGTGGATCTCTGCAGCTCCTCCAGAGTTACCATGGACCTCTTGGCTGCTTCTCTGATGAATGCTCTCCTTGTCAGTTTAGGTGGACGGCCATGTCTTGGTATGTTTGCAGTTGTGCCATACTCTTTCCATATGTGGATAATGTATTGAACAGAGCTCCATGACATGTTCAAAGCTTGGAATTTTTTTTAATAACCTAACCCTACATTAAACTCCACAACTTTATCCCTGACATGTCTGGTGTGTTCCTTGGCCCTCATGATGCTGTTTGTTTACTAAGCTTCTCTAACAAACCTGTGAGGGGTTCACAGTACAGCTGTATTTATACAGAGATTAAATTACACACAGGTGGACTCTATTTACTAATAAGGTGACTTCTAAAAAGCAATTGGTTACACTAGATTTTAGTTAGGGGTATCAGAGTTAAAGTGGTGTTCCGGCCGAAATTATACTTTTTAAATAAAAATACCCCTATAATACACAAGCTTAATGTATTCTAGTAAAGTTAGTCTGTAAACTAAGGTCTGTTTTGTTAGTTTATAGCAGTAGTTTGTTATTTTATAAACTTAAAGCAGGCCGTGGCCATCTTAAGTCTGGGCATCTGAAGCCAGACTGCATTTCTTCCTGGATCTCATCCTTGCAGATCTCGCACATGCTCAGTGCAGCACAAGCAGTGTAATAGGTTTCAGGTCAGGTTTCCACAGCAACGGCAGTGTCAGAGGAAGTTGCCGCCCCTTCCCAGAAGGCATTGCAAACAGGAAATGATGCAATGGGCCGCGGCCAGGGAGGAGGAAGTGAAAAATGAATACAGCAGATATACAGTAAGTGCTGAGAAATTTTTTTTTAAAAAATATCCAACTCGTTTACAGTGCACAGTTTAGTGAGGGATGCTGAAGAATTGTAAAAGTGGGTGGAACTCCACTTTAAGGAGGCTGAATACAAATGCACGCCACACTTTTCAAATATTTAACCATTTATCATTTTCCTTCCACTTCACAATTATGTGCCATTTTGTGTTGCTCTATCACATAAAATCCCAATAAAATACATTTACGTTTTTTGGTTGTAACATGACAAAATGTGGAAAATTTCAAGGGGTGGGAATACTTTTTCAAGGCACTGTACTTCCTGGAATGCACCTGGGAAAGCCAGCAGGAAGGTGTGCTTAGCAGAGAAAACCCCTCCTGAAGACTCCTGGGATGTGTAGCACTACCCCCCCCCCCCCCGCAGAGGTTGCAGATGTCTGGGTTCCCCACTGCTGCATAGTCAGGCACACAACAACTTCAACTTGCAGCTTCAATAGATCCTACTCCCTTTTCCTGTACAGCTCCAATTGATTCCTCCTCCTTTGATTGTACAACTCTGATTAACGAACAGTCTTTTTTAGATCAGCAACAGCCCCTTATAGACTAGAAACTAGTAGCACAAAGTGATGTAAACTGCATCCTGCAGTATCCCCAACTCCCCTTGTAGAAACGTGGCTGGTGGAGAAGCACTATACAAATTTCACGCACATAAGTAAGCACACCATTATGAAAAAAGTCCACAATATGTCCCCAGAGAGGTAATAATGGAATAACCACAGGGGAATCCTATGTAGTTCTATGAGTCCTACATAATCATTGGATAATAGCACTGTGCGGCACTTACTGATTGTGTTTTCATTTTTGAGTTATAATATTTCGGAATCTATAAAATTTAGATGACACGCAAGGGAACTTCCTGCCTCTGAAGACGTCGCGGCTAGATGATGAAACGCGTTAGTCAGCTGTTTACCTGCGTCACTTCGGGCCTCACGAGTGGAACACACATCAAGCCATAGGTGGCCTCCATTTTTTGGGATTGCACTAAAGGACCGATCATTTTTATATATACAGTGGCGCTTTTTAAATGCAGTTTAAATAAATATATTTTAAGCTTTTACACTACGAGAGGCTCCCTCTCCGTTTCTTCTATTTTCACATTCCATCATACTGCCAGCCACCTGCATCTGCTGGAGTAACATCGGGATTACAGAGTGACATCAGGAAACCACCAGGACCATCGGGATAGGTCTCCCAAAGGACCCACATGCCCTTCTGACTTCCCTTGCTTTACAGCAAGAGAGTCATGCCATCTGGTGAGTATGTGGTGTTAACGTTGTGTGCACAAGGTGAAATAATCATTACAGGGGGTTTCCTGGGAAACAGGTTCCCCAAAATTTAAGACTGCACTATGAATATGGATTTTGGTTTTGCACTATTTTTAAAATTTGTAAAATTTTGCACGAAAACTTCTTTATTTTAGTTTATATTTTGAGCACTACCGTGTATATAGGGTGCCTGTATTGGCACAGATATTGGCATGTACCATTTTATCATATTGTGATCATTCACGCGACAGAGTTTGAAAAAGCAAGTGCTGCCTCAGTTACATTGTATTGGTTTATAGACCAGTTTGGGTATATTGGTCAGCAGCTGCACATATTTCAATCACATTGTATTCACATAGGCGCAAGTGGCACCTTGGTTATATACTTCTGTAGCACCCTTGTCTTAAACTGGGCTGCTAGTAAATTTAGTTAGTGCTAGGTGGTAACTAGCCTGGCTAATTTGTAAGTGAATATGCTTTTCTCAGCCAATCAGCAGGAGTTTCTTTGGCCGCTGAGGCTGCTGGGAAAGTCTATTTATTTGGAGAGAGTCAGGGGATTGTTTTGGTGGGTGTGTGTGGAGCAGCAGCCAAGGCCTGAAGCATGGGGCCTAACCACGTGTAAAGGGGCTCATCCTGAGGGAAGCCTGATCGCTGCCAGGTGGCATAGGAGAAGACGTTGCCAGAGGGTCAACCACTCTTGTTGCCAGAGGCAGGAAGCAAAGGGATGGAGTTCTGAAGGAGTACCAGAGGAGATTCTTCATCAGCCGGGGACTGTGAAGTAGCTGGGAAAGCTTCAGGAGAGAACTCATCCAAGACGTACAGCGGTCAACAGGGAAACCCCACTGACAACTGAATGAGGAATCGGTTGTTAAGAATGCGGCAGCCCCACTCCTTAACAACCGATAATTGCCAGCTTTTTTTTTCCATTTCAGCCGTCCCGCTGATAACTGAAAGAACCGAGCCTGAAAGTATCAAAGTCAGGTATCTGAGCATTTTTGGCCCAACCCCCAGACGACGACGTCCTATCGTGACGAAACGCGTAGGGTGTGGCCTACGACGCTGACGTCACTACGCTGTTCCTCTCTGCTGAGCTGGATGGGAAGTGTATGCACAGCGGGAAGCCTGCGGAGACGCCGTATCATCGTGATTACCTATACACTCGTTTATTGGATTTTCTTGTAAGTGCATCTTTTTATTCATTAAAATTTATTGGTTGGAACGATTACACTATGGGAGCCTTTCTTGTTCTTATTTCTGGAGCCATACAGCTTTAGCCTCAGACGCAGATGCCAGTATAGGTTGTTGTAATCTCCCATATGCCTAGTCAGAGCGTTGTTGGTCTTCTGAGTCGGTAAGGAGCCTCATATTCACTTGGGTGTACTCACCTCTTGGGAGATTGGATTTTCTTTATCACGGATTCTGGATCAGCCTTTTTATGCTTATGAACTTTATATTTTTTTGGAATTGCACTATTTGTGATGGGACTCTTTGTGTGATTTTTTTGGTTCATTTGACACTATTATTTGAGTATTTTAATTATACACATCCTTTAGTGGCTATAATAATTTTATGGTATGTTTTTTATGTTATCAGTTATGGTATCATCGTTCACAAATTTTTCATAATTTTTTCTTTTTTCACTTATTGGTTATCCTTAGCGCTGCATAATTTTATTATTATTATCTGAGCATTTGCACCATGAGGCTAGTCTGGGGTTGCCATCTCCTCCGCAAAACTCAAAACTGTTTCTTTTTTTTCCCCACTCCAGTCTTGGGACTAGCTAGGTATTCACCTGCTGCTCAGAAGCTCGGAGCCAGCTTGGCCCAGCGCATATCTTCTCGTTACAGATATAAAAACACCTCCCTAAGTAATTGCACTCCTTTGCATGGGAAAACAGAGGGAAAATGTCTGGAATGAGACGGAGGATGAGATTAAATGTTTCTGGCTCGCCTCCACTATTTCTGAGATTAAACCCTCTGAGCCAGCTTATGCCTTTCAAGGCTTGGTTTTGCAAGCTTTGATACAGCATGGGTAATGAGGCCAGAATTATGATCATCTTGCAGTTGTGCAACTGGGCGTTGATTAATTTTTTACAGCTCCGGGTGAAATTATAACTTGTGTATATTGTACTGTATTTATACATATTGGACGGACTGGCTGTGTTTTGTGGTTGTTGACCTAGTTGTCTTAGTAACAAATTGAAATTGAGAGCATCAGTCATTACATAGGGGCTGGCAGATGACTTCTTTACCTTACCTGAATCCATGGTTAGGTATTATGCTGTGTCCAAAGTCTTTTATCTTCTGGACTGCAGAGTGGAAAGATGCTTCTTTGGCAGGCAGTATCTTGCAGTATCCCTTCTAATTGACTGTTGAGCAGTGGGATCCTCTTTGGCTCCAGAAAACTGCATAGGCACAATAATGTCACAATGAAGGGCAGCAAAAAGACCAGTCGGTGGAGGGCCCAATGCTGGATCACTGTTTCCCACTTCTAGAAGAGGCGCCATTGGGGGACATGGACCAGGGCTGGATTAAGAGCATCATGGGCATTGTGCTGAGGATTTGGGTGGAAAGAAATAGGGAGACGAGGAAGCTGGCAGCTCTGCAGGAGGACAAGGGGGGGTCCGATGGTCAGCTGGGGATAATCTCACTCTATGGCTCTCCATGAAGCAGCTGAAAGCCACAGGAGGAAGGGGAGGAGAAACAGCTTTCAGCTGCTTCAGGTAGAGCTATACAGGGAGATTGGTGTTTGTAATTGACCCCTCCTGCTGCACCGATTCCCCCTGCTCCAAGAGGTACCATGAGTCTCTCATGGGGTCCCCTACTGGCCCTGGGCCCTAGGGCATTGCCCGATCGCCCAAATGGCCAGTCTGCCCCTGCTGGGCCTAAATAGGGTGGGGACCTGGAGCTGCAACAATAGCTGCTATGTCAATCTGGCCCCCGGCTGAATCTAATTGAAAAAAAATATAAAAAATACTATTGTAAAAAAATAATAAGAATAAAAAGATACTCACACCATTTTCATTGTGATCGTCAAGTCCTTTGAACTCAGCTGATCACAGAACAGGGTAAAGGGCCAATCACAGCGGCCCTTTACCACCTCATTTGCTGACAGCTGATCACGGAAGTAAACAAAAGCCGATTATCGGCTGTTCTTCTCTTCACAATCAGCGAGAGGAGAAAAAAGAAAGCCGGTAACCGGATACTGTTACAGGGACATCGTTCCCAACTTGTGCCCACCAGTGCCGCTAATCAGTGCCAACCAGTGCTGTTAATCCATGCCCATCAGTGCTGCTAATCAGTGCCACCTATCAGTGTCCAGCAGTGTCAATCAATGCCGCCCATCAGTGTCACCAATCAGTGATGTCTATTAGTGCCGCCTACCAGTGCCTATCAGTGCGACCTATCAGTGCCACCTCAGTGCCCTTCAGTGCCGCCTATCAGAGCCCATCAGTGCCACCTATCAGTGTAACCTCACCAGTGCCACCTCATCAGTGCCCATCAGTGAAAGAGAAAATTTACCTGCTTGCAAAATGTTATAACAAACTATATTTCGGTCTTTTTTTCAATCTATATTTCGGTCTATATTTCGGTCTATATTTCGGTCTATATTTCAGTCTTTTTTTCATTTCTTTAGCAAAGCATAACAACCCAGTAGTGATTAAATACCACCAAAAGAAAGCTCTATTTGTTTGAAAAAGAATTAAAAAAATTTCATTTGGGTACAGTGTAGTATGACGCGCAATTGTCATTCAAACTGCGACAGCGCTAAAAGCTGAAAATTGGCCTGGGCAGGAAGGGGGTACAAGTGCCCAGTCAGCAAGCGGTTAAAAACAAGTCAGCATTGGCATCTCCCAAAATTTGGGACTTGAGAGGTTCCCTTTAAGATACTATAAATTCAGATTGCACACAATATAAAGTCAAAAAAACAATGATTTGTGGTAAGATAAAATTCCACCTTCTGAAAATCATTCACCTAACAAAATCAACAGGCATATCCAACGAGACTGTGCAGAAATGGTTTTGCAAATATTGTTTTGAATTGTAATCACCGATGTCTAGACTTCACCGGTTAATGATTGTCGCACAATCAGGCTGGGGGCAAGGTGAAACTGGCAATGGTCCATGTCACAGGGATCACTCCAAAACTCCATTAGACAGGCAACGCGTACATTGACGGCGCTATATAAATAAGTATACAAGAGAGCCGCTCGACATCAGCTTTAAATTCCTATGCCATAAAATGTACATAAATGCTATAATCAATTAACCATCATATGTTAAATAAAACTTATATGCAAAAAAAAAATTATAAGTGCTCCACAAGTCCAGAGATGAATTAGTGGAATTAACAAAATTAGTGACAGTTCACTGGATTGGTGCTCCAACCAGTGGCGGCCGCTTATGCAGACGCCGTCCCCCTAATCCATGCACCCGTCCCCCAATCTACATGCGGTGTGCTGGCTCTAATTGGCTTCAAAAAAGGGTGGGCTCGGGGAGCAAGAACACTGCGCCCCCCCCAATTGTGTGACATTAGCAAATTAATATTCGCTAATGTCTTCCTATTTCTCCTCCCAGCCAATCAGGAAGCGGGTCCTCCTGAGACCCGATTGGCCGGGAGTCCTAAGACCCCATTGGCCATGAGTCCTAAGTCCTGATTGGCCGGGAGGAGAAGCGACCATCAGGACCTCTGTTTTGTTTGGTTTAGTTTCAATTCGTTATTTACATAAATTCGTTTAGTTAAATTCGTTTTCGGGATTTGTTTGTTTATTCGTTTTGGAATCGATTCGAAAAGTTTTCAAATCAATTTCGAATAGTTTTCGAATTCGAAAACTTTTCAAATCAATTTTGAATAGTTTTCGAATTCAAAAAGTTTTCGAATGTGAAAAGTTTTCTAATTTGAAAAGTTTTCAAATTCGAATAGATTTCGAATTCAAATAGTTTTCCAGAATGGAAGGAGTGTTTAATTTCCTACATTCCTTCCATGATAGCGGCGAAAGATAGGTTCATACAATTTAAGTTTCTACACAGAGCGTACGTCACCCCACAGAGACTGGCGCGCATTTATGATCAAAGGGACCCCAATTGTCAGAGATGTAGGCAGGAAGTGGGCACCTTTTGGCACATGGTCTAGTCCTGTCCCAAACTCAAACCCTTTTGGTTAGCAGTGGCCACCACACTGAGCGATGTCACAGGTTTGAATGTACCGGTTGACCCTCAGATACTATTGCTTAGCCATTTGGAGGATATTGAGGGAGACAGATATAGTAAACTGTGTCTTACCTTTGCATTATATTATGCTAGGCGTGAAATATTAATGGTATGGAAAAAGGCAGAGCCTTCTACTTTGGCATCATGGAAAAGGTCAGTGAACATGGTACTTCCCCTGTACAGATTGACATATGAAAGTAGGCAATGTCCAGGAAAGTTCGATAAGATCTGGTTGGAGGAAATCTAGTGTCTCTTTGACTACTCTCCCGCTGCCTGTTCCCTCTTCCCCCCCCCCTGCCTTTCCTTCGCTCCCCTTCCCCCCCTCTTCCCCCCCTTCCCTCCTCCCCTTTCCCTCTTCCCCCCCCTTGCCTTTCCTTCGCTCCCCTTCCCCCCCTCTCCCCCCCCCTTCCCTCCTCCCCTTTCTGATGCCTTAGGAGTTCCCTTCACTGGAGCTAAGGAGCCAAGCCCAACCCCTGAGAAACAATCCCACATCCAATGGCGGTCGCTCCATTAGGGGCGCAAAGGTGCCACCCCCCCTAATCCATGCGCCCAGCCCCTAATCTACATGCGGTGTGCAGGACGTATGGATTTCAATTTTTTTTTTTTTTGAAACACATGATAAGAGCCTGATGCTCTAATTGGCTTCAAAAAAGGGTGGGCTCGGGGCGCTGAGCACTGCGCCCTGAGCCCACCCAGTTGTCTGACAATAGCAATTTAATATTCATTATTGTCTTCCTGATTCTCCTCTCGGGCCGATCAGGAAGCGGGTCCTAAGACCCGATTGGCCGAGAGGAGAAGTGACCAAATTGGGGCCGCCACATAGGAAGCCGCCGAGGAGGAGACGCAGGGGGAAGCTGAAGCTGCCGGTGACTTAGATGGGGTGAGTGCGTAGCTGGTTGGCGGACGGGCATGCGATAGGCTGGTGGTGTTTGGATTACCGAGCAAGGGGGGGGTGGGGGGTTTGACTGATGGAGCGACCAACCGACTCATCTGGGGGGGGTGATTGGATTGTTTGACGCCCCCCCAAAAAATGAAATGGAGCACCAGCCGCCACTGCCCACACCATAATGCCCTTTCCACCAAAGGTCCATAAAGACATGGATGAACAAGTTTGGGGTGGGGGAACTTGACTGGCCTGCACAGAGTCCTGACCTCAATCCAATAGAACACCTTTGGGATGAATTATAGTGGAGCCAGGTAATAAATGGTTGCTTTTTGGGTTTAACACCACTTTAATTTTACCTTCCCCATTGACTCCAATACATTTCACCAAAATGTCAAAGTTTTGCCATCATTTCAAATAAATCAAAACGTTAAATGTCACTGATCCCCGGAGAAGGCTATTATATGAAAGGTCTGTAGCATTACATCATTTAATAATTTAGGGGGAAAGGCTCTTGGCGTCCAAACAAGCGTTCTGGAGATAAGAGCAAAGCCTAGGCTGCCAAAAGTAATGATATAAAAATGAAGATAATAAGACTTCGAACCTTTATGGCATTCCTTAAGGAAGAAAATCTGCCGTCTCAGCATTGCCCGGGGCGGCTCGTCTGCAGACCAGCAGCCCTCTCTGTGCTCTACAAACCAGCAGTGTGTTTCCATTCTGCACAGTCAGAATGGCTGAAGAAGTAATTGTCTTTCCTATATGTTTTTCATAGAGACAAATAATGACATGCAGGGCAAACAAGGTAAATATATCATGAAGATTTATGACTAACACAGAGGACTGAAGAAACATTTTCTTATTCAAAGTATGGCATTGAAGTCCCACATAACCTCTTTACCTTGGAGGAACCCTTGAAAAAAAAAAAATGAGATCTCGGGGAACCTCTGCAAAAATGTTTTGTTCTGCAGGTCGCAGTATATGGATATAACCATTCATCCGTGCTCCGTGCAAATCTCTAACCATTCATTGGTGCTCACTGCAAATCTCTAACCATTCATTGGTGCTCAGTGCAAATCTCTAACCATTCATTGGTGCTCACTGCAAATCTCTAACCATTCATTGGTGCTCACTGCAAATCTCTAACCATTCATTGGTGCTCACTGCAAATCTCTAACCAGTCATTGGCATAGCTCCCAACTGTCCCTGATTTCGAGGGACTTCCCCTGATTTGGGGCAATGTCCCTCTGTCCCTCATTCCTCCTCATTCGTCCCTCATTTTGGTCTGATCTCTATAGATGTTTTTAAATTGCACTTTTTATCTATCAAAAAGCGTTTCCCAGTGCTAAACCTTTCATCTGATTTCTAAATTGCTGCATCTGTAAATTCCAAAAGCCAATATAAAGGAATATTAGTGGTAAAAAAAGGCACTTGTGGGTTTAACCAATCTTGTTTTTTTTGTACAGTTCTCCTTTAAGGGGGCATGGCAAGGGGTGTGTCCTATGCCTGCCTGCTTTTGCTGATAGGTGTCCCTCATTCCCATCTCAAAAAGTTGGGAGGTGTGGTCATTGGTGCTCTGTGCAAATCTCTAACCATTCATTGGTGCTCTGTGCAAATCTCTAACCATTCATTGGTGCTCAGTGCAAATCTCTAACCATCATCAGTGCTCAGTGCAAATCTCTAACCATCATCAGTGCTCAGTGCAAATCTCTAACCATTCATTGGTGCTCAGTGCAAATCTCTAACCATTCATTGGTGCTCAGTGCAAATCTCTAACCATTCATCTATACTCAGTGCAAATCTCTAATAATGTATCAGTGCTCAGTGCAAATCTCTTACCATCATCAGTGCTCAGTGCAAATCTCTTACCATCCATTGCTACTCAGTGCAAATCTCTAGCCATCATCAGTGCTCAGTGCAAATCTTCATCCATGCTTCTTTGCTCAGTGCAAATCTGTAACCATCATCAGTGCTCAGAGCAATTCTCTAACCATGCATCCGTGCTCAGTTCAAATCTGTAACCATTATCAGTGCTCAGTGCAAATCTCTAATAATGCATCAGTGCTCAGTGCAAGTCTTCATCCATGTATCAGTGCTCAGTGCAAATCTCTAACTATACATTGGTGCTCAGTGCAAATCTCTAATACAGTAATGCATCAGTGCTCAGTCCAAATCTCTATCCATGCATTGTGTTTAGTGCAAATCTCTAACCATGCATCAGTGCTCAGTGCCAATCTTAATCCATGCATCCTTGCTCAGTGCAAATATATAACTATACATCAGTGCTCAGTGCAAATCTCTAACCATGCATTACTGCTCAGTGCAAATCTCTAACCATGCATTAGTGCCCAGTGCAAATCTTCATCCATGCATCAGTGCTCAGTACAAATCATCAGCGTGCATCCGTGCTCAGTGCAAAGTTCTTACAGGTCCCATTAAAGTACTCTGCTTCTCTTCCTGTATTTTATTTATTGTTAAGAGATCATGGGAGGATCCCAGGGTAAGGAAGACTCCTTCAGGGAGCGTCTCTATGTTTGAGTCATTGCCATAGAAACATTTGTAAAGGGGAGGAGTTAGTAAGATGACCACGCCCATGTGGGGACCCCAAAAATATTTCTGCACCCAGGCGTCTGTGACCCTTGGATCGGCCCTGATTCTCACCTTATATTGATGCTCTTAGTTTACACGTGCTGTTAGCGGCGGTAAAAACACACAGTTGAGCCATGTTTTTTTATTAGCACCCAACTGCTCTCCCTTAAACTGCAAAAGTACCAGCTGGGGGTGTGCACATGCTGTGCTCATGATGCTTTGGAATTTAAGCCGCACTACTGCCCGCTGAATGCAACCCATTTACGGCCTGGTTGTGCAGCATTTAGGGGGTTATAACAGGCAGTGAGGAGGGGACATATTTCTTTCTCACTGCCTGCAAAATTCCCAAAAGTGATTTGAGCTCAGATCACTTTTCAGTGGGGCGGAAGTCCTCGCCACAGGTGTCAAGGAGCCCAAACTTTGTATCGATGCTCAGTGCAAAACTCTAAACGTTGCATTGATTCTTTGTGCAAAATATATAACAGTTTTATTAATGAGGGTATGTACTGTAGATACACTGTAACAAGTCATAAGCTAATAAAGCAGAATGAAATAGTACCGCAATTATCTAAGTCACAAAAAAAAAAAAACCCACTAACTTTGCATTACTGCTCAATGGAAATCTGTCATTTTGCGTTGGTGCAAGCTCTCATTGATGCTCAGTGCAAACGATGTTCACATTCATTTCTTATTTCTGATTGCAGTCTCTAGCTCTGAGTCATACATACAATACAAACAGGAAAGAAATGTTTTTTTTTTTTACGCATTGCCAACCTTTGAGATTTTCACATTTTCAGATGAAAAAACAAAAGGCAACCAAACACACAATCCCCCTGTTCTTTCTGTCCGGCCTGTAAATTTCAGGAATTACCTCCCATATGGGGGCATTCCAACAAGTCTGCTTCAAATCTCTGGAGATCTGTCATATGTCAATCTCAGAATCTAGGAATATCTTGCACTTGCTAACACAATAAATCAGCCTTTCTTAACCTTTCACCCCAGAGGAACCCCTAAAATAATTCTCAGGTCTCAGGGAACCTTTTACTAAAACAAAATTCACTTTTTATCTTTCAAAACGTGTTTCCCTGTGCTAAATCTTTCATCCAATTTCTAAATTGCAGCATTTTAAAAGCCATCATAAAGGAATAGTAGTGGTAAAAAAAGTCCTTGTGGATTTAATTAACCTTTTTTTTTTGGTTAATTCTTCTTTAAGGGGGTGTGGCAGGGGGCGTGTCCTATGCCTACATTCGTTTGTTAGTAGGTGTCCCTCATTCCCATCTCAAAATGTTGGGAGGTATGTATATGTAGCAATAACTCACGGTGGAGCTGCTGGTTTAAAGCGGGCTGTTACCGTCACCTTCGTTAAATCAATTTCACCAGAACCGGGTCTAGGGTCCCATTGAGCTTAATACCAGACAATGTAGGCACCGGACACTTGAGTATCTTTTCCAAAGTTTTAATAAAGAGTAACTGAAGGAAGTAGCAGGAAAGAGGTAGTTCAAATACCTTTTCTTTGTGTAGTATTAGAAATTGGAATCTTGTAGATGAATGTACTCTCCTTTTAGAGTTGAATCTTTGCCGCCCGGATAGGTTTCTCGCACTAACCTAGCAGCCGATACGCAGCACGAACAAAAGTCTCTGCCACAGACTTGAATGTAATAGAAACCCGTACAATTCTCTGCCACAGGATGTAATGGTTTACGATGAACAGCAAACACAGCACTAGAACCTTTAAGCCGACCCGGCAGTACTATGCGGTAGGTTAACTTTAGGATGCATCCTCCAACCGAGTCACCAGGCCCCTCTCCAGACCAGCACTCTGCATGATCCTTCCATGACGGGTCCTCCCCTGGGATCTTCTCAGTTGTCCAGCTTCTTCCCGTACGACAGACAGCCCAGGACCATTCCTTCGCCGCTGTGGTAGGCCCCAGACAGGCTTCTGGGCCCACCCACACGCTGCAGCAACGTGGTCCTCCCGGTCGGAGGACCACGCGGTAGTACTCCTAACACATACCTGTCGGCCAGGAGGGCCAGCAGGTGGAACAAAAAGACACTAAAACATGGCGTCTGTTCCATAAATACCCTCTCCCAGAATGCAACTCGGAGGACCACCTCCACCGAGTTATCTTCGGGACAGAAGAGCACCCATACACTTTAACGTGTTGCCTTTCCAACACCAGCCCATGGCGATATCGACACCCACAGGCACAGTGTGAAACTACATGCAACTCAGCCAAACTGGAACAGAGGCCAAATCTGACTATGTATAAAAACAGATAACCCACTAAATTTACCTATAAGCGGTAGATTGAAAATCTACCAGCGCTACATATACATCAGGGTTTAAAGAGGAACTGCAGTCTGCTCACATAATTTGTAATAAAAACCTCTTTGCCATTCTTAAGCTTCCCTCCCACCACTTTGCATATTATTTTATATATACTGTGATTCTTTACTTGCCAAATATGCTGCAGAAATCTCCCTCCACTGAGTCTGGCTGCAACCATTTAAACTGTGAGCAGCTTAAGCTGCTGCCTGTTCACTTCCTGGATTTACGAAGAGGCACACCTCCAGCCCTGCAGCTCTCATTGGCCCTCTTATGACTCATCCCCCCTCCCTTCCTGGCAAACTTTCACCAGAGTGAGACAGAGCTGTGCATTATGTCATAAGCCTAGACCAGTGATGGAGAACCTTGGCACCCCAGATGTTTTGGAACTACATTTCCCATGATACTCATGCACTCTGCAGTGTAGTGGAGCATCATGGGAAATGTAGTTCCAAAATATCTGGGGTGCCAAGGTTCGCCATCGCTGGTCTAGGCTAATGACCAGACAAGTAACAGGAAGTGGACTGTATAAGGTATTTACTGGCAGAAAAAAAATTACTATCCAAAGTTAAAATCACAAGGGCAGAAGATTTAACCACTTCAGCCCCGGAAGGTTTTACCCCCTTCCTGACCAGAGCACTTTTTACAATTCAGCACTGCGTCGCTTTAACTGCTAATTGCGCGGTCATGCAATGCTCTACCCAAACGAAATTTGCGTCCTTTTCTTCTCACAAATAGAGCTTTCTTTTGATGATATTTGATCACCTCTGCCGTTTTTATTTTTTTCGCTATACACGGAAAAAGACCGAAAATTTTGAAAAAAAATGATATTTTCTACTTTTTGTTCTAAAAAAAATCCAATAAACTCAATTTTAGTCATACATTTAGGCCAAAATGTATTCGGCCACATGTCTTTGGTAAAAAAAATGTCAATAAGTGTATATTTATTGGTTTGCGCAAAAGTTATAGCGCCTACAAACTAGGGTACATTTTCTGGAATTTACACAGCCTTTAATTTATGACTGCCTATGTCGTTTCTTGAGGTGCTAAAATGGCAGGGCAGTACAAAACCCCCACAAATGACCCCATTTTGGAAAGTAGACACCCCAAGGAATTTGCTGAGAGGCATGTTGAGCCCATTGAATATTCATTTTTTTTGTCCCAAGTGATTGAATAATGACAAAAAAAAAAAAAAAAAAAAAAAATTACAAAAAGTTGTCACTAAATGATATATTGCTCACACAGGCCATGGGCATATGTGGAATTGCACCCCAAAATACATTTAGCTGCTTCTCCTGAGTATGGGGATACCACATGTGTGGGACTTTTTGGGAGCCTAGCCACGTACGGGGCCCCGAAAACCAATCACTGCCTTCAGGATTTCTAAGGGCGTACATTTTTGATTTTACTCCTCACTACCTATCACAGTTTTGAAGGCCATAAAATGCCCAGATGGCATAAAACCCCCCCAAATGACCCCATTTTGGAAAGTAGACACCCCAAGCTATTTGCTTTGAGGCATGTTGAGTCCATGGAATGTTTTATATTTTGACACAAGTTGCGGGAAAGTGACAAATTTTTATTTTTTTTATTTTTTTTTGCACAAAGTTGTCACTAAATGATATATTGCTCACACAGACCATGGGCATATGTGGAATTGCACCCCAAAATACATTTAGCTGCTTCTCCTGAGTATGGGGATACCACATGTGTGAGACTTTTTGGGAGCCTAGCCGCGTACGGGGCCCCGAAAACCAATCACTGCCTTCAGGATTTCTAAGGGCGTACATTTTTGATTTTACTCCTCACTGCCTATCACAGTTTCGGAGGCCATGGAATGCCCAGGTGGCACAAACCCCCCCAAATGACCCCATTTTGGAAACTAGACACCCCAAGCTATTTGCTGAGAGGCATGGTGAGTATTTTGCAGCTCTCATTTGTTTTTGAAAATAAAGAAAGACGAGAAAAAAAAATTTTTTTTTTCTTTTTTCAATTTTCAAAACTTTGTGACAAAAACTGAGGTCTGCAAAATACTCACTATACCTCTCATCAAATAGCTTGGGGTGTCTACTTTCCAAAATGGGGTCATTTGGGGGGGTTTTTTGCCACCTGGGCATTCCATGGCCTCCGAAACTGTGATAGGCAGTGAAGAGTGAAATCAAAAATTTACGGCCTTAGAAAGCCTGAAGGCGGTGCTTGGTTTTTGGGGTCCCGTACGCGGCTAGGCTCCCAAAAAGTCCCACACATGTGGTATCCCCATACTCAGGAGAAGCAACAGAATGTATTTTGGGGTGTAATTTCACATATTCCCATGGCATGTTTGAGCAAAATATCATTTAGTGACAACTTTGCGCAAAAAAAAATAAAAAAAATAAAAAATTGTCTCTTTCCCGCAACTTGTGTCACAATATAAATTATTCCATGGACTCAACATGCCTCTCAGCAAATAGCTTGGGGTGTCTACTTTCCAAAATGGGGTCATTTGGGGGGGTTTTGAACTGTCCTGGCATTTTATGCACAACATCTAGAGGCTTATGTCACACATCACCCACTCTTCTAACCACTTGAAGACAAAGCCCTTTCTGACACTTATTGTTTACATAAAAAAATAATTTTTTTTTGCAAGAAAATTACTTTGAACCCCCAAACATTATTTTTTTTTTTAAAGCAAATGCCCTACAGATTAAAATGGTGGGTGTTTCATTTTTTTTTTTCACACAGTATTTGCGCAGCGATTTTTCAAACGCATTTTTTGGGGAAAAACACACTTTTTTACATTTTAATGCACTAAAACACACTATATTGCCCAAATGTTTGGTGAAATAAAAAAGATGATCTTAGGCCGAGTACATGGATACCAAACATGACATGCTTTAAAATTGCGCACAAACGTGCAGTGGCGACAAACTAAATACATTTTTAAAAGCCTTTAAAAGCCTTTACAGGTTACCACTTTAGATTTACAGAGGAGGTCTACTGCTAAAATTACTGCCCTCGATCTGGCCTTCGCGGTGATACCTCACATGCATGGTGCAATTGCTGTTTACATTTGACGCCAGACCGACGCTTGCGTTCGCCTTAGCGCGAGAGCAGGGGGGACAGGGGTGCTTTTTTTTTTTTTTTTTTTTTTTTTTTCATTATTATTATTATTTTTTTATCTTATTTTTAAACTGTTCCTTTCATTTTTTTTTTTAAATCATTTTTATTGTTATCTCGGGGAATGTAAATATCCCCTATCATAGCAATAGGTAGTGACAGGTACTCTTTTTTGCAAAAATTGGGGTCTATTAGACCCTAGATTTCTCCTCTGCCCTCAAAGCATCTGACCACGCCAAGATCGGTGTGATAAAATGCTTTCCCAATTTCCCAATGGCGCTGTTTACATCCGGCGAAATCTAAGTCATAAAATGCTCGTAGCTTCCGATTTCTTAGGCCATAGAGATGTTTGGAGCCACCCTGGTCTCTGATCAGCCCTATGGTCAGCTGGCTGAATCACCGGCTGCTTTCTCAGGTTCCCTGTTGAGACAGAAGAGCCAGAGAAAAACACGGAAGACGTTGGGGGAGGGGGGGGCATTCCCTCCCACTGCTTGTAAAAGCAGTCTAGAGGCTAATTAGCCGCTAGGATTGCTTTTACATGAAAGCTGACCGCTGGCTGAAAAGAATGATACCAAGATGATACCTAAACCTGCAGGCATCATTCTGGTATAACCACTCAAAGTCGTGAATGGCGTACCTGAAGACAAAAAAATGGTTAACAATAAAGCACAGTAAACGGTAAGGTATAAAAAATTGTATACCTGAAAAGCAAACATGATAAAACATAATAACAATAAAACATTGCAGAATAGAATACAGTAAAAAAGAGCAGAACAATAGAGAGAGAATAGAGAGAGAGAGAACAATAAAACGCCAACTATTTTTTTTTTTTTTTTATATTTTTGTTTGTGTTTTTTTTTTTTTTTTACACTTTTTTTTGTAACTAACTTTTATAACTGTAACCGGTTCCAGGTTCGGGTCTCTCAAAATGCGATGGCATCTTGGGAGACCCTGTGAAAGTGTGCCTAGTCTGTGCAATGCTGTACCCTACGCTAATAGTCAACTAGTGAATGGTAGCGTTCAAAACATTCACCAATGCAAAGACCAGGATTGTCCGGACAGGAGGGACAATAATAGCGGGTGTCACGCCTATATCCGCGCTTGCTGCAGACACAACATCTTTTTTGGGGGGGTTCGTTGGGTAGGGGTACTCGGGAGGACATAAAAATGCCTCTCATGCAGCTGACTGAATTTGGTTGGGGATGTGAATGGGGGAAGTACGGGCGCTGCAGAAGCGGTGGGTTCCCAATTAGGATTGGCGAATGCAGCAGGAAGGGCACTATGGGCACGACGGGCCTGTGTTTGTCTTTTTGGTGGCAGCGGGACACTACTTGTGCTTGCCACCTCACCAGCTTGAACTGCACTTATGGGACTCGCCACGTCACCAAGTGTTACTGCAGTGCTGGTTTGACTACGACCGGGGTGTACTAGGCCGCTGGCGCTTGCCAGTTCACCAAAACGCTACCAAAAAAACTGTTAGCGATCGCAGGGATCAGGCCTGACTCTGCGAACGCTGCAGTTATGCGTTTAGTGTTTTGTAAGTGTCAGTGATCGATCGATACTGCACTTGGGTGGGCTGGGCCGGGCCGGGCGGAGGGGCAAAACGCAGGTGCTAGCAGGTATCTGGGCTGATCCCGCTAACACTGCGTTTGTGGGAACCCTAAACTGCTGGGGACGCCAGTATAGATCTGATCGGATCAGGTATTGATCCGATCAGATACTATACCACTAAGGGAGGTGTATGCTGCGTGCGTGGGTGTTAGCGGTACTGGCGCTAATCTGACACTGCCTGGGGCTGGTGCTTGCCAGTTCACCAAAACGCTACCAAAAAAACTGTTAGCGATCGCAGGGATCAGGCCTGACTCTGCGAACGCTGCAGTTATGCGTTTAGTGTTTTGTAAGTGGCAGTGATCGATCGATACTGCACTTGGGTGGGCTGGGCGGAGGGACAAAATGCAGGTGCTAGCGGGTATCTGGGCTGATCCCGCTAACACTGCGTTTTTGGGAACCCTAAACTGCTGGGGACACTAGTATAGATCTGATTGGATCAGATATTGATCCGTTCAGATACTATACCACTAAGGGAGGCGTATGCTGCGTGCGTGGGTGTTAGCGGTACTGGCGCTAATCTGACGCTGCCTGGGGCGACGCATATCACCGCCGGGCGATCGGGGGGCTAAACCTTTATTCGGTAATAAACGGCGGGTGCCCTGACACTATAAAAAATAAACGAACTAACCAGCGTCACCCGTAACGGTTATACGGTGATCAGTGGTGAAAGGGTTAACTAGGGGGCCATCAAGGGGTTAAAACATTTATTAGGTAGTATATGGGGGTCCCTGTCGCTATAAAACACTGACGGCGAACCTAAATATTTACGTCCCTAACTACCGTCACCAGCGACACTAATACAGCGATCAGAAAAATGATCGCTTAGCGACACTGGCGACAGGGGGTGATCAAGGGGTTAAAACTTTATTAGGGGGGTAAGGGGGGTACCCTAGACGTACAGGGGGCTAAACCTTTATTCGGTAATAAACGGCGGGTGCCCTGACACTATAAAAAATAAACAAACTAACCAGCGTCACCCGTAACGGTTATACGGTGATCAGTGGTGAAAGGGTTAACTAGGGGGCAATCAAGGGGTTAAAACCTTTATTAGGTAGTATATGGGGGTCCCTGTCGCTATAAAACGCTGACGGCGAACCTAAATATTTACGTCCCTAACTACCGTCACCAGCGACACTAATACAGCGATCAGAAAAATGATCGCTTAGCAACACTGGTGACAGGGGGTGATCAAGGGGTTAAAACTTTATTAGGGGGGTTAGGGGGGTACCCTAGACCTAAAGGGGGCCTAAGACTCACTGCCCTAACACACTAACTGACACAAACTGACACCAATACAGTAATCAGAAAAAAAAAAAAAAAAAAAAAAAAACCTGCTTGGTGTCAGTTTGTGACAGGGGGGGGGGGGGTGATCGGGGGGGGATCGGGGGGCGATCGGGGGGGGGATCGGGGTGAAATGTGTGCCTGGCATGTTCTACTGTGTGTGTAGTGTTTGGTGCACTCACATTACAGTCTTCTCTCCTCGGCCCGGAACGGAAAATACCGAGCCGAGGAGAGATGACATCATTTCCTCTGCCTCTGTTTACAATACAGAGGCAGGGAAATGATTCCATTGGCTGGGAGCGATCGCGAGGGGGGGGCCACGAATGGATGGCCTCCCCCTCACCACCGATCGCCGGGGGACATTTGCCGACCGCCGCAGGCACCGGGGGGGGGTCCGATCGGACCCCCCACCCGCGGGCAGGCAGGGACGTACAGGTAAGCCCTTTTGCCTGCCCGTGCCGCTTTGTCGACGTACATCGTCGTGCGGCGGTCGGCAAGTGGTTAATAGACGGAAAGGTCTAAAGGTCCGCTTTAATGGCAAAAATGCCCCTAATACTGTTTCTGTCATAAATTTTAGCAAATAAATAATTTTCCTTCATAAATTTAGGCCAAAATAACCCAAATCAGTGTATATTATTTAGTCTACAGGAAAGTTATAGAGTCCACAAACTATGGTATATATATATATATTTCAAAATCGATCAGTCCTGATGTACTGACAGCCGATCTCATTTCTTGAAGCCCGAAAATGTCAGGACAGTACAAATACCCCCCAAATCACCCCTTTTTGTGAAGTGGACAGTACAAGATATTTAGTTACAGGCATGGCGAGCTTTTTGAAGTTGCGATTTATTTATTTTTTTTGTGGAAAATTGAAGAAATCAAATCAAATTTTTTTCACATTTGTTTTATTTTTTACATACTGTCACCAGTGCAGTACAGCGTCATCATATAAATAATAGATCAGGGACACTGACTGGTGACAGAGTGTAAAAAAAAATAAAAAATAATAATAATATTTTTTTTTTATATTTGATATTTTGTTTCTTTTTTTCTTTCTTTTTTTTGGTACAATTTTTCTTACATACTCTGTCCAGAGCAGTGCCGTGTTTCCATAGTCACACTGTACTACTCTGGGGAAGTGATCAGGATTTTTTCGACACTATGGGGTGGATTTACTAAAGGCCAATAGACTGTGCACCTTGGAAAGTGCAATTGCTCCAGAGCTTAGTAAATGAGGTAAGGCTTCACTTTGCAAAGAATACCCAATCACATGCAACGAAAATAAAAAAAAAAACAGCATTTTTGCTTGCACATGATTGGTTGATGAAAGTCAGCAGAGCTTCTGCTCATTTACTAAACTCTGGAGCAACTGCTTTTGCCGTGTGCAACTGCACTTTCCAAAATGCACAGTCTTTTTACCTTTAGTAAATCAACCCATATGATTGCTTATAACAGTGATGATCACTGTTATAAGCAATCACTTTTATAAATGCCATCTACTCATCCTTAGCCATTCATTGGGGTTGATGTACTAAAGCCAAATCCACTTTGCACTACAAGTGCACTGCAAGTGCACTTGGAAGTGCACTTGGGAGTGCGGTTGCCGTAGGTCTGAGGGGGACAGGCAAGGACAATAAAAAAACAGCATTTTTAGCTTGCACATGATTGGATGATAAAATCAGCAGTGCTTCCCCTCATTTCAGATCTTCCCCTCAGATCTAAAGTGACTGCACTTCCAAGTGCACTTGTAATGCAAAGTGGATTTGCCTTTAGTAAATCAACCTCATTATGTACTTGAGATAATCTCTGTGATTGGTCACACTGATCACATTGTACGGGCAGGGCCAATGACAGTGCATCTGTACCATGTAATAGCTGTGGCCAATCACAGCTTTAACAATAGTACACATTGGGATTGATTTACTAAAACTAGAGAGTGCAAAATCTGGTGCAGCTCTGCATAGAAACCAATCAGCTTCCAGAATTAATTGAACAAGCTGAAGTTAAAGGCTGATTGACTACCATGCAGAGCTGCACCAGATTTTGCACTCACCAGTTTTAGTAAATCACCCCAATGTGTATTATTGTGATAGCTGTGATCGGTCATAGCTATTAAATGAAACTGTGATTGGCCCCTTCTGTACCATGTGATCACTGTGACCAATCACAGAGATCATCACAATAATACACAATGAAGGACTTCGAATGAATGCCTTTCATTGTGTATAACTGTCATGTGATTGCTGTCATTGGTCGCAGCGATCACATGGTACCGGGGCTGGTCCAGTCCTTTAATCGACTGGGGGGACATCATATGAATAGCAATATTCCCGGTCGGCTGTCATTTGTTTATAGGCCGGTTAGGAGGCAGTTAATCACATTTTTAAATTTTTTCATATATATAAGCAAAAAAAAATACCAAAAAATTAGTTTTAATGCTTCTGTTATAAAATGTTTACATTTTCCCATTACAGCAGAATAAAACAGAACTAGCAGCCAGCTTGATACGGAACCTAAAGTCCCAGCATGCCCCGAGCAGCATTCCATAATGTAACAACTTTATATTCTTCATTTCCAAACGTTACCTAAAAAAAAAAGAAATTAAATGACATTCTTCTTCTGAGAAAAATTAATCTTGTGCGCCGTCCACATCCGATCCTTAAGTAGTCCCGCATTCCTTGAGAATAACTCGCGTTCGCTCTAATTGTCTCAGGACTTTTTCCAAAATGCTGTTTTTCATTCATTTTCACACTCAACGGAAAATGATCATCATTTCTGCCCTTTAGAAAAAAAAAAAAAAAAATCAGCTTTCCAAAAGTTCTTTGCTTGTTATTTTTTTGGCACAACAAAAGGTCAGATTTGACTTTTTCTTCCCCTCTAAGCAGAAAACTTGCATTATCTGCTTCCTCTAATGCTTCTGTGTTGTATGGTACTGTTATGTTTCTGGATGGTGAGCATGTATGTATGTATAGGTGCGTGCGTCTGTGCGCGCTGATAGGAAAAAAAAAGATTAATTTCACTGCGGTGCTGCACGAAGATTCTATAATGACAGTCTTCGTATGAACGCAAAGAAAAAGGGTAACTAAAGGCAAAGGTCGTTGGATAGCTGTTCACCACCAGTGCCCCTTCTTTATTTTTCGACAGGTGCAAGGCAGAGGCGCTGGATAGAAATGCACTTTTATTTTTTGCAGCGTGTCGTTAAGTCTGTGATGTAGACAGGGCCGGTGCTGCCACTAGGCAAACTAGGCAGCCCTGTGGCATTCATTGATGGGCACTGGTAGGCTGCATTTGATTGGTGCTGGTGAGGCTGCATTTGATGGGTGCTGGTGAGGCTGCATTTGATTGGTGCTGGTGAGGCTGCATTTAATGGGTGCTGGTGAGGCTGCATTTGATTGGTGCTGGTGAGGCTGCATTTAATGGGTGCTGGTGAGGCTGCATTTGATTGGTGCTGGTGAGGCTGCATTTGATGGGTGCTGGTGAGGCTGCATTTGATTGGTGCTGGTGAGGCTGCATTTGATAGCCGCTGGTGAGGCTGCATTTGATGGGCGCTGGTGAGGCTGCATTTGATGGGCGCTGGTGAGGCTGCATTTGATGGGCGCTTCATTAAAAATGTGGGGTATACATGGGCAGGGCAAGGGGGGTGGGGTCAGGGGTGGAGCCAAGGGGGCGGCTAAATGAGGTTTCGCCTAGGGTGTCAAAAACCCTTGCACCAGCCCTGGATGTAGATTGCACTGGTTGTGGTTCAGAAGCTCTGAAAACACAAAAGGGCCTTCATGGGTACCTGAGGGGGAGCCCAGAACATGTAGGAGATGAAGGGGAGCCACGCCAATGGTTTTGGAGTATAAGAGCCTCCTATAAAAGCCAATCGCTGCACACGGCTATTCACGCGTATGTGCAATTACTTGTATAAACACGCATATTAATTAGGTCAAAGCCAACAGACCTGGGACACCTTTGGTCGCTCCAAAGAGAATAGTAATGCGGCGTGCATAGTGTCCCCTCAATACAAAAACAGGTCACTGCCCCACCTATAACTGGTTTTCGCAGCAAGGAGCACAAAGAATTTCCAAGCTCAACTTACCAACCAGCCTGCGACCAACCGAATTTACCTGTCTATCAGTATGCGTTAAAAACAGGGGTTTAGTTGCACACATTTGCAAATACAGGCCAAGGCAAGGCACCCTGGAGACCCTAACTCTAACTTAACTCCCCTCACCCTCCTGTCAGGCCCTGTTCCAAGCCACATTCCTGTCTGAATATTGTGTCGGGGTTTCAGGGGGACTGAAACCCGGACCCATGGTTCAAAACCTGGACTGTCCGGGTGAATCCCCGACAGGTGGCAACCCTAATATTAATACAGGTGGATGCCAGAGTGGCCAGAGCTGTATGCCCGTAGGCATGTGTTCACTTATAGGCACATTTATATACTCTCACTGGCCACTTTATTAGATATACGTTGCTAGTACCGGGTTCGACCCCCTTTTGCCTTCAGAACTGCCTTCGTTCTTCGTGGCATAGATTCAACAAGGTGTAGGAAACATTCCTCAAAGATTTTGGTCCATAGTGACACGATAGCATCACACAGTTGTTCCAGATTTGTCATCTGCACATCCATGATGCCAATCTCCCATTCCACCATATTCCAAAGGTGCTCTATTGGATGAGATCTGGTGATTTTGGAGTACAGTGACCTCATTGTCATGTTCAAGAAACCAGTCGTGACCTTGCTCAGTGGACCTTGCTCAGCCTGCTTCCCTTGGTAGTGACCTGGGCCTGCTACTGGACCTTGCTCAGCCTTCTTCCCTGGTACAGACTTCGGCCTGCTCCTGGACTTTGCTCAATCTGCTTCCCTGGTACTGACCTCGGCCTGCTCCTGGACCTTGCTCGGCCTACTTCCCTGGTACTGACCTCGGCCTGCTATTGGACCTTGCTCAGCTTATTTCCCTGGTACTGACCTCGGCCTGCTCCTGGACCTTGCTTAGTCTGCTTCCCTGGTACTGGCCTGGGCCTGCTACTGGACCTTGCTCAGCCTTCTTCCCTGGTACTGACTTCGGCCTGCTCCTGGACCTTGCTCAATCTGCTTCCCTGGTACTGACCTCGGCCTGCTCCTGGACCTTGCTCGGCCTACTTCCCTGGTACTGACCTCGGCCTGCTATTGGACCTTGCTCAGCCTATTTCCCTGGTACTGACCTCAGCCTGCTCCTGGACCTTGCTTAGTCTGCTTCCCTGGTACTGACCTGGGCCTGCTACTGGACCTTGCTCAGCCTTCTTCTCTGGTACTGACTTCGGCCTGCTCCTGGACCTTGCTCAATCTGCTTCCCTGGTACTGACCTCGGCCTGCTACTGGACCTTGCTCAGCCTACTTCCCTGGTACTGACCTCGGCCTGCTATTGGACCTTGCTAAGCCTGCTTCCCTGGTACTGACCTCGGCCTGCTACTGGACTTTGCTCAGTCTGCTTTCCTGGTACTGACCTTGGCCTGCTCCTGGACCTTTCTCAGTCTGCTTTCCTGGTACTGACCTCGGCCTGCTACTGGACCTTGCTCAGTCTACCTTGCTCAGTCTGCTTTCCTGGTACTGACCTCGGCCTGCTACTGGACCTTGCTCAGCCTTCTTCCCTGGTATTGACTTCGGCCTGCTCCTGGACCTTGCTCAATCTGCTTCCCTGGTACTGACCTCGGCCTGCTATTGGACCTTGCTCAGTCTGCTTTCCTGGTACTGACCTCGGCCTGCTACTGGACCTTGCTCAGTCTGCTTTCCTGGTACTGACCTCAGACTGCTACTGGACCTTGCTCAGTCTGCTTTCCTGGTACTGACTTCAGCCTGCTCCTGGACCTTGCTCAGCCTCCTTCCCCGGTACTGACCTCAGCTTGCTACTGGACCTTGCTCAGTCTGCTTTCCTGGTACTGACTTCAGCCTGCTCCTGGACCTTGCTCAATCTGCTTCCCTGGTACTGACCTCGGCCTACTCCTCGTCCTTGCTCAGCCTCCTTCCCTGGTACTGACCTCAGCCTGTTATTGGACCTTGCTCAGCCTGCTTCCCTGGTACTGACCTTGGCCTGCTACTGGACTTTGCTCAGTCTGCTTTCCTGGTACTGACCTTGGCCTGCTCCTGGACCTTTCTCAGTCTGCTTTCCTGGTACTGACCTAGGCCTGCTACTGGACCTTGCTTAGTCTGCTTTCCTGGTACTGACCTCAGCCTGCTACTGGACCCTGCTCAGCCTGCTTCTCTGGTACTGACCTTGGCCTGCTACTGGACCCTGCTCAGCCTGCTTCTCTGGTACTGACCTTGGCTTGCTACTGGACTTTGCTCAGTCTGCTTTCCTGGTACTGACCTTGGCCTGCTCCTGGACCTTTCTCAGTCTGCTTTCCTGGTACTGACCTCGGCCTGCTACTGGACCTTGCTTAGTCTGCTTTCCTGGTACTGACCTCAGCCTGCTACTGGACCCTGCTCAGCCTGCTTCTCTGGTACTGACCTTGGCCTGCTACTGGACCCTGCTCAGCCTGCTTCTCTGGTACTGACCTTGGCTTGCTACTGGACCCTGCTCAGCCTGCTTCTCTGGTACTGACCTTGGCCTGCTTCTGGACCCTGCTCAGCCTTCTTCCCTGGTACTGACCTCAGCTTGCTACTGGACTTTGCCCTACCTGCTTCCTCTCCACGTTTCTGTCTCACCATGTATGACCCTGGCTCACTTTGACTACGTCTCTGTCCATGGCAATCACTTGCTACCAAGCTACCAGCACCCATGCTTTTTTTGAGCCTTGTACCTCTCTCATCACCTTCAGGGGTGCTCAGACCAGAGCCGCAAGAGAAGCCCTCTTGTCAACTTGGCCTCCATCCAAGGTACGTGACGCTGTATTTCTTATCTGAAGTATTAAAAAGTGCGGTTACACACCTAAGCAGTTCTTTATATCAGGGCTGAATGAACCGCAAGATATGGGGTGACTCCCATATGTGTATGTGGGGAGGTGCAGTGTGGTGTGGCCGCAGTAAATACACAGAGCCCAGTTGCAGAGAACAGAACTTGTATTAATGCAGAATCCAGTAATTCACTCAGTAACACTCATGGCAAGTAACAGCAATGTGTAGCAGAGCAAGTCTCAGGTGTGCTGACAAAATCTGTCTTGAGGTGTTGAATGCGGCCTGGCTGGTCCGTAATCAAATGGGGAGGTTTCCAGGAAGGATGGCATGTCCCTTTCCTTTCTTTACTCGTCTGTAACCTCTCCCTGATGCTAATTACTGTCCCTCTCAGACGGGTGACCTGTCCCTACACTACCCGTGACAAGTCTTGGAGCCAGGGTCTTAAATAGACTCTGCCTGATCCAAGATGGCCACCACACATGTCACACACAGCAACATTCAACCGGATTGCTCCCTCAGTGACCCAGGAAACCATACAGAAACCATGTTCCTCTTGAGTTCCTTTCCCCTGCACAGTTGCCCCGGTTCAGCGCCACCTGCAGTGGAGAAAGCAGACTGCACCTGTCTCCACATTTTTTCAGATTTGTACATCTCTGATTGCGTGACATTCAGAATTTAGTGCTGGCCAAATCTTAAAAACAAACAGAAAAACATGTTGTTGTCCTTAGAAGCCAACATCGTGCTTTTGTCTCTATTTTGTTAAGCTGGGATGTGCACACCTATCCTGATGTCTTTATCACTTGTTGGAGACGGCGCTGGTTGGAGCGAGATCTGTTCCACGTGTTGGATCGTTTGTAACTTCTGAAATAGAGGAAATTTTTTCCTTCCTGTTTGAAAACATCTGTGCTCCTCTGAGACTCATCAGCAAGTGCCGGAGCTTCATCCGGGGCCATATTTAGAAGGAGAAGAAAAAAAAACCCCACACATATTTCCAGTGTGTGGTCCTCGACTGTGAGCAGAGAGAAAAGGGGAGAAAAGGAAAAAATTCCATTGTTAACCGGTGAAAGTCTTGGGCGGTGGTAGATCCAAGAAAAGCGGCATGCAAGCGATAGATTACATAAATAGGGAGGAAAAACAACAAAGATCAATAAAGCGTTTACCTTCGTAATAAGATCAATTAATAAAGTCATTCCTATGATGTTCTTCAGAATTTTTTGATCCAAGGTCAGCAGTTTGCAGCTCTGGGAAGTATGGTTCTCCTTTGGAGGTAGATCCAAGAATAGCGGCATGCAAGCCATAAATTACATCAATAAGAAGAAAAAACAACAAAGTTCAATAAAGAGTTTATCTTCGTAATAAAAATAACTAATAAAGTAATTGATATGCTGTTCTCCAGAATTTTTTGATCCAAGGTCGGCAGTTTGCAGCTCTGGACGTATGGTTCTCCTTCAGCGGTGGATCCAAGAAAAGCGACATGCAAGAGATTAGATGACATACAGCTGCAATAAAAAGTATGTGAACCCCTTTGGAATGATATGGATTTCTGCACAAATTGGTCATAAAATGTGATCCGATCTTCATCTAAGTCACAACAATAGACAATCACAGTCTGCTTAAACTAATAACACACAAAGAATTAAATGTCACCATGTTTTTTATTGAACACACCATGTAAACATTCACAGTGCAGGTGTAAAAAGTATGTGAACCCTTGGATTTAATAACTGGTTGAACCTCCTTTGGCAGCAATAACTTTAAACAAACGTTTCCTGTAGTTGCAGATCAGACGTGCACAACGGTCAGGAGTAATTCTGGACCTTTCCTCGTTTCAGTTCAGCAATATTCTTGGGATGTCTGGTGTGAATCGCTTTCTTGAGGTCATGCCACAGCATCTCAATCAGGTTGAGGTCAAGACTCTGACTGGTCCACTCTAGAAGGCGTATTTTCTTCTGTTTAAGCCATTCTGTTGTTGATTTACTTCTATGCTTTGGGTCGTTGTATGTAAATAAGAAGAAAAAACAATAAAGTTCAATAATGAGTTTAGATTTTGTAATAAGAATAATTAACCACTTGACCTCCAGAAGGTTTTATCCCCTTCGTGACCAGGCCATTTCTTGCTATTCAGAACTGCCCTACCTAAACGAGATGCGACCACCCCATGTACTTTTACCATACCTCCCAACTTTTTGAGATGGGAATGAGGGACACCTATCAGCAAAAGTATGCAGGCATAGGACACACCTCTGGCCACGCCCCCTTAAAGGAGAATTGTTTAAAAAAAAACAAGATTGGTTAAACCCACAAGAGCTTTTTTTACCTGGACTATTCCTTTATATTGGCTTTCGGAATTTACAAATGCAGCAATTTAGAAATCAAGGTTTAGCGCTGGAAAACACTTTTTGATAGATAAAAAGTGCATTTTATATACATCTATATAGATCAGACCAAAATGAGGGACAAATGAGGAGGAGGAGTTTTCTTTTGGTGGTATATTTATTTGTTATTATTATTATATAAATGAAAAAAGACTGAAGATTTAAAAAAAAAAAAAACTGATATTTTCTACTTTCTGTTTATATTACATATCCAATAAAAAAAATAAATAAATTTCCTCATAAATTTAGATCAAAATGTATTCTGCTACATGTCTCTAGTAAAAAAAAAAAATCCCAATAAGCGTATATAAATTGGTTTAGGTGAAAGATATTGCGCCTTCAAACTATGGGATATATATTGTAATTAAGCAGCTGTAGACTCTATACTGTAATGGCGGTGATCAGCGAATTATAGTGGGACTGTGATAGTGTAGCAGCCAATCTGGTGCTAACAGATAAAAATTTCATATGGGTACAGTATTACATGACCGTGCAATTGTTATTCAAAATGTTACAGCGCTGAAAGCTGAAAATTGGCCTGGGCAGGAAGGGGGTGAAAATGCCCGGTATTGAAGTGGTTAATTAACCTTTTTTTTTGGTTATTTCTCCTCTAAGGGGGTGTGGCAGGGGGCGTGTCCTATGCCTACACACGTTTGGTAATAGGTGTCCCTCATTCCCATCTCAAAATGTTGGGAGGTGTGGAGCTGTGAGAACCGCGCGATCAGCGGTGTTTGATCGCTCGGTTCTCAGTCTTAGAGCCGCTGGGGGGACAGACGCAGCATCGGACCGATGCATCCACCTACAGATAAGTATGATTCTTAAAAAAGAAACATAAATCTCTTTAAAATCACATTGTTAATTGCATACTGTACTTGTTTGTAGCCGAAATACTGAAGTTTTCTAAAACTTTGTAACTTTTGGAAATGCCAGTAAAACCTTGGCTGTGTCAGGAAATATTGGGTGTCATGTCAGTAAATTTCAATCTGGTAGGCTGGGAACACTGGAGGAGATTGTAGTGATTTAGGGGGTTTGTGTTGGAGGGAGGATGGGGAAGAGGATTTGTGCTAGAAAAGGGGATTTTGGGGCTTTGTGAGGGCATATGGTAAAGGGGGGAGGGAAATTGTGCTAGGAGGGTAAATTTTTTTAGGGGGATTTGTGCTAATAGAGATAATTGGGGGTATTTGTGCTAGGAGTGGAAATTTGGGGGATGGTTTTGTGCTAAGATAGGGGATTTAGAGTGGGGGGGGGGATCAATATGTACCTAGAGGGGAAATTTGATAGGTTGAGGATTTGTGTTAGGAGGGGTGATATGGGGAGGGCAAAGATTTGTCCTGGGAGGGGGGATTTCAGCAGGGGGGTGGATTTGTACTGCGTGGAGGGGGGATTTATGCTTAGGGGACATGCAGATTAGTGCTCAATTTTTTTATTTTTTTTTTGGGGGGGGGGTTTCTGACACATAATGCTCATACATCTTGGAGGGGGGGGGGGCACGCTTTGGCATGTTCACCCTGGGCTCTAGATGACCTTCTCCCAGCACTGCCTTTTAGCACAAAAAATGTATGCAAAGAACACGGTCTTACAACTTCTGTTAGTTGCACAAACCATTAAGAATTCACATTAGTGAAATGAAAGCTCAACACTGAAAGACTAAATACTTACTGCCGTCATTTGTTGCTAGGACCACTGGCAACACTTATGCATCTTGCCCTCTTAAGCAAGTTTCTCTGCCCAGCTCCGACCCCCTGCAGCACGCTTCTTCTTCAAGCTCCTGCTCCCACCTCCTGCCTGCCTGGCAGCAGGGACTTATCGATCAGGTACATTAGGTCATTTAGGAATGTGTGCTCTCTCTGACAGGGACACCTCTATGGGGACACTCTAATAGGCATACCTGCTCTATGGGGGCACTCTGATGACACCTGCTCTATATTGGGGACACTCTGATGGGGACACCTGCTCTGATGGGGACACCTGCTCTATGGGGACACCCTGATAGGGACACCTGCTCTAATGGGGACAGCTGCTCTATGAAGACACTCTGATGGGGACACCTGCGCTATGTTTAGGATACTCTGATGGGGACACCTGCTCTATGTTTAGGATACTCTGATGGGGACACTTGCTCTATGGGGACACCTGCTCTATGGGGACACCCTGATAGGGACACCTGCTCTAATGGGGACAGCTGCTCTATGAAGACACTCTGATGGGGACACCTGCTCTATGTTTAGGATACTCTGATGGGGACACTTGCTCTATGGGGACACCTGCTCTATGGGGACACCCTGATAGGGACACCTGCTCTAAAGGGGACAGCTGCTCTATGAAGACACTCTGATGGGGACACCTGCTCTATGGGGACACCCTGATAGGGACACCTGCTCTAATGGGGACAGCTGCTCTATGAAGACACTCTGATGGGGACACCTGCTCTATGTTTAGGATACTCTGATGGGGACACCTGCTCTATGTTTAGGATACTCTGATGGGGACTCTTGCTCTATGGGGACATTCTGATGGGGACACCTGCTCTATGATGGGGACACTCTGATGGGGACACCTGCTATATGATGGGGACACTCTGATGGGGAAATCTGCTCTATGTTTAGGATACTCTGATGGGGACACCTGCTATATGATGGGGACACTCTGATGGGGACACCTGCTCTATGTTTAGGATACTCTGATGGGGACACTTGCTCTATGGGGCCACTCTGATGGGGACACCTGCTCTATGATGGGGACAATATATAAATCGAAAAGAAAAAGTTTAACCCTGCGCTTGCTTAACAATTCAGCAGCTCACACTACAAATAGGGTATTTGTCTAAAGTAACAAGTGCACAAACAAGTGTAGCGCTAAAAGTATGCTTGTAATGCTTATAATGTTACATATGCATAGCAAAAATTAGGAAAAGGAGAAAAGGAGTCTTTATCGATTCCTAGTGCACAAAATAAAGTCTCTGGCAGTCTTCAGATGTCACTTAAATACGAGAAGTTATTCATAATCCAATGGTTACATGCAGCATCTTAATCACCACGTAGGTAACTCATGCGAAAAAGTGACGAACCCTCCACACGGAAAGAATAAAGGCTTACCAGAGGGGTTGGACTCATAAGAACATATGCACAATGAGTCAACAGAGCTTGTATCACCGACTGGTAATAAAAGGGGACCTCTCAACTGGATAACCGCGAAACTCGTAAGTTGTCCGGAAATTTGGGGGAACCCTCTTTATAGTGGATGGCAATCCGTCCAGTGGACCGTCTCAGGGAAATAGCCCATATGGAATAAAAGGGTGCCACATAGCATAATACCGTTTGTAAAATGAATTTATTAAAAAAGGTAAAACACTTACATTTCTGTAGTAAAAAAGCGCTTGGTATAAAATTATGGCAGGCAGTGAAGTCTCCCGACTTCATCTGGGGTTGCCAGGGCTGCGGAGAACCGTGCAAACACTAGTCCGAGATCCGAGCCGAGGTCAGGTCCAGTTGGGCAAGGAAGTATAAAAGGGTTAATCAGAAGAAGAATGGTCGAGATCCAAGCCGGGATCGGTTCCAATCTGGCATCTGAGTACAAAAGGGGCAAAGAAGTAGATTGGTTAAGGTACAAATCCGAGGTCAATGGCAAGCAGCAATTAAGAGTAGTCAAATAGGTTTCCAGGTCACAATAAGTTCAGACAGATCACACACTAGCACAGGAACAAGGGGGACTGAAGATAATCAAGCAATTTGGCAGTGTCTGGGCTGGGCTTATATAGGGAAGTTTGAGGTCACTTCCTGTGCGCCTCCTGGGCATTTTCCCACCTTTTTCTATCGGGTTGATGTCACTTCCTGTGCGCCTCCTAGGCATTCTCCCGCCTTTTTCCATCAGGTTGAAGTCACTTCCTGTGCGTGTCCTGGGCATTTTCCTGCCTTTTTCCATCAAGTCTTCTGCGCAGGTGCAGATTAGCGCACTAAGGCATCTTTAGCGCATGCTCAGTTTGCACGGATTTCCTCTTGCAGCAACGCGCCATTGGTGCATGCGTAGTAAGGCCTGGACTCTTACACTCCTGCCACACTGATTACCTGTTCTGAAACGGGGCAGCCCAACAACTCAATAGCATACTGGGCAAGTGCCAACCAGTACCACATGCCAGTGCCAATCAGTGCAAACTGCCAGTGCCAACCAATGCCACCTGTCACTGGCAACAAGTGCCAACCAGTGCCCCCTGCCAGTGCCAACCAGTGCCACCTGCCAGTGCCAATTAGTGCCAACTGCCAGTGCAAACCAATGCCACCTGCCAGTGCCAATCAGTGCCACCTGCCAGTGCCACCTGCCAGTGCCAACCAGTGCCACCTGCCAGTGCCAATCGCTAGTGCCACCTGCCAGTGCCAATCAGTGGCAACCAGTGCCACCTGCCAAAAAAAGAAAAATCGGCTTAAAATATCGGCCGCAAAAATCGGCATCATATATCGGCCATCGGCTGCCACGATATTCTATCGGCATTGGCCAGAGAAAAATCCATATCGGTCGACCTCTAGTGGCAGGGACTGTATTTTTTTTCCGCTGCAGCAGATGGGGCAGAAAAATTTGCTGGCTACAGTCTACAGCTGGTGGTGTGCTGCTGGCAGATGTGCTGCAAGGACCTGGGACACCCTGTGCTATACCATCATCCCTGTCAGTGGAGGCTGCTGAGAGATAATGACTCGGTATAGCAGGGGCAGACTGAAGTGGGTAAGGAGGAGGAGCGACAGATTTCGGCCCCTTTTGTGTGGCTTTTAGGTGCTCTTGCCAATGGGCTGAGTGGTTGGACGTTAAATGCCCTGTTAAGCATGTGTACCCAAATAGCTGGTGTTTTTGCCACGTTTGATGTTCCTGTGACACAGTTTGCAGATAGCAACAGTGCAATCTGCTGCAGATGTGCTGAAAAAGGCTCAGCTGAGCTTTGGGGAGTGGGACGGGAGGTAACAGCTGCAGAATGTTAAGGAATAGGGTGGCTGCTCTCTACTCTTTCTTGATGTCGGCCTCCTTGGGGTTGTGACCCCTCACCTTCAGTTTTCTCCTCTGCTCAATCTGGCACCCAAGTCGCATCAGTGACCTCATCATCATTATCATCTCCATCTCCTCCATCATCAACATTACCACTGGAGACAACTTGGCAATACGCTGCGGCTGGGGGGACATGAATACCAATTTGTCTACCAGTGTTCTCCCCTCTCTCTAGGCTCCTGTTCCTGTCATCCTCAACCTCAGAACCAACATCTGAATCCAGTAATGGCTGGGCAACATCAAGGAGCAAGTGGCTGATGCTGTGGTCAAATAACTCAGCTGACTCCTCAATGGCTGATGTTGGGGCTATGGCAGGAATAGATGTAGAAAAGGAGGCAGGTTTATCCACTCTGGCAACTGCAGGGGACTGCACACTTGTCTCTGCTTGTGTGACAGAGGATGAGGAGTATGAGGAAGGTTCACTAAACCAGTCCACCACCTCCTCTGCATGCTGTGGCTGGATAGCACAGGCACACTCACTAAACAGAGGAAATGATGCCCTGCCTGAGGACTGACCACCACGTCCACGTGGTTAATGATTCTTACTCTGAATGGTCTAAGGTTATCAGTGGTGTACCCCAAGGTTCAGTGCTGGGACGCTTACTTTTTAATATCTTTATAAATGATATTGGGTCTGGGATCAAAAGTAAGATTTCTGTCTTTGCAGATGACACCAAGCTATGCAGTTGAATAATGTCCTTACAGGATGTCTTCAATTTATAAGCCGACATCAATGCACTGTCTAATTGGGCGACTATGTGGCAGATGAGGTTTAATATTGAGAAATGTAGAATTATGCACTTGGGGGCTATGAATATGCATCATACTTACTAGGGGGAGTACAACTAGTGGGATCCATAGTGGAGAAGGATCTGGGGGTTTTGGTAGATCATAAGCTCAATAATAGCATGCAATGCCAAGCTGCGGTTTCCAAAGCGAGCAAAGTCCTTTCTTTTATTAGGAGAGGTATGGACTCCAGAGAGAGAGATATCATTTTGCCCCCCTGTACAAATCATTAGTAAGACCTCATCTGGAATATGCAGTTCAGTTTTGGGTACCAGTTCTCCAAAAGGATATCGGGGAACTGGAGAAAGTGCAGAGAAGGGCAACCAAACTGATAAGAGGCATGGAGGAGCTCAAATATGAGGAAAGATTAAAGGAACTGAATTTATTCACTCTTGAGAATAAGGGGGGATATGATCAACATGTCCAAATATATAAGGGGTCCATATAGTGAACTTGGTGTTGAGTTATTCTCTTTACAGTCAACCTAGAGGACAAGGGGGCACTCTTTACGTGTAGAGGAAAAGAGATTTCATCTCCAAATACGGAAAGGTTTCTTCACAGTAAGAGCTGTGAAAATGTGGAATAGACTCCCGCCTGAGGTGGTTCTGGCCAGCTCAGTAGATTGCTTTAAGAAAGGCCTGGATACTTTCCTAAATGTACATAATATATAACTGGGTACTAACATTTATAGTTAAAGTTGATCCAGGGAAAATCCGATTGCCTCTTGGGGGATCAGGAAGGAATTTTTTCCCCTGCTATAGCAAATTGGAGCATGCTCTGCTGGGGTTTTTTGCCTTCCTCTGGATCAACTGTGGGTATACAATTGGGTATATTGGATTGTACAATATTTTTTATTGTATTTATTTATTGTTTTTAAGGTTGAACTGGATGGACTTGTGTCTTTTTTCAACCTAACTATGTAACTATGCCACTATCTAACTATGTAACTATGTCCACCTTTGCCTGTGGACACATTTGTTGCTGACCCCCTTACAGTGCCAAAGGAATGTCTGCCTCTCCTTGCTGTCCTCCCAGACATTATTGGGAGGGGGGGGCGGTGCTTATAAGCAAGTGTAAAGAAGAAGTGGAAATCTGTATGTAGATGCACTTTAATCAATGTAAAGTGGCGTTTGGTGCACTTTAATTGGAGTACTCACACTACACAGACACACCCCACGGATACACTATAATATACTGCAATTTAATGCGCCAAACGTAAAGTGACGCACAGAACTATATGGCATTAAACTTGCAGTAACGCACACAGAGAAAATGGCGTTAAACTTGCAGTAATGCACACAGAAGTAAATGGCTTTTTAAGAAAGGTGAGGACAAGGGGATCAGAGTAGACACCACATCCCAATGTTTATGAAAGAATACATAGAAAGAAGAAAACTGCGGGACTTTAAAGGTGTCAAAAAATAGAAAGATAGAGTTATTATAAAAAAATACACTTTATTTGTAACAATAAAAATTATCATAATTTCTCTGTCAGAGAGTTTGTGTGAGAGAGAGAGTATACATCTCTCCTCTCCCTGCTTATTCCTCGATTCCTCTTCACAGACAGGTAAGCTTTGTTATATTGCTCTTCTAGGGATTTGTACCCCATGCATATAACGATTGTATTTGGCCCAAATTCATTTACTATGTATTTTGATTAATGAAGCCTTTATTACTTTGAATTGTTTCATAGGCTTCATTCCAATTGATTTTGATTCTCCCTTATACAAAGGAGTAGAACCATCGGGATTATCCAGCGGAGAGATATCCTGATGGATTTTGATCCCGCCATCTAAGAGCTTTGGCAGTAACATCCTTCACTCCCTCAGTTATTACCATTAGGCTAATCTACTCTGTTGAATGACATTAAATCAACTGTTTCTATCATACCAATGTGAATGAGGTAACTAATACTTCAATATCTTTTTTTATAGATAAATAGGCCATTTAAATATTCATAATGACTAAATAAAGAATTTCCCCTCTTTATACACACACATACATATATATATATATATATATATATATATATATATATATATATATATATATACACACACAGTTTTCCTATAGGACATGGATGAATTATCCACATCTCCCCTCTGTGGTCCCTTCAAATTCCACAAATGAGGTTTTTGTTTGAAACATTTATAAGCCCACTTTTGCGGTTTATCCTGATCCATCTGTACCTGGTAGGTCCATCTGTGTTCCAATTTGCACTATATTCAAAATATTTATTGACTGTAAAGCAGCATGTTAAACCAAAGAGAAATGTACTTTTATATACCCATGTTATGATAGATGTAATAGTTCTGTCTAAAACTTTATGTAATCATTCCTATTTTGTTGATTTCTTTGTTGTTATTTTTTAGCAACCATTTCATACAGCACTCTAGATTTCCTGAAGAAGCTCATTTGAAGCGAAACATGTAGAGCAGTAGTGTCTGTACCTGTATATGAATTGAATTAGCAATACAACAGGGAATTTTTATGATAATTTTTATTGTTACAAATAAACTATATTTTTTATAATAATTCCATCTTTCTATATTTGACACCTTTAAAGTCTCGCAGTTTTCTTCTTTCTATGTATTCTTCAGAAGTAAATGGTGTAAAACTTACAGTAACACACACAGAAGTAAATGGCGTTAAACTTTCAGTAACGCACAAAACTAAATGGTGTTAAACTGGCAGTAATGCACACAGAACTATATGGGGTTAAACTGGCAGTAACGCACAAAACTATATGGTGTTAAATTTGCAGTAACGCACACAGAAGTAAATGGTGTTAAACTGGCAGTAACGCACACAGAACTAGATGGCGTTAAACTGGCAGTAACGCACAAAAAAAAAATTTGGCTTTAAACTGGCAATAACACACACAGAACTATATGACGTTAAACTGGCAGTAAAGCACAAAACTACATGGCGTTAAATTTGCAGTAAGGCACACAGAAGTAAATGGTGTTAAACTGGCAGTAACGCACACAGAACTATATGGCGTTAAACTGGCAGTAACGCACACAAAACTATATGGCGTTAAACTGGCAGTAACGCACACAGGAGTAAATAGCGTTAAACTTGCAATAACGCACAAAACTATATGCCGTTAAACTGGCAGTAACTCACACAGAACTATATGGCGTTAAGCTGGCAGTAACACACACAGAACTATATGGCATTAAACTGGCAGTGACGCACAAAACTATATGGCGTAAAACTTTCAGTAATGCACACAGAAGTAAATGACGTTAAACTGGCAGTAACACACACTGAACTATATGGAGTTAAGCTGGCAGTAATGCACGAAAAAACATATGGCATTAAACTGGCAGCAATGCACACAGAACTATATGGCGTTAAACTGGCAGTAACGCACACAGAACTATATGGCGTTAAACTGGCAGTAACGCACACAGGAGTAATATAGTTTTGTGCACTTGCAGTAGTGCACAAAACTATATGCCGTTAAACTGGCAGTAATGCACACAGAAGTAAATGGCGTTAAAATGGCAGTAACGCAAACAAAACTATATGGTGTTAAACTGGCAGTGATGCACAAAACTATATGGTGTTAAATTTTCAGTAACGCACACAGAAGTAAACAGCGTTCAACTGGCAGTAACGCACGCTGAACTATATGCCGTTAAACTGGCAGTAACGCACACAAAAATATATGGCATTAAACTGGCAGTAACACACACAGAACTATATGATGTTAAACTGGCAGTAACACACACAGAACTATATGACGTTAAACTGGCAGTAACGCACACAGAACTATATGGCGTTAAACTGGCAGTAATGCACACAAAACTATATGGTGTTAAACTGGCAGTAACGCACACAGAAGTAAATGGCGTTAAACTGGCAGTAACGCACACAGAACTATCTACACTAATGTCAAGATTACTGACACGGTCTCACTACACTACACTGGAACTATCTGAACTGTCCCTACTCTACACTAATGTATGTATGAATGACATGGTCTCACTACACTACAGTGAAACTATCTGAGCTGTCCCTACTCTAGCTGCACACTATGCAAAGCTGAATGATGGTCCTCCTCACTACACTCACACTATCCCTAGACTGACAGTACACTAATATTCTACACTAACAATTGAAGCAAAATAGAGCAGTATAGCACACTAACTAACTAAAAGCACTGAACAGAGCCCTGTTCTATCTCTCTCCACGCCAAAATCACACTGAAAATGGCTGCCGTTGAAAGAATACAATTATACTGTGGGGCGGGAATGAGCCATGATTGGATAAAGTCATGATGACAGTGTCCAATCATGACTCTGACAGTGCTCTGTGCCCTGATTGGCTGAAGCTTTCACTGCTTCAGCCAATCAGGGCTTGCAATGCACTGTTCAGCACCGCAATGCATTGCGGTCGGTTCAGGGGGCCAAACAAATGGTCGAACGACCCTTTTGTTCGGCTGTTCGCTGAACGTCCGAACAACGAAAGTTCGCCCATCCATTCGCCCATCCCTAATAAGGACACCTGCTCTCTGATGGAGACACCTGCTCTCTGATGGGGGCACTCTGATGGGGACACCTGCTCTCTGATGGGGACACCTACTCTATGGGGGCAATCTGATGGGGATGCCTGCTCTATGATGGTGACACTTGCTCTCTGATGGGGATACCTTCTCTATGGGGGCACTCTGATGGGGACACCTGCTCTCTGATGGGGACACTCTGATGGGGACACCTGCTCTATGGGGGCACTCTGATGGGAACATCTGCTCTATGATGGGGGCACTCTGATGGAGACACCTGCTCTATGGGCACACTCTGATGGGGACACCTGCTCTATGGAGGCACTCTGATGGGGACACTTGCTCTATGGGGGCATTATGATGGGGACACCTGCTCTATGGGGCCACTCTTATAGGGACACCTGATGTAAATGGGCACTTTGATGGGCACACCTGCTCTATGGGGTATTCTGATGGGCACACCTGATGTAAAAAGGCACTCTGATAGGGACACCTAATATAAAGGACTAGTCCGATGGGAACACATGATGTAAAAGGGCACACTGATGGGGAATAAATACTGTTGAAATGCTATGGAAATTGTACATTTCTTATATTTTGATAGAAATACAATGACTACAATCTTTCTGAGTCAAAGCACAAACTTAAGATTTAGACCTTGGCTGAAAGAAAATTTTAGTGACCGGACCCCTGCCTTAAAGGAACATCCCAATACTTTCACAGTCCCTTGATTGTTGACCATAGTTTTTGCTGCTCTTTTGACACCGGGCTCGCACGAGGGCTATGAAACCACATAATTAAAGAAACTAAATTGGCCATTCCTAATCTCTGTGCATCATTTAAAACCACATTTTCTGGTGAATCCCAAAGATGGAACTCAGGAACTGTTCCAATCAATGAGATATAGGGGATGAAAGGACAAATGTTCTTTTCTTAGAAATAGATGTCATCTTTTTTTGCAAAGAGGCCACGCCAAGGCCCACATCATTGATTCCAACTTTGACTTCATGTTGTTGTTTTTTTTAATTTTTTTTTTATTCTGTTGTTCTTTAGTGAGGACAAAAGAAGAAGAAGGTCATAGGGGAGCAACATAGCCTCTTCCAGAGCCTATCACAAAGCAAAACGCGCAGAATACCGATACGAAGAGGCAACAGATGTCTTAGCACTTACATCAGTGCTGAGCCGGATCATGAAGACTTGTTGTCACAGCTGTAGTGACTAAGCTAACATTCTGGCTCCAGCTGTGGTTGGCTGTCCTTCTTAGGTGGACTTAAGGCTGAGCCAGCTTTACTAGGTTTCAGCAATGGTTGCTCTTCTACCTTGGCCAAGTCTCCCATCTACAACCTCCCTCCACCCACTGGGCAAGCAAAAAGTCTATTTCTGCAATCAAGTCTAATTCATTTATTCCTTATATCATATTCAGACGAAGGCTTGTTTTCACTTAAATGTGAGAGGTTAACAACATATAACATGGCAACGGTTCCTCTCGATCTCGTAACGCGTTATGTGGTCGAGTCCCCAGCGGGAAGAAAGTACACGGCCTTGGCCGTTTTTTCTCACCTCCTTTCCCCTGTAAGAGAATGCAAGTTGTGCAAATCTCTGGGTTGCAAAAGTATTCCTGACCCCTTTAATTAGTAATGCAATTCAACAAAGCCCTTATGAGCAAAGCTCTGGGCTTCCTCCCAAAAAAACTTGACCACTGACGTCAGGAGCAGGTTCTTTGGTGGATTACAGTGCCCGAGGGGTTAAGCGAAGCAAGCTGGAAAGTCAAGGCAGACAAGAAGTACTGACGATAAGCAGAAAGTTTTAAGGTTCCCTTGTGATGGAGGATTAACCTTCCTACCTTATGATTGCCAACTTGACAGCCAAGTTGCAGTTGCTGAAATATTGATGTTCACAGTTTCGCTAGTAGGTTATATAGGAGGTGTGGAGGATATGAGAAAATAAATCGAAAGAGAAAGAAAATAGCTTGACTTTGGAGAAGCTTGGTGGCTGAATTAAAGTGGAAATAATCTACCTGTACATGGTGGTTATGCAATTTTCATTTTAATAGTCCTTCAGGACCTTCCTAAATCTTTCATGGTTGACATGTCCCTTGGGTTTAACTACAACTAGTGCCTCTATATCCCTGGGTACCAACCTGTGGTCTGAAGACCGCATAGGGGCAGGTGGGGGTATCTCCTGTATTATTCTGCAGTCTCTGATCGACTTCTGTTATATGTTTTTCAATTTCTTCTGCCTTAGCGGTGACTGGCGTTCAATTTTGGGGGGCATCTCCTGTATTAAATCTGCAGTCTCTGACCATCTCCTGTGAAATGTCTACAGCCTCTGACCATTTCTTTTCTCATGTCTACAGTCTCTGACCATCTCCTGTAACATCTCTGCAGTCTCTGACCATCTCTCCTGTAACATGTCTACAGTCTCTGACCATTTCTTGTCTCATGTCTACAGTCTCTGACCATCTTCTGTAAGATCTCTGCAGTCTCTGACCATCTCTCCTGTAACATGTCTACAGTCTATGACTATGTCCTGCAACATGTTTTGCAGTCTCCGACTGTGATAGGCCCAGCCAGGACAGGGGATTTTGGAGAGTAGCCTCTTGCCTACTGACTATGGGCCCTGGAATTTTAGGGAGCTACAAGCTTTCAGGAAGATGTCCTGTAATATAAAGATGACATGTTATTACCACATTTAACAGTCAAAGAAGCCATGATGGTCTCTGCCAACTTGAAACTCAGTGAGAAGATGGATATGAAACGAAAACTGGTTAATGAGATTTGGACAACCCTGGGTCTTCTTGAAAGCTGGACAACTGTTGCCGGACTGTGTGGGATGGTGGGCACACCCTGACTAATCAAGGCTTGTCTAGGTGCCTAGCTGTTAATTAGCTTACTGGTTAATTAGTTAGCTGTTCGATTACTATTTAATTAGATCACTGTTAGCTGTTAATTGGATTGCTGTTTGAAGTTTGCATTGTTCATATGGTGACTGACCCTGTGTTTGAAGTGTATAAATACCTGTATTTCTGTTCAATAAGATTGTTTCAGTTTGCACCTAAGCTAGGGTCGTCTTGTTCTTGGGTGCAATTCTCATCTATAATACCTTGTTCCTGTCTTCTGGCGTAGAGGAAGCAGCTCTCTGGCAGAGATACCCAGTGAGGGTGTCAGGAGTCTGTAACACTTACCAACATCTGTAATATGTTTCGGGTTGAGGTCAGGACTCTGTGCAGGCCAGCCAAGTTCCTCCACCCCAAACTCGCTCATCCATGTCTATATGGACCTTGCTTTGTGCACTGGTCCAAATCATTTGGTGGAGGGGGGGATTATGGTGTGGGGGTTGTTTTTCAGGGGTTGGGCTTGGCCCCTTAGTTCCAGTGAAGGGAATTCCTATGGCATCAGCATACCAAGACATTTTGGACAATTTCATGCTCCCAACTTTGTGGGAACAGTTTGGGGATGGTCCCTTCCTGTTCCAACATGACTGCGCACCAGTGCACAAAGCAAGGTCCATAAAAACATGGATGAGCGAGTTTGGGGTGGAGGAACTTGACTGGCCTGCACAGAGTACTGACCTCAACCCGATAGAACACCTTTGGGATGAATTAGAATGGAGACTACAAGCCAGGCCTTCTCATCCAACATCCATGCCTGACCTCACAAATGCGCTCCTGGAGGAATGGCCAAACATTCCCATAGACACAGTCCTAAACCTTGTGGACGGCCTTCCCATAAGAGTTATAGCTGCAAAGGGTGGGCCAACTCCATATTGAACCCTACGGACTAAGACTGGGATGCCATTAAAGTTCATGTGCGTGTAAAGGCAGGCGTCCCAATACTTATGGCAATATAATGTATCTATATTGGCACATCTCTTGCAGTTAATCAGGATTTCACCTAATTATATAAACATAGACGCCCAACGTTCAGTGGGGGAATCACCCCGAGATATTTTATTAAATTTTAAAACACGAGGAGCCATTATTGTTGGAATGGTAGAAAAAAAAAAAATGTATGTAACTCCTCTGCCTTTCTCTGAGGACCAGACATGGAAATTTAAAGGATGTGACATGGATCAGATGGAAAAACTTTTGGAAGGAATAGAAGGAGCAGCCTGAAATGAAAACCATGTTCTGTGCAGACCCCGCGCACCTCGGTCTGAGAATAAATACAATTTCATTAGACTCTGGCTGTGATTGAGCGTCCTCCATCTGTTTCATATTCCACTCCTACAGTGGGAAAAAAAAAAAAGTGAAAATATTGTTTGGAAGCTAAAGGGATGGATTCAAGCCTTGGCATTGGATTAGCATTTGGATTTAGGGGCCACTCCATTCAACCTTTTGTATATATACAGGGGCCTATTGTAAAAAAAAAAACTAAAATGACATAGCTACAGTATATCATAGCTCCCAACTGTCCCTGATTTCGAGGGGCTGTCCCTGATTTGGAGCAATGTCCCTCTGTCCCTCTGTCCCTCATTCGTCCCTCATTTTGGTCCAGGCATGTACTGGCCATCGGGACTACCGGGAGTTTCCCGGTGGGCTGATGGCTCAGTGGGCCGGTCAGGCGCAGTCCTGGAGCAGCTCCTCACTGACAGTGAGTGATCGTGATTTCACTCCTGTCACCAAGGAGCCAGCTGCCGACACTTGCTGGAGAGAGGATTAGGCTTTCTGCTCTCTCCAGCTTGCAGGGGGAGATAGACAGCCGGCAGACTTTCCTTCCTCTCTCCTCTTGTCATGTCACTTATCACATGACTGGAGAGAGGAATGAGAAGCTTCCTTCAGAACTGTGAGTACACGTGAGAGAGGGAGGAGAGGGGGGACACTGTGATGTAAGGGGGTGCTGATGGGGACACTCTGATGTATGGAGGTGCTGATGAGGACACTCTGATATAAGGGGTGTGCTGATGGGGACACTCTGATGTAAGAGGGGTGCTGATGGGGACAGTCTGATTTAAGGGGTGTGCTGATGGGGGCACTCTGTTGTAAGGGGTGTGCTGATGGGGACACTCTGATGTAAGGGGGTTGCTGATGGGAACACTCTGATGTAAGGGGTGTGCTGATGGGGACACTCTGATGTAAGAGGTGTGCTGATAGGGACACTCTGATGTGAAGGGGGGTGCTGTTGGGGACACTCTGATGTGGGGGGGGGGTGCTGATGGGGACACTCTGAAGTAAGGGGGGTGCTGATGGGGACACTAAAAATTAAAGTGGGCCGGCCTGGATGAAGTCCAGGGCCAAATATTTGTCCCAGTCCAGTCCTGTTTTGGTCTGATCTATAGAGATGTATATAAAATGCACTTTTCTTCCTATCAAAATGTTTTCCAGCGCTAAACCTTTCATCTGATTTCTAAATTGCTGCATTTGTAAATTCCAAAAGCCAATATAAAGGAATAGTAGTGGTAAAAAAAGCACTTGTGGGTGTAACCAATCTTGTTCTTTTGTACAATTCTCCTTTAAGGGGGCGTGGCAAGGGGGTGTGTCCTATGCCTGCATGCTTTTGCTGATAAGTGTCCCTCATTACCAACTCAAAAAGTTGGGAGGTATGGTATATGTCCCCTTGAAACTTCAGGGTTGATTTACTAAAGGCAAACAGGCTGTGCACTTTGCAAAGTGCAGTTGCTCCAGAGCTTAGTAAATGGGGGTAAGGCTTCATTTTGCAAAAAGCACCCAAAAAAGTACCCAACGACGTGCAAGGAAAATAAAAGAAACTGCATTTTTGCATGCACATGATTGGATGATAGAAGTCAGCAGAGCTTCTGCTAATTCACTAAGCTCTGGAGCAACTGCTCTTGCAGAGGGCAACTGCACTTTGCAAAGTGCACAGTCTATTTGCCTTTAGTAAATCAACCCCTTCTTGTACATTCATTAACCAACTTCAGCCGGGGCCATTTCTGACATCCCTCTCCTACATGTAAAAATTAGTATTTTTTTGCTAGAAAATGACTTAGAACCCATAAACATTATATATTTTTTTTTTTAAGCAGAGGCCCTAGAGAATAAAATGGTGGGTTTTGCATTTTTGTTAACAACTTCAGCTCCGGATTTCAAAAAACTTCAGTCTTTTTTCGTTTATATAATAATAAAAAAAAAAAAAACAGTTTTGATCAAATACCAAAAGATGTTTTATAGCAGAAAGTAAAAAATATTGTTTTTTTTTTTTTTCAAAATGGTCTGTCTTTTTTTGTTTATAGCGCAAAAACTAAAAACCGCAGAAGTTACCAATTACCGCCAAAAGAAAGCTCAATTTGTGTGAAAAAAATGATATCTATTTTATTTGTGTGTAGTGTTGCATGACCGCGCATGTGCTAGTTAACCACTTCAGCTCCAGGAGGTTTAACCCCCCTTTATGACCAGGCCATTTTTTGCGATCCGGCACTGCGCTATTTTAACTCACAATTGCGCAGTCGTGCAACGCTGTACACAAATAAAACCAGGGGCGGGCTGATAACTCATGGGGCCCCCAGGCAATAGGAGATTATGGGGCCCCCAGGCAATCAGAGATTATGGGGCCACACAGTATACAATCACACAGTATACACAGACAGATGTAAAAAAAAAACCACAGATTTATAAATATTGTCCCTGGTTTTACTGAGGCTGGCAACCCTGATGGGGCCCCCTAGTGGCCCAGGGCCCTCGGGCAGTGCCCGAGTGGCTCAATGGTCAGTGCGCCCCTGAATAAAACTGATGTCCATTTTTTTCCCACAAACCGAGCTTTCTTTTGGTGGTGATTGATCACCTCTGCGGTTTTAAGTTTTTGCGCTATAAACAAAAAAAAAGACAATTTAGAAAAAAAAAACAATATTTTTTACTTTCTGCTATAAAACATATCTAATAAAAAAAATGTAAAAAATCAAATTTCTTCATCAATTTAGGCCAATATGTATTCTGCTACAACATGTTTTTGGTAAAAATCCCAATAAGCGTATGTTGATTGGTTTGGCGTCTGGCATCTACAAACTATGGGACATTTTTATGCAATTCTTATAGATTTTTTTTTTTAACTAGTAATGGCAGCGATCATTGACTCATAGCGGGACTGCAATATTGTGGCGGACAAATCGGACACTAAGTGACACTTTTGACACTTTTTTGGGGACCAGTGACACTAATACAGTGATCGGTGCTAAAAATATGCACTGCCACTGTACTAATGACACTGACGGGGAAGGGGTTAACATCAGAGGCGATCAAAGGGTTAAATGTGTCCCTAGGGGGTGCTTTCTAACTGTGTGGGGGAGGTGCTTGTACTGGGGGAAAACAGAGATCTGCGCTCCTGCTTAGCAGGAACACAAGATCTCTGTCTTCTCCTGTCACAGGATGGCGATCTGCCTTGTTTACATAGGCAGACCGCCGTTCTGTCTGCCTTGGGATTGATTGGCGGGTCCCAGCAGACTTCGGGTCCACCGGACCCGCCAATTGGCTCCTGCTTTGTCCAATCACAGCAGGAGAGGGTTGCCGGTAGCGCGCATGCGCACCTCAGACCCAGAAGGAAAAAATCCCGTACAGGTACGTGATTTCACGCTAAAGGGACTGCCCTGCCGCAAAATATGTGTGTGGGGCGGTCCTTAAGTGGTTAAGTCACACAATCTCTGCGCATCAGTTTTTGAATTGCAATTTTTTTTTGGAAGAAATACACTTTAATGAATGTTAATGCACAAAAACACAACATAATACCCATTTTTTAGCAAATTTTAAAGGATGATGCTTCACCGAGTAATAATGATACCTAACATGTCAGGCTTTAAAATTGCACACAATTGATCGTGGAATGGCGCCAAACGACAGTACTTAAAAATCTCCATCGGCGACGCTTAAAGCTGTTGTAAACCGCGGCTGTTTTAAAAAAACAAAACACCTGTAAGACAACGGCATAATGGCACATTATGAAATACTTACCTTAGAACAAAGCCCTCCTGCGCCGCGCCATCACCGCTGAAAGGGCTGACATCTTCCCCTGGTCGTTCTTCCGGGTTTGAGCGCTCCGGCTGTGTGATTGGCCGGAGCCACGATGACATCACGCGCGCATACCTCCCAACATTTTGAGATGGGAATGAGGGACACCTACTAGCAAAACGTATGTAGGCACAGGACACACCTCCTGCCACACCCCCTTAAAGGAGACTTACCAAAACAAAAAGGTTAATTAAATCCACAAAAGCTTTTTTTTTTACCACTACTATTCCTTTATATTGGCTTTTAAAATTTACAGATGCAGCAATTTAGAAATTGGATGAAAGGTTTAGCGCTGGGAAACACTAAAGATAAAAAGTACATTTTATATACATCTATATAGATCAGACCAAAATGAGGGACAAATGAGGAGGAATGAGGGACAAAGGACATTGATCCAAATCAGGGACAGTCCCTCGAAATCAGGGACAGTTGGGAGCTATGCGCGCGTGGGTGCCGATCATTCAGAGTGCATGGCAAAAAACCTAAAAGGTGCTTGTTTAGCAGATATTTATTTTAACTACAGGTAGCCTTATTATAGGCCTTATTATAGGCATACATGTAGGTAAAAATGACTAAGCAGGTTTTACTACCGCTTTAAAAAGCCTTTACAGGCTACCAGTATAGAGTTACACAGGAGATCTGGTGCTAGAACTATTGCTTCCACTCTGACATTCACGGCGATACCTCAATTTTTTTCAATTTTATTTGTTTGATTATTTTTACACTGTTTCTTTAACCTCTTCCCTACTGGGCACTTTTACCCCCTTCCTGCCCAGGCCAATTTTCAGCTTTCAGAGCTGTTGCACTTTGAATGACAGTTGAGTGGTCATGCAGCACTGCACTAATATTTACACAAATAGAGCTTTTTTAGGTGGTAATCACCACAGTTTTTTTTTTTTTTTTTGCTAAACAAATGAAAAAAGACCAAAACTTTTGAAAAAAAAACAAAAGAAACGTCATGTTTCTGCTATAAAATTTTGTATGTATGTATATAACTAAGTTGCGCTCATACACAGTGTGAGTGATCACAAAAAATGATTAAATAAAGTGAAATAAAGTGCAAGTGCAATACAAATACTGTATAAGACTATAAGTAAAGGCTCTGCATAAAAAGAAATGAAAAAAACATATTGAGTCCACACATAAAGGATTCCACAGTGTGAGAGGGGGTGATTCCAATGAGGTGATGAACTCCAGGTCACTATTTCCACCATCACCAAGGAGATGGGGGTATCTTGAATAGAAAAAACCCACTCGATACGTGGGGACTCTTACCAGAACTGGTGGACCACTTAAAGAGCAAGGTCATATACGCCAGCAGACTTATGCCGCGTACACACGAGCGGACTTTACGGCAGACTTTGCCTGGACTGGATTTCGTCAGACAATTCGATCGTGCGTGGGCTCCAGCGGACTTTGTTTTCTCAAAAGTTGGACGGACTTAGATTTGAAATATGTTTTAAATCAATCCGTCGAAATCGAGTCCGGTCGAAAAGTCCGCTCGTCTGTATGCTAGTTCGACGGACAAAAAGCCACGCTAGGGCAGCTATTGGCTACTGGCTATGAACTTCCTTGTTTTAGTCCGGTGTACGTCATCACGTACGAATTCGACGGACTTTGGTGGATTGTGTGTAGGCAAGTCCGTTCATTCAGAAAGTCCGTCGTAAAGTCCGTCGTAAAGTCCGCCGGGCAAAGTCTGCCGTAAAGTCCGACTGTGTGTACGCGGCATTAGCCCTCTGCAGGGTCTATAGGTCCTCCTCTTGCCCACCCCTTGTCCCGGCCCTGACTATCACTTATTATCATCGACAACTGTAACATCCATCACTTTTGTTATTCTGAAGAAGTCCATGTGTGTTTGTCTGTGCCTGTGTGAACACAGGCACAGACAAACACATTGATTTCTTCAGAATAACAAAAGTGATGGATGTTACAGTTGTCGATGATAATAAGTGATAGTGATACAAGATTAGCTGCTTTGTGATGTGGGGCAGGAGATTTCATGCTTAGAAAATACTATAGCGAGCTTTCATACATTGACAGATTGCGTGGTCCACAATACTTATAGATATAATAACTGCCACCAATTTTCAAGTTGGATATTGAGGAGGACTTCCAGCCACTGTCGGAGAGCTCCAGTGACAAGGAGGACCTATAGACCCTGCAGAGGGCTAAGTCTGCTGGCGTATATGACCTTGCTCTTTAGGGGGTCCACCAGTTCTGGTAAGAGTCCCCACGTATCGAGTGGGTTTTTTTTATTCAAGATACCCCCATCTACTTGGTGACGGTGGAAGTGACCTGGCGTTCATCACCTCATTGGAATCACCCCCTCTCACACTGTGGAATCCTTTATGTGTGGACTCAATATGTTTTTTTCATTTCTTTTTATGCAGAGTCTTTACTTATAAAGTTATATTTGTGTTGCACTTGAACTTTATTTCACTTTATTTCATTTATTTAATCATTTTTTGTGATCTCTCACACTGTATATGAGCACAACTTATTTATATACATTTTTTGCACTGTGGAGATATCTGAAAGTTTTTGTTGCTGTTGTATATGTTTATTGCACGCTCTAGTGCGGTATGACCCCTTATATTTACTAATAAAATTTTGCAAACAGGTAATTTTCTCCTTCACTGATGTGCGCTAATGAGGCTGCATTGATGGGCACTGATAGGCTGCACTGATTGACCATGATGAGGCAGCACTGATGCACTTATAGGTGGCACTGATAGGTACTGATGAGGCTGCACTGATATGCGGCACTGATAGGCAGCACTTATAGGAAGCACTTATGGGCACTGATAGGCAGCACTTATAGGCAGCACTTATGGGCACTGATAGGCAGCACTGATGGGCATTGATAAGCAACACTGATAGGCGGCATTGATGGGCCCTGATAGGCGGCATTGATGGGCACTGATGAGAAGGCACTGACTGGCACTGTTGGGGCTGCACTGATTATCAGGACACAGATGATCAGTGCCCTGATTATCAGTGTAGATGTCCCTTTTTACACTAGCCAGTTAACGACTCTGTCCTCTCCTCACCCTGTGACAGCATGAGGACAGGAATGGCAATAACCAGCAAGTGTGTTTACATCGTGATCAGCTGTGATCGGACACAACTTATCACGTGTTAAAGACCTGCTGTGATTGGCTCTTTAACCCCATCTTTTTCCGAAGGACACAGCGACCACAGAGTGTAGACAGTGCGCTCCACGGCGGGCGTATGATATGACGCCCTCCCAGAACTGTCCGACATCGCTGTAGCTGTCATTTTACTATAGCACGGTCGGCAAGTGGTTACATTTTTTTTAGCACTTTTATTGCTATCACAAGAAATGTAAACATCTCATGTGATAACTACAAACAGTGACAGGTCCTCTTTACTGAGACATATGGGGTCTATTAGTCCCCAGATGTCACCTCTGCTTTTGAAAGCTTCAGATCAAACTCCAAGGCTTTCCTAAGCCAGCCATGGATGGTAAACAACAGACAGAAACCAGAAACCAGTAATTTATTGGCTCTTTAGCTGCTCAGAATACTTTTATTTTCTGCAGAATTGCTGGCCCTAAAGAATGATATCTCAGCCATTGCTGCAGCCATGACTGAGATATCCCCCTTCCCATCCAAGGATGTTCAGGTACATCCTATGAATGGGAAGTGGTTAAAGAGGAACTTCAATCGCTCCTCTGCTTTCTTTTTTATTAGCCCCACTTACCTGTCATGCAGGGTTGTCCTGGATTCAGATTCTCACCTCCCCATTGGATCCAGCATTGTCCTGCTGCAATTCACTAATCAGGTTCAGCAGCCTGGTCCCTGGGCCGCCACCTTGGTCCTCCTCAGTTATTGGAAGGCCTCTGATAAGGACTGCTGCTCTTCCCACTGGCTGCTGTGAATCCCTACTCCTGCGGTCTCCTGGGATATTTCACATAAAAAAAAAATGGAAGACCGCATAACTTGGCTATGATTAAATGCATGTAGCATTAAACGCGTCAGTGCTGTTCCCTGCCTGTTGGAGTTGTGATGTTTTTGCCTTGATGGATTATCAATAAAATTGCTTAAAGTTTTTCATACTTCTAAGAGCGGTCCTCCATTTTTCCATGTAAAGTATCCTGCGGCTTGCAAATGGGACCAGCACTTCTTTGAATGGAATTGGGGGGCTAGAGAGGTGGGCCGACCTGCAGCAGTATTTTTACTCTAATGAATAGCCTCCTATGATATATGACAGGGAATCACAGGAGGCTGAGGGAGCAGGGACATGTCATTCTCGTCTAGGTGAGATCTGTAATCTGGAGTGACAAGGCCAAAATAGAACTTTATGGTCACAACCATAAGCGCTATGTTTGGAGAGAAGTCAACAAGGCCTATAGAGACAAGATTACGGTGGAGGCTTACTGATGTTTTGGGGGTGTGTGAGCTCTAATGGCACAGAGAATCTTGTGAAAATTGATGGCAAGATGACTGCAGCATGTTTATCAGAAAATAATACTGGCAGACAATTTACATTCTTCTGTGTGAAAGCTGCGCATGGGACACTCTTGGACTTTCTAGCACGACAATGACCCTAAGGCCAAGTTGACCCTCCAGTGGTTACAGCAGAAAAAGGTGAAGGTTCTGGAGTGGCCATCACAGTCTCCTGACCTTAATATCAACGGGCTACTCTGGGGAGATCTCAAAACGTGTGATTTATGCAAGATGACCACACACTTTGCATGACCTGAAGGCATTTTGCCAAGACAAATGGGCAACTATACCACCTGCAAGAATTCGGGGCCTCGTAGACAACAATTACTGGTGACTGCACGCTGTCATTGATGGTAAAGGGGGCAATACACAGTATTAGGAACTATGGGTGTGACAGACCCAACTGGGACAGTCTTTTGGAGGGGACTAGAGGCAAGCCTCCTACCCACTGATTATGGCCCATGGAGAGAGCAGGTCATTCTCTGATGGACAACGACGTGATGAACGCTGAGAGCGAGGCAGATGGTCAGAAGAAATATGGTGGCCCTCCTGCAGACGGAGAGATGGAGAAACCCCTCCACTTGGGACAGAAAAATATATTAACAATATCCCTCAAGAAATCTATGAAGATATATTAATTCCACTTTTTCAGACTGTTGGAACATTGTGTGAGCTTTGTCTCATATACTGTTGTAGACTGGTGCCAGACAGTTTGAGATGAGGTGGGATCCCTGACTTAGGCTTGTTTAAGTGACTAGTTGTTTATTAGTTCATGTTAATAAGATCACTGTCAGCTATTAGTTGCTAGATGTGGATTAGCATATTGTTTATGTTTGCTGTTCCTTAGCGATGTTAATTATATTGTTAATGGTAATTTATATTCCTAGAGGCAAATGGGGGGGAATATGGGACTATTCAGGTGCATGGACACATAAATACACAAATTTTATAAAAAAAATTGTTACAAAAGGTTATTCAATTAATTATTAAAAAAAAAAAAAGAGATTAAAAGTATACTGTACAGTCATCACGCATGTTATTCAACATGTTTTGCCTATTCAGGCTTCTTCAGGAAAATGCGTGGTGCCTTATGGCCCCACCTGGTGGATACACGTTGGCACTCCTGGACAGTCACATGTCATATTTACATTTGTTACAATAACTCCTTGCCTCTCCATCATTTGGAGGTAGGGATCCTCTATTGGGAGACTATTATTTGATAAGTGGACGTAGCCTTTATTGTCACATATGTATAGTAAACAAATTACAGTATGTGGCTATAACAATGTTTGTGTGATATTATTTTGATTTGTTTTTGTTTATTTTGTCAGTAGTATCACCACGCTTTTTCCAGAAGAAGCCTGCATAGGCGAAACATGTTGAATAAAATGCTAGATGAATGACATTATATGACTGTACAGTATGCTTTTAATCTAAATTTTTTTTGTAATTAAATACATTTTTATATAAAATATTTTTCTGTGTATTTACAGTGGGGACAGAAAGTATTCAGACCCCCTTAAATTTTTCACTCTTTGTTATATTGCAGCCATTTGCTAAAATCATTTAAGTTCATTTTTTTCCTCATTAATGTACACACAGCACCTCATATTGGCAGAATTGTTGACATTTTTGCAGATTTATTAAAAAAGAAAAACTGAAATATCACATGTTCTTAAGTATTCAGACCCTTTGCTGTGACACTCATATATTTAACTCAGGTGCTGTCCATTTCTTCTGATCATCCTTGAGATGGTTCTTCACCTTCATTTGAGTCCAGCTGTGTTTGATTATACTGATTGGACTTGATTAGGAAAACCACACACCTGTCTATATAAGACCTTACAGCTCACAGTGCATGTCAGAGCAAATGAGAATCATGAGGTCAAAGGAACTGCCTGAAGAGCTCAGAGACAGAATTGTTCAAGGCACAGATCTGTCCAAGGTTACAAAAAAAAATTCTGCTGCACTTAAGGTTCCTAAGAGCACAGTGGCCTCCATAATCCTTAAATGGAAGATGTTTGGGACGACCAGAATCCTTCCTAGAGCTGGCCGTCTGGCCAAACTGAGCTATCGGGGGAGAAGAGCCTTGGTGAGAGAGGTAAAGAAGAACCCAAAGATCACTGTGGCTGAGCTCCAGAGATGCAGTCAGGAGATGGGAGAAAGTTGTAGAAAGTTAACCCTCACTGCAGCCCTCCACCAGTCGGGGCTTTATGGCAGAGTGGCCCGACGGAAGCCTCTCCTCTGCAAGACACATGAAAGCACGCATGGAGTTTGCTAAAAAACACCTGAAGGACTCCAAGATGGTGAGAAATACGATTCTCTGGTCTGATGAGACCAAGATAGACATTTTTGGCCTTAATTCTAAGCGGTATGTGTGGAAAAAAACAGGCACTGCTCATCACCTGTCCAATACAGTCCCAACAGTGAAGCATGGTGGTGGCAGCATCATGCTATGGGGGTGTTTTTCAGCTGCAGGGACAGGACGACTGGTTGCAATCGAGGGAAAGATGAATGCGACCAAGTACAAGCATATCCTGGATGAAAACCTTCTCCAGAGAGCTGAGGACCTCAGACTGGGCTGAAGGTTTACCTTCCAACAAGACAATGACCCTAAGCACACAGCTAAAATAACAAAGGAGTGGCTTCACAACAACTTCGTGACTGTTCTTGAATGGCCCAGCCAGAGCCCTGACTTAAACCCAATTGAGCATCTCTGGAGAGACTTAAAAATGGCCGTCCACCAACGTTTACCATCCAACCTGACAGAACTGGAGAGGATCTGCAAGGAGGAATGGCAGAGGATATTCCTGTTTATAGCTTGTATTGTTAGATTAACGTGATCAAACTCTTATCTGATCTTGTGTGCTATATATTTTGTGTGAATTTACAATAAAGAGTCCGAGTTTTAGTATGCACCTAAGCAAATGTCGTCTAGTATCTTGGGTGCAATATTCAGCTATAATACCTAGTTCCTGGTCCAGGAGGCTATATCTTGACGGAAGCACCCAAGTTGGGTGCTGGACGGTTTTGTCACAAAGGGGATGCAGTTTTTCGAACAGGGAGCATTTCATTGGTTTACTTGTTGCCATGTATTGTTTTATGATTGTGCTATTCTGCTATCACTTACAGGATAGGAATCCCTTAAAAAATAAATGTGTTTTGCCTGACCACTCGCGTTTTCTTAAAAAATGGTACATACAGTATAATACCAATACTTCAAGGGGATGCAAACTTCTGAGCACAACTGTATGTAGTGGGCACCTACTTTCATGTAGGTGACTCTTTTTGCTAGGTTACAGTTTCAGGCAAATTTAGGCAGGCTTGTACCACTATAACAGGCCTGTTTGGTTAGTTGAGATCTGAGTGACAGGCAGTTTGTATGTGAGTTCTGGGCAATCATTAATTTGTTTGGTAGGAGGCGGGACTCTCGTATAAAAGCTGGGGTCACATGGTCAGAGGAAGTTCGGAGCTCGGAGTCCAGGGTGGAAGCCCAGCCTGGTTCCCGGAGGGGAGAGGTTCCCCCTCCGGGGAGCCAATGGAGCCCCCTTTCGGAGAGGGTGGGGGACCGGCGTCCACAGAAGAGTTGGTGGCACCGTACAGCATGTAGTCGCTGGTGTCACTGGACGACCCTGCGGGGTAGGGAGCGTGCCAGAAAGGAGGAAAGGGATGGAGGAATCATTGCATAAGAAGTAGCAACTAAGCAGGAGGCAACTGGGCGATCGATCGTTTATGAGAAAAAGGTAAGGCTGAAAACTGCTCCCTAACATGAGACACCTCCGTCCCTATATTGCACAAAAAAACAAAACAAAAATTCGCACATGGGACTTTAAATGAGGTGTCCATGATGATCACAGGTAAATGAATGTAATAGTATAAAAAATATAAAAGTTTATTAGAATCATTATCATCCAATACAGGTCATACATATAGCATCATCAGGGGCTGATGTGTATATCTGATGTCTGTAACAACAAGTAAAAAAGTAGATTGGAGCATAGGTTGTGATTGGACAAAAATATGAAGCCAGAACTAGTGATCCGATACTCACTTGTCAGATAATTGGCTCCAGGGGCCGACCCCCGGCAGGGACGAGTGGAAAGCATCTCCCACACAGCCCCTGATGATGCAAGGAGAGCTCGCGAAACGCGTCGGGTTAGAGATGTATTATGTATATCTGTACTCATAATACTTTGATGTATGTCATTTTGGCTATGTTTTTAGGACTGTCATGTTATGCTGCTGTTCCTTTGAATTGCCATCTATATGTATGACCTGTATTGGATGATAATGATTCTAATAAACTTTTATATTTTTTATACTATTACATTCATTTACCTGTGATCATCATGGACACCTCATTTAAAGTCCCATGGGTGAATTTTTATTTATTTATTTATTTATTTTTGATCGTTTATGAGTGGCACATGGACTGTTGATCAAGTGAGTGCATGCCCAAGGGAAGGGTACTACCAGAGGCTGAGGGATGTTGGTACGCAAGTCAGTGAGACTTTGGGTTCAACAATGTTCCGGGATTCCAATCAGTCAGGCTGGAGGAATTATTCAGAGTAATCTCTTCTTTAGGTCAACTTGGAAGTACCATGCAGATGGGAAGTAGTGGTAAAAAGGTGGCGGTAAAGCTACAAGCACATAAATAGAGATACGGACTGTTCTTGAAAAGTTCTGCAGGTGAAGAAGTTATTCAGAGTGGCTCTTTACCAAATATTCTCTATCAAATCTACTTCCATCTTCCCTGATGAAGAAATCATCCAGAGTGATTTCCTATTATCCGCAATGATTCTAAGTCTTTGCATGAGAAGATTTTGAAGTAACAAAAGAGCATCTCAGAAAACCCTTCTCCTATCCCAGTTTATGATACGCGAATAAAAGCAAGAGAAAAAGTATAATATTGACTGTTTCTATTTTATGGGCTGGGATGGGCTAGGTGGTAAACGTGAATTACGGATATAATAATTAATCAGCAGCTCCTTCGGGGGTTAGTACTACATGTACATAACCTGTTCAGAGAGCCGAGTTGTGGGAGGGGCACAACAGGCTCCACCCACTAAAGGCTGCCTACAGAAAACTACAGGAAGTGGGCGGAGACCAGACCAGTCTCCCTGCACAAGGAGAGAGAGCAGAGCAGTGGGAGGAGCCCGGACTGACTTATCCCAGAGCTCAGCTTTAAATTTGAAATTACCATTGTCTTTAGCATCCTATCTATTGCCCGGAGCTCTGTAAACTCTCCAGCCCCCCCCCCCCCCGTGCCTAATTTTGTATCATCTTCACCAAACTTTCAGCGACGGAAAAATGAAGCGTTTGAAGGCAGAGTGGCTGTCATCGGATGATTCGCCAACGCTGTCCCATAAAATAACACATTTCTTTCTGATGTGCTTTTTATTTAAGCAGAGAGGGCAGAAGTTGGAATGGAAAGGTAAACACACGTGGTAGTCATCACAGGCCGGGGACCAGCGCTGGGACCTCGCGGCGCTCACAGATCTCTCAAAATATCTCTGGAGGTTTTCTCCAATTGTGATGGATGAGGAGATTGGCCTCATACAAGCCCCCCCACCCCCACCCCCGATGAGACGACTGGGCCGAGATGAGCTGAAGGTGATGAGTGAAGGGCCGGGGGGGATTATGGAGACAGAAGATGGGATGGAGACGTGCATCATGATGTGGAGGACAACCACAAAAATACAAACCATCTGTTCACAACACCGACCAATTGTAACATTACGTCCTTCATGGGGGTCAATACTATTTATCATTTATTATGTTCTTTTAGGCATTATTTATTTGTTTTATTTTTTTCAGCTGAGCATGCAGTTGTACGATAAAATGGGAAGCATTTTTATAGTAAGTGCATATTTTTAAAGTTTAATCTGCTTATATTTTACCCTCCCTGGTTCCTCCCTCCCCTTTCATCAACATGCTAATATAATTTTAAATTGTATGCTCTAGCATTAATGGTACCCTTCACTGGAAACACCTGAACTCCATCATTTGGAGGACGGGGTCCACAAACCTTTGGCTTTATACTGTAAGTGACATTTGCTTGTATTAGTTTTGACCCTTTTTTTTATTTCAGCCATAGTTCCACTTTAAAAAGGGACTGGCAATTTTGGGTTGACCAGGATTTTGTTACAACGAAAACATGTGAATTCCCCGCTTGCTCCACTTGATGAAATTATACATCAAAGGGGGTTCCTATTATTTTGTGAATATATATTAGGCAATGACTCATGTGGAATTCACACCCTTTTTTCGCGAGACTTTCCTCCACCAAAGTTAAATGAAACGTGATGTAATATTCATAAGAACTATTTTGAATTATATGAACTGGCAGGGTTTGGCGTCTTTGGTGATTAAAGACAAGGAGGCTAGGGAATCGGTGACTGTTTTCTGAGTCAAAATAAGTTAATTAAAAGCACAATTCTCAGAATGGTGTCAGTAACGGTAAAAGCCAAGGTGATGGTTATAATAGACCGCATCCTGCCTATAATAGGAACCGCACTGTGCAGATATCATATATTACTTCACTGACATCCTAAGAGGACATGTCCTCTAAGATTAACCAAATAATGGTCATTTTGCATAGAAAACCAATGTTTAGAATGCATGGAAAATGGCACTAGACAGGTAGTCATGAGTTCAATACCTCCTTGAGCCACTCGGTGCGTTACCATGTCTGGCCATCTACAGGGCACGGTAGGGACAGTGACATCCGGACTCCGCTTGCCCATCTGCGTGCCCAGGACTGGCACAGCGGTTGCTGCAGGGTAGAGGGGGTGAGGAGAGGGATGAGAGAGGATACACATCTGCTCTCCTCCCCTTCTAGTTGATGACTTGTTTCCCTGGCCAACAAGGCTTTTAAAGCGTTGCCTATGGAAAATATAGAATACTGACATGTTGGGTATCTAGAAGGAGGTAGTTACCTCCAACCTTTGTTTCAGAGCTTTGTAGCTGGGAATGGAGCAGCCCTACAGGGCTTGGGTTGGAAATGACTCCATATGTGGGGACCCACTGCAGAGAGTAAGAGAAGTGATGGCTGCAGCATGATGCTCCGCACTGTACAGACTACTGTTCAGGGGTCATGGAATGGAGGAATTGTGTGCTGCGCTGTAAGAAACTGTTTAGGAAATTGGGTTATGGACTGTAATGCTATGCACATATTCTTCAGTAAATTATTTGTAGGTGGGGTGTGGTCCAAGTATGATGAAAGAACTAGTACTGAAATTATGCAAGGTAGCCCAACGGGGAACACTCACGGGTCCAACAGCGTGTAGAGAGCAGGTTTCGGCTGGTCTGACAGTGCCTGTTAGGAGGGGCAGAATGCAGCCTGGTCATCTTGTGCCCAAGTGGGAAGATATCCAGAGAAGCTGCAAGCTCTATGCTTTCCCTCCTCATCAGGAACCTTTCCCATACACTGGTTCTGTCCCTGCTAGATGGGGTACCTGTCCCTACTCTACCCACTTGCAAAATACACTCCAAGCCTGAGAGTCAGGACCTTAAATAGGCTCTGCCTGATCCAAGATGGCTGCTAGAGTCACATGGGTCAGCAGCATCCAATTGGATATCTTTCCCAGTGACCCAGGAAACCATAGAGGAACCGTGTTCCTTTTGACCTCCTCTCCAACTGCAATGGAAGCGCACCACCTACAGTGGAGAAAGTAGACTGCACCTGCCTACAGATTGAAAAAGCATCTTGATTGGACATTCTTTGTTCTGTGAAACAGGCCTTCAGCCAGGAATAGGTGATTATTGTAAATTAGGTGGCCTGGAGTAACGGTGACACAAAGGTGGAGTCTCTCCCAAAGACAGGTATGCAGGTGCCCTATTTGGGGAATAAGTACTGCTGTCCAATACAGGTAACTTATAAGCTCCATACCAACTTGACCATAAACATGAGTCAGACATTTATGAATATAGCCAAGAACCAATTCATCTCTGAGCTGAAATCTCAATCCAGGAAATAGATGGTGACCTTGGATGATGGCCAAACGATGATGACTCTGCCCTTTTGGATAGAAAAAACAGATAAAGGCATCATAAGAAGAAAGCACTGTGATCTCTGTGCTAGGTAATGAACATCTGGAAGTGTTACACTTACTTATTAGTAAATATGCATGTACCTAAAATAAAAAAATATTGTCGTTAAGTGTCCATTTATTCACCATGCTCAAATGCAGGCATGGTCCCCTTTAACTTCTTTTCCCATAAACCCCTGGTTTCGTGGACACACCCAAAGAAGACAAGCTTGTGTGCTTCCCTCCAGCGGCAGCTTAGAAAGGCCACAACTGATGAGACAGAGGTAGCTGGGCAGGTAATCTGCCGTCCAGAGAGAGGTTCTCTATTGTCAGAATTGTGGCGAGATCCTATTAGAATTCGGCTTCTCTGGAAGATCCAGCTACTGCGTGACCCCTACCCAAATTGCTACCAAAGCACTCCAGTTCTATTGGGGTGGTGCTTCATACTTGTTCCCTGGGTCCCTCAAACTTCTTGTTGGTGGGGTGCAGTGGTTTGCCGCAGCAATAACACACTCAGTCCCAGTGCAGTGAAAGAACTTGTATTAAAAAAATGCAGACAGTTCACAAATAACCCGGTGGGAAGGCAGCCCACCGGGTTGAACACTTTCAGTTCCAACAGCGTGTAGAGAGAGCAGGATTCAGCTATACTGGCAGCACCTGTAGAGAGAAGGGTAGAGTGCGGCCTGGCTGTCTTGTGCCCAAGCAGGCAGATGTCCAGAGAAGTTGGAAGCCCTATGGTTTCCCTTCTTGTCGGGAACCTTTCCCTGCTGCTAGTTCTGTCCCTGCCAGACGGGGGGTGCCTGTCCCTAGTGAGTTAGAAAGAAATCCTGGATAGCCGCACTCTGGGATAAGGACATCTTTATTTCAATAAAATCCAACAATACAGTCAATAGCAGAGACGAACAGGGTGGTAGACTGCTAACGCTTTTCACATCATTTGGATGCTTATTCGTAGCTACAAATGAGGTGAAACGCGTTAGCAGTCTACCACCCTGTACGTCTCTGCTATTGACTGTATTGTTGGATTTTATTGAAATAAAGATGTCCTTATCCCAGAGTGCGGCTATCCAGGATTTCTTTCTACCTCACTGCAAACCAGCAAAGCCAGCACCTGGAACCAGTTCTTACTAGGGCGGTGTCATTCCAGAGCAAGAGTGTTTGTGAGCTGCATCTCCTTTTTTCCTGGGTACCTGTCCCTACTCTGCCTCACCCAAGATGGCCACTAGAGTCACATGGACCGGCAGCATCCAATGGGAAAACTTCCCCAGTGACCAAGGAAACCAAAGAGGAACCAGGTTCCTCCTGACTTCATCTCCAACTGCAGGGGAGACAGTAGACTGCATCTGCCTAGATGTTCACCTATTTTACCAGAGCTACATTGGACGTCACTGAGAGGGACACTGTTTATGAGGATAAGGGCAAGTAACTGTGTTCTGAACTTTTTTTATAAAAGTAATGATTTTCTGCCAGGCCCTCTCTGTTGCTGTGAAATCTTATAGTGGCTATACTGGGCAGCACATGTTGCCCAGACCGAGCCAAAGAGGCACTGCTGTGAAGAGTCCAAATTTGAGCAGTTTTTATGATGTGTTGGATTATTCTGCAGTGCATGAATGCTCTTTGCTATCCTGACCCTGTTTTGCATTATTGATTGCACCTGTTTATTAAACTACAAGTTCCATTTGCTCTCTGCCCGATCACTGGTCTGATTAACCGATCCCGTTACAGCATATCTGTTTCTAATTCCACTTTAACTGGTTACGGATTAAGGAACACAGGAACACACCCTGCCTGCTTGCCAATGAACATGAGCAGTTTGACAGCTACAACCTTCAAAATAGCCACTCCATCCTGGATCAGAAGACGCTAACCATATATTTCTGTCTGGCAGAACTGCTCTTTGGATTTTGAACAGGCCTAATATTGTCTAGCCTCAAAAAAACACAGCTTTCAAGCAGTTAAAGTGGGTTCTCTAATACGGCCTGAAATCAAAAGCACAAACAAAGAGTTTTAATTAGAAATGTCTGTCTTCATCTAAAAATTGTTTGGTTGGTTTGGGAGTGATTAACAATGTTATCCTCAATGACACAGCCACACTGCCCACAGTAATGAGAAGTCCTTGAGTCTTCACATTCCAACAATGTCTTGAAGGATCTTGAACTGACGTGACCGAGGTCCTCACACTGCCCCCGGCCATTCCTTCTTCTAGAATGCGACTTAAAGTGCTAATTCAGCCAAGGTAACATCACCAAAACCCTTCATCATTTCAGTCGCTGGGCCCTTGTTCATGTTTCTGAAGATCTGCATCAGTACCTGAACAATGAAGGATTGAGTAGTTAACATGCTGGCTTAGAATTGCCTTGTACGTGATTCATTGCATGTTGCCTGGATGCCCCAGAAGTAGGACAGAGACAGTTTTCATCTCCGGTCATGGGGATGATGAAACCTTTTTTTTCCAAATGATGCATTCAAAAATAGACAATAACAAGCAGTGTTTTATGTTTTGCTTTGGGTTTGCTTGCGTTGTTTTTAGGAGAACTGGACAGGAGCTGTCTAGTTTCATGCCTCCATGTGCTTAGATGGATGGCTGTAGAGTTCTGGTCACATGTGTGTAGGTTGGGTGCAGTGCGGTGGCAACATCACACACAGTCCAAGTGAAGTGAAAGAACTTGTATGGAAATAAAGCAACAACAGTTCACGATAAACCCGGCTGAAACACTCACAGGTCCAACAGTGTGTAGAGAGCAGGTCTCAGCTAAACTGACAGCGCCTGTTAGGAGGGGCAGAATGCGGCCTGGCCATCTCATGCCCGAGTGGGAAGATGTTCAGAAAAGTTGCAAGCCCCAAGCTTTCACTCCTCATCAGGAAATGTTCTTGTGCCAATCCATACCAGGCTTTCAGGTCTTTCAGGTCTGGTATGGATTTTGAGGGGAACCCCAAGCCAAAATTGTTAAAGGGGGCTTCCAGATTCCGAATAAGCCCTTCATCTGCAGACCCCCACAACCACCGGCTGGGGTTGTGGGGAAGAGGCCCTTGCCCCATCAAAATGAGGACAAGGTGTTTGGAGCAGGGGGGCACGCCCCCCTCACCCCAAAGCAACCCCCCATGTTGAGGGCATGTGGTCTGGTATGGTTCAGGAGGGGGGGGCACTTGCTCGTCCCCTCCCTTTCCTGACCTGCAGGGCTGCATACTCAGATAAGGGTCTGGTATGAATTTTGGGGGGACCCCACGCCATTTTCTTTTTTTTTTGGCGTGTGGTTCCCCTCAAAACCAATACCAGACCTGGGCCTGGTATAGATTGGGGGGATCCCACACCTTTTTTTAAACATTTTTCTATTATCAGCAGTGTTTACTTTTTCATTCAGCTGTCAGCGGGGAAGCCCGTTGACAGCTGATGACTCATCCGTTGTTAAGGATGCCGCGGCCGGCTTCCCGGCCCACTCCTTAACAACTAGCTATTCACTGTGCCCTGATTGGGCAAAGCCTTACCCAATCAGGGCTTAGAATGCACTGTGCAGTGCGCAGTGCATTCTGGGGAGCTCGGCAGGCGAACACCCCCTGGTATGGATATTGGGGGGACCCCATGCCATTTTTTAAAAATAAATTGGCATGGGGTTGCCCTCAAAATCCATACCAGAACCAGTGGGCCTGGTATGGATTGGGGGGGGACCTCAAGCCAATTTTTTGCCGATATTTTTTGCCGTCAATGCTTGTTTTTACACTCGCTAAGAGCAGATGCTTCATCGGTTGTTAAGGATGCAGCGGCCAGCTTCCTGGCCTGCTCCTTAGCAACCAGCTATACACAATTTTTTAAAGAGAAAAACAAAACACATGAAAAATGCATGTTCAAAAAACGCAAAACGCACCACAAAACACACCTTAAAAAAGCATCAACCACAACTGCATAGATGTGAACCTAGGGTAGTGCTTTATTCATTTTTTTTTTCAGTTACATTTTTTTGCTTTTTAGTTTTTATGTAGTATATTTGAGATACTTTGTTAAGTGAGGCATGATTTTTGATCTTAGGATCTATGGCGGGGGTCTCAAACTGGCTGCCCTCCAGCTGTTGCAGAACTGCAAGTCCCATTGCAAGGCTGACAGTTACAAGCATGACTCCCGCAAGCAGAGGCATGATGGGACTTGTAGTTCTGTAACAGCTGGAGGGCCGCCAGTTTGAGACCCCTGATCTAAGGTGTTTGTTATACTACACATATGCTTGTTGTAGCTTCATTGTAACACTTTTTATACAGCCAGTATATTTTTCTGTTCATAATTTTGACACCTAATAAAGTGGCAGTTTGATATACAGTACATTATATCAAAAGTTTTGCTTTCAGAAAACAGTCATTACATAAGCCCTCAAAGGGCTCAGACAGCACAGAGAGACTGATAACCGCAACATTATTGTAACGCAATAAAAAGTAAATCTGCATAAAAAGAGGATAGATCTTCCTTTAAGCCTTAAATAAGCCGTACTGAATAGGTCCGCTTTCTCAATGTGCCATTATGGAATTGCACTAACCCGTTGGATGGTTTTCTATAAATAGACATTAGTGAATTAGGATCTGGGTAAAAATTACAAATGACTCTTGTTTTTCTTGCTATCATAATGGAGCGGACCTGTTTGAATAGGAGTATATACTGTATAAATCCGGGATATGCAAACTCCAGAGAATGGGGCATTGTGCGAGTGTAATGATGGAGAGAGAGGCAATTACTGCCGTCCCGGGTCTGTAGATTCATATCTGACATCAATCTGAAACTATGCCACAGGACTGAGCGGAGTGCATTAAACAGACAGAAAAGATTACAATTCCAGTTCCAAAGATTCCACCAGCACACGCCAGCTCCATTGAGTGAATGGGCTTTATTGTATTGCATATGGCTGTCATGCTTACATGTTTCAGGCACTAGGAACCAGGGTGGGATCTTTTAAATAAGTTATAGCAAGATGGAGGGCACAGGGAGGACCTCACTCACAGGGGTGGTGAAGGTCATTTACAGTCTAATGAGCAGGATGGAGGTCATGGCCAGTACTGGGACAGGGTCTTCCAGCGCCCTGGGCAAGAATCCAGAACTGTGCCCCTCTCCCCCACTATTAATACATGCTGTAGAATAGGTGTACCAATCTGTGTCTATTTTTTGCCCCACTGATTCACTGCGCCTGGGGCAGCTTCCCCTCTTGCCCACCCCTTGTCCCGGCCCTGGTCATTGCTCAAAAATCTGCAGGCTGCACAGTGGCTTCATTATGGGGGTGCAGACTACACCCAGGTGACACCCGCCAGAGGGTGACACTAGGCCCAGACTGGCACTGGGCGCCAAATTAAGAGGCTCCCTCCTCTTCCTCCTTCCTTTACGGGATCTATGCTATATCTCCTCCGCGTCCAGGCGATGTGCGGGAAGGAGGCAGTGAGGCAGAGACAGACAGGGTGCCCGGGGTCCGACCGTCCCACACACCCCCACATGCCACAATCGCATCTCTACAGCTGCACTCACTGCAGACCGGACTATAGCCGCCTCCTCCTCGGCTCTGACATTTAAAGTATACAGGTCGGGAGGAAGAGCCGGGGAGGAGGAGTAGGTACACCGCTCTACAGCATCTGCCTAGGGCTGAGGAGTGCAATAACAGGGGTCTTACAGAGAAGGGGGGCATGGCGACTGGGAAGGTGGGGGGCATGGCAACAATTATGCTGCCAGGAGTGATTTTAGGTAGGAGATAGGGGTTAAAGGAGTTTGACCCCCCTCCCCCAGCACAATTTCTCTCCCCTCCCAAAGCACCCCCTAGCACATATCCTCTAACCCCCACTCCCCTCAAATCAAAGATCCTATCCTGGCTCCATCCACCATCCCAACTCCACCCATTCCCCCAATCCCATCCCGGCTCCATCCATTCCCCCTATCCCATCCCGGCTCTATCTATTTCCCCGATCCCATCCCAACTCCATCCATTCCCTCAACCCCCATTCCAGTTCCATCCATTCCCCCGATCCCACACTGGCTCCATTCATTCCCCGATCCTATTCCCGCTCCATCCATTACCCTGATCCCATCCCGGCTCCATCCATTCTCCCGATCCCATCCCGGCTCCATTCGTCACCCCGATCCCATCCCAACACCATCCATTCTCCCGATCCCATCCCAGCACCATCCATTCTCCCAATCCCATCCCAGCTCCATCCATTCCCCCCTGATCCCAATCCGGCTCCATCCATTCCCCCAATCCCATCCTGGGTCCATCCACCACCCCAATCCCATCCTGGCTCCAGGGCAGGCAATAGTTAGGCAGATTAAACTTCAGCTTTAACCTTTCCCAACTCTGGCTCCATCCATTCCCTCAATCCCTTCCCAACTCCATCCATTCTCTGATCCCATCCCAGCTCCATCCATTCCCCGATCCCATTCCGGCTCCATCCATTCCCCAATCCCATCCCGGCTCCATCCACAACCCCAATCCCATCCTGGCTCCAGGGCAGGCAAAAATGAGGCAGATTAAACTTCAGCTTTAACCTTTCCCAACTCTGACTAAAAAAGGGGTGTCCAACCCGCGGTCCCAGAGACAGAGACAAGCCCGGCCCATGCACGTCTGTAGGGATGCTGGGGATGGTGTACAAACATAGCAGCCTCCTACATCATCAAGCCAGGAAAATGCACTCCTGGAGGGCAGCAGCGAATGCAGAGGCGGCGCCAGGTAAGTAAATACTGCATGGCCGGATCTAGGGGGGTGCTGGGATGGGCTGCACCCCCCAGATTTCAATTGTACCCCCCAAAAGCCCCCCACCCATACCCTCCCCACACAGCACATACATAGGCTACATTTATACTGGCAATTAGGGCCGGTGCAAATTGTTGCGGCTCTCAGCAGGTAGGTGCATCTGCCTTCCCCGTTTACTATAATGACAGCAGGTCATCAGCAGCTGCACCTATTTGTGGGTCTCTACACAGCCAGTGATTACCTGCAGTGAATACTGGATGCACTTTGTCTGCGTCCACTAGCAATTACAGCAGATGCAGCCACTGGCGCCCAGTCATTATAGTAAAGAGGCCCGGAGGCGCACATACCCACTGAATGCAGCAGGAAGAACTGCTCATCAGTTGTCTTTATTTTTCATGCATTTTATGTGCGGCCCAAAACAATTTATTTTCTTCCAATGTGGCCCAGGATGGTCAAAAGGTGGGACATACCTGGGCTATAAAAAAAAAAAAATTGGGTTTTCTTCACATTGAGCTAAGAATCCCTGTTGGGGCTTCTGTTCCTGCAGTTTCTTTCATTTCCTGTCTTGGTGACACCCAGCACAGGGATAGGATTTTAAAGAAAATCTCCCCAAGGGAGACACAAACAGAAATAAAAACATGACAGAGGTTTGGGATTTTCGCAGCTCCTTCCAAAATCTTTTAGCCTTTTGATAAATAATAGCCCACACAGAGCAGATGGTGAACGCCTGACAGCCACTGCTGCTTTGATCTGGAGAATATCACACCACCTGTATAATACATTTAATACATACTTGGCATTAGTTGATGCCATGGAGGTTATGCCAAACTCTGAGTCTTGTTCTAGGGAAACCCAGCCACTGGTGATGGGGGCACTGAGTCACCCATTCCGGGAACCCATATGCACTTCATCTCTGTCAGCCTAATAAGCCTGGCGTTCCAGCGCTGTATCGTGGTAAGTGAAGATTTGCATCAATAAGATCTGCTTCCAAACATGATATTTAAATGAATGTGTCAAATGAATGTGTCAAGTCACAGACCACCTGCTCTGCACTGAAGCAAAGTGCAAAAACGCCATAAAGAAGCTCAAGACCACTCAACAACAGTCTTCTCCTATGATTACATGTGCAATTAACATATTTAAGGCATGTTATCCAGCTGTAAAAACCTCCATTGTGTAGACCAGTGGTTTTCAACCACCGTGGCCTCTGTACTTCCAGGCCTTCAGTTCAAAGGCTTAATCTTATCATTGGATGGGAAAAGTTGCAGACAGAAAGTGAGTCCCGGAGTGAGTGGAAAGTAATGGAGCTAGCAGATGGGCGGCATGACAGGTGTGAGAAGGTGGACATCAAGGGGTTAAGGATAACAGGGTAAAAGTGGGTGAGTAGTGGATTGGAAGAAAGGGAATGAGGGGAGGGGTTCAGTTTATTTATTGGATAAGGGGTGCAGCGGGCAGCATTGCAGAGGGAAGTCTAGTCAGGAAACAATTAACCACCCACCCTCCCTGATTTGTTGTGTGTTCATTTTGCTTTTTTTTTCAGGTGCAGTGCAAGAAGGACATGTCATGGCAGTAATGAATTTGCGGTGGTGGTCTTTGATGGTGGCAAGATAACCTACGAGATGGAAATGTGGGGGACTCATCGGTGGTATGGGCCTTTGTATTCCAGCTAACATGGTTTAGCTGAAAGTCGGTAATGGTTTCACTGCGGGTAATGGGTTGTCTCCGAGCTGGTGTTACACGGCTGGAGGCCTAGTAGGGAAAAGGCCCGCAGTGTAGAAGTGGAACAGAGCTAAGTTGGGAAGTGCTGTCAAGGACCACCGGGGGGAGCAACTGATAGTTGAAGTTTTGTTATGTGTTAAAGAATGTTATATATTTTATATTTTTGAATAAAAAGGCTGCTATGGCCAGTTATACTCCATTTCAAGTGTGGTCTTGTTAATTGTAGGTAAAGTTAAGTGGAGCTGCCAGACACAAGAAGGTGGATATCCAGGGATTGGTGAATAAGGACACTTACTACATGGAAAAACCAAGCGTACCCTGGGCAGCTGGTTGCATTATGGGTAAGGTGGACTTCTTGCATGCCATAATTATCTTGGTGTTTTTTCTTTATTGCAGGCCATAACTAGCTGGGTGGCTATATTCCAGGCCTCCAGTTAGCTGCAGACTCCCAACCTCCCACAATCCTTCCCAGCTGCCATAGTGTCACCAACCTCCCATGGTTGCCTCGTTTCCCTCAACCACTCACATTGGCTCCCCTGTACCCACCACCATACCCCAGTGCCTCTCAGTCCCTCCAAAGTGCCCCCTAGCTTGCTGTTTAGCTTCCAGTTTCCAGTGTCCCACAGTGCTCCCCAGCTCCTATAGTGCCCTCCAGTCTCCCACATTGCCCCTGTAAAGTTCTCATGTCAAGACCCTCAACCCCCTCCAGAGACCCCATTCCCAAAAGTTGCCCCCAGCTCCATCCAGAAACGTCATCCCCTATAGGACCACCAAGTCAGCTGCAGAAACCCTTAACTCCCTCCAGAACCTCCATTTCCCCACTGTGACACCCAGTTTGAGAGCCTTCCACTATTTCAATATATAATTTGTATTCCCGTGCTGTTTTTACTGTTGGGGCGCAAAGGTTTTAGAAGAAATTACCAGACCATGGTCTCAATAAAGTTGAGAAATAATGGTGCAGGCTTCCTAAAGCCCAAGGGCTGGTGCTTGATGCTGCCATCTTGGTTGAGATATCAGGAGTTCCCAATACACTAAATAGCAAAGAATTTTGGATACCATTCGAATTATTGAGTTGAGGTGTTTCCAGCGAAGGGTACTGTTAATACTACAGCCTACAATGACATTTTAGACAAATGTTCTCTTGTAATCTTGTGGTAACAGTTTGGGGGAGGTCCTTTTTTTACGATATGATTGTGCCCTTGTGTTCAAAGCCAGCTTCATAAAGACACAGTTTGATGAGTTTGGTGCAAAGTAAGTCAAGTGACTTGCAGATCCATGCTATTTTTACTGTTGCCACGTAGCTCGTTACAATCCTTGGACCTCCCGATCCTTTAAGGGATTTAGGATGCCAGGAGGCAGGGCGGGGCTCATGATCATGTGACCGCCGTGATTGGAAAGCTCTAGATCGCAAGCAGCTCGCTCCTCACGCTGCCACTGAACGCTGGGGAGGGGCCATCTCCTTTTTCACTGCCTATGACCCCTCCTCCTCCAGCTGCCCCAATCAGGTGAGCACTCTTATTCCTTCCACTCTGTCCCCTGTTTACACTGTCATGCAAGCCCTGGGCTTTTTTTTTTTTTTTTTTGCTCCGGGATTCTTTTTCTAATGATCAGGAGCCAATGATAGTGGTTCCTGATCATGTAATTACTATGTCGGCTATGATGTAGAGATCACATGCAGGCTGGAGGCTTGACTTAGCGATGGTCGAAGAGGGCTGGTTTCACGCCACAAGCTTTTTTGGCAAATCTTGCTCAAAATTCTTTGAACCCGGACTTTGCAGCAAACCTCATTGCAGTGTAATTAAAAAACTGAAAGGTAAATACACATTTGTCAGTCTTGGTAAAAGACTGGATTTGGGCAAACTCAAGCATTTGAGTTGGATGATATATTCCAACCAAGTACTGACGTACCAGGATGGGCACACCATGCAATAATTGGTTTTTAAACGATATTTACATTAACAATACTAACTAGAAGGACACTCCTGCATTTTTTCGCCCTCAGTTTCCTTTTCTGCTCACCAGTCAAGCCAAGAGACAGGCAAACTTCTATACTAAACCAGAGTTCTGTGGAATCCGAAGGTTCCTCCAGAGGTTGCTAGGGGTTCCTTTAGCTGTGGCTGATTGACCTCTCATTTGGTGATGGCTGCATAGCTACGGGGTGAAGACCACTTGGCAGAGCCAGTTGCATGAAACTAATTATCATATTTAGTATGTCGGTAAGGAAGGCTGTAGACAGGTGCAGTTATCTAGTCTGCCACTAGGTGCCTCTGTGTCAGAATAAAGCAGACAGTGTCATTAGGTGCTAGGCTCCTTTTAGGTAGAGCCCTCCTGCAGTGATGTCATGGGTGAGGAAGCACCTACATATAAACCAGGTTGTGGAGGAGCCTTAGTGCACTTGGAGCAAGGCAGCCAAGCACCCCACACAAGCACAGATGTAACCAGCACGTGGAGGCCCTGTACAGGGCAGTAGGCCAGGAAGAAGTAGACCTGCACCTAGGAGAGTCGGATGTAGACTTTCTGACCCTATAGAGGTGGGGGCTAGGGCAGTTTGCAAAAGGCCTTTTAGGCTAAAAGTTCCTTGAGTGAGGCTATTCCTCTGGAGGGTCCTAGGAGAGGTGTAACTATGGAGGAGATGTTTACAAAGATCCCAGTCCTGTGAGTACTAATGACCCCATGTGGAAAAGGAGGCTGTCAGAGAGTGACGACTGCTTAAAGTGGTGCATATGCTTTCACATGTGACTACTGTGGACCGTCCACTAAACGTGATTGACTATGTAATGTCAAGTGACTCCAGAACATATGTTGATGTGATATGACTGCTATGCCCTTCTGCAAATTCCATCAGTAAAGTGCAGCAATTCTACTAATTTTTGTGGACATTACTTTCTTGGGGTATAAAAGTCAATGGCCGGGAATGTTATGTGGAGGCCTATGGCATGGAGTGGGGCACAATATGGTGGAGGGTGAGGCCTCAACAGGAGGGTCAGTGTTCTAGCAGAACAGGAGTGGGAGTAGGGACTTGGTGCCATTACTAGCCAATCACAAAGCCCCACTTACAAGGCATTCTTCCCAATGACCATCAATTCATTTTTGGGCTGGCTGGAAAGGGTGCAGGGTTAGGCATCAACTAATGGAATTCAAGTTGAAGGTCTATATGTACTGTAATCCAGATAGGGGTACACTCAGCATATACAGTATGTCTATATCTAGTTTGTGAACTGCTGCAAGGCCCTACCCTTTGGGTGAAGCCAAAATCCCTTTTATGATTTAAGCCAAAATTAATGCCAGCGGAACATCTGCGATTCACATGTCATGAAACATTTATTTTTGGCAGATAATATAAATGTCGACAAACATTCCTCAATGGTCTGCACTGAATTACGAAAAAGTGTTAGCGGGGTGGAGGCGGGAGACAAAGAATATTAATATTGAAGTGACCGCAGTGACGCGTAATCCTCTGGGCTTGCAACAATTACATACCAGACGGCTTTATTTCACAGGAATAGATGTAGAACAGCGATTCCTAGAAATGCTCGGTTCATAGCTCAGCACCTATTTTCCTTCAGATGGGCTTGACAGGTGAGCAAGTAAAAATAAATGTAGCACTGCCCCCTTGAGGAATGCTAAGAATTACCAGCTCATCTGCACGGCCATGACCAAGTGAACCTTACAGCCCACCTGACACTCTGGGTTCAGACATCCTGTTAATACTATAAAGCAAGAATCAAACCACTCAGTAGTATAAGGCTCTGAAATGTCTTACTAGAACCAAATAGGAAAGTTATTTCACAAAGAAAGGAGTAGACCAGCTGAGCGGTGATAACAGCACCAACTCAGCAAACAGACTCCTCCCAAAACACAACAATGGTTGAACAATGAAGGATGTTATTTAGGCAAGGATACACTATTTTCAGATCCAAATTCACCTCCTGGTGGATGTTTCAGTTACTACACTTGTGGCCACACTAAGATAAATGTAATCTAAACAGCCTATGCTATATTCATGGGAGAGGTAATCTTCCGCTGGTGTTATAGATGTTTCCTATAAGTGATGGCAGTAGAGTTCCTCATGGCAGATCTGTTATTCTTCGCTAGCTTAGTTGGAGCTCATTAATTGTAATCCGTTAGGTGTCAGATAAAATTATAAATTCCAAGTAGTGTAGGCCTAATGCCGCGTACACACGGTCGGACTTTTCGGCTACAAAAGTCCGACAGCCCATCCGACAGACTTTCGACGGACTTTTGGTGGACTTTTGGCGGACTTGCGGCAGACTTTCTAACGAACAGACTTGCCTACATACGTACATACATACACAAAAGTCCGATGAATTTGTACGTGATGAAGTACACCGGACTAAAATAAGGAAGTTGATAGCCAGTAGCCAATAGCTGCCCTAGCGTGGGTTTTTGTCCGTCGGATTAGCATACAGACGAGCGGATTTCTGGGTCCGGCGTAGTTACGACGTAAAGATTTGAAGCATGTTCCAAATCTAAAGTCCGTCATATTTGAGGCTGAAAAAGTCCGCTGAAAGTCCGGGGAAGCCCACACACGATCGGATTGTCAGCCAGCTTTGGTCCGTCGGCGTCCGTCAGACTTTTGTAGAAGAAAAGTCCGACCGTGTGTACGCGGCATTAGGCTTCTGAGTACAGTGTTCCAGCAATTCAGTAAAGTGTTCTTGGGTGAAGGTGTGTGCACACTGTGTTCTGAAATGGTGGTAGTGGATAGATAAAGATTGAGCAGAGTGATTGAGCAGTCTTCTGGAAAGGAACATGGATGGCAACACTCCGGCAGCGGGTCCTCTGTCTCGATCTTCCGTAGCGAATTTCCCCACACATCCGCACCGATGGTTAAGCGATGTGAATGATGTTAGTAACAGGAAGTCTGACAGTGGATAACAGGACCCGGCCTCTCAGGTCTCGTGTGGAAGTATTGTTCTGTGTGGTAAGCCGCGACCTCTCCCTGTGTCACACATAGAGGTCTGTCTTGTGTCAGGCCCAGGAGGAAGTGAGCGCGCCCGGCTTCCTGGGCTCCTTTCATCACCCCAGCCAGCAACCTTCAGGCCACCGCAAGGGTCTCTGGGATTTGTAGTCTTAGGGTACAGGAATGTATTTGTCAGGGCTGGCTCAGCCCTTCCTTCTCTGAGCTGGCCGCTCAGCTGTCGGCCAAATGCCAGCTCTCTTCTCTCTCCACAGTTAACCAGCTGTTGTGGTTCTGCTCGTCAGTCCCGCCTACTAAAAGACGTCCAGCTCACTTCTTTACTGCCTTCGCCTTGGTCACATCACAAGAAACCATCTCCTGCGTTCCTGTTTAAAGACTGGCTTGCTGACATCCCTTCTGGCCTGGCTGATTACCTGATCTGGTTACTGAACTCTGGCTTGGCTGACTCCCCCATCCGGTTACTGGACTCTGGCTATGCTTTGACTACGCTTACTCTATTTAGCTTTTTAATTTTTATTAATAAACAAGTGTGATTTAACTGTACTTCTGTCTCGGTCTGGTTCATGGTTTCTGACAGTATCACAGCAGATTCCAGAAGGACTATACGCCCCATCACTTTCTCTGCTGGCGCACAGGTATGAGGTCACTGGCTGCCGAATAATCACAGGGACAAACAATGTTCAGAACACTGGTAGGTACGAAACTTTCTGGTAACAGTCCACATCGCTACATAAAATTAACAAACCTATTAATGAAGGTCAAGGTGAGGGTGAAATCATACAGCTCTTGACAGGTTGGGGAGGTTTCTGAGCCGCCTAAAGTGTACCTGTCACCCATTATGAAATCTTTTAGGCGACAAAGAAAACAAAACCTGTTGGTTTCTGGGAAGTGATACTAACACTTCTTCCGGACTTTGGCTTGTGGGGTGGAGGACAAGCCCCTGCTTGGCTTTTGGCACCCAGCTTCTAGGCTTAGGAGAACTCAACTTTTTCCAAGCCTTGCTACTAGCTGACCTAGCACATTTATATACATATTTCCTGTTGAGGCCCTTGATTTGCACAGGGTCGTTAAGGGTTTGCGACTCACTGAGAAAGGAAAACGATGGCAGCCCCACAACAGGTCAACAATGGAAGCTGCCGTAGTTCTGTCTGGACAGGGATGGGAAGGGGGCAAACTTAATTTTACCTGTTAATATGTAGGTAAAATAGAACAATGAGATACAAGGAAACATGGATAAAGGCCCCTTCACACTTCATGCACTAAAATGTTCATTGTCACAATGCATGGCAATGCACCTTCTCTAAGTGTGTTCATGTCTGCAGTCTCTAACCATTGCTTGTATCATATCCACAGTCTCTGACCATCTCTTGTATCGTGTCTGCAGTCTCTGACCATTTCTTGTATCATGTCAGTAGTCTCTGACCTTCTCTTGTATCATGTCGGCAGTCTCTGACTATCTCTTGTATAATGTCTGCAGTCTCTCGCCCTCTCTTGTATCATGTCCTCATTTTCTGACCATCTCCTGTATCATGTATGCAGTCTCTGACTATCTTTTGTAGTATGCCTGAAGTCTCTGACTATCTCTTGTAGTATGTTATTAGTTTCTGACCATTACTTGTATCATGTCCGTAGCCTCTGACCATCTCCTGTATCATATCGGCAGTCTCTGACCACCTCTTGTATCATGTTAGTAGTCTCTGACCATCTCCTGTATCATGTCTGCAGTCGCTGACCATCTCTTGTATCATATCTGCAGTCTCTGATTATCTCTATTATCATGTCAATAGTCTCTGACCATCTCTTGTATATGCTATCTGCAGTGTCTGACCATCTTTTGTATCATGTCTGCAGTGCTTGACCATCTCCTGTATCATGTCTGCAGTCTCTGACCATCTCTTGTATCATGTCTGCAGTCTCTGGCCATTTCTTGTATCATGTCAGTAGTCTCTGACCTTCTCTTGTATCATGTCTGCAGTCTCTCGCCCTCTCTTGTGTCATGTCCTCATTCTCTGACCATTCCTGTATCATGTATGTAGTCTCTGACTATCTCTTGTATCATGTCAGTAGCCTCTGACCATCTCCCGTATCATATCTGCAGTCTCTGACCATCTCTTGTATTATGTCAGTAGCCTCTGACCATCTCCTGTATCATATCTGCAGTCTCTGACCATCTCTTATATCATGTCAGTAGTCTCTGACCATCTCCTGTATCATGTCTGCAGTCTCTGACCATCTCTTCTTTCATATCAGTAGCCCCTGACCATCTCCTGTATCATATATGCAGTCTCTGACCATCTCTATTATCATGTCCGTAGACTCTGACCGTCTCTTGTATATGCTATCTGCAGTGTCTGACCATCTCTTGTATCATGTCAGCAGTGTCTGACCATCTCCTGTATCGTGTCTGCAGTCTCTGACCCTGTCCCGTATCATGTCTGCAGTCTCTGACCATCTCTTGTATCATGTCTGCAGTCTCTGATCATCTCCCTTATCATGTCTGCAGTCTCGGTCCATCTCTTGTATCATGTCTGCAGTCTCTGACCATCTCTTGTATCATGTCTGCAGTCTCGGACCATTTCTTGTATCATGTCTGCAGTCTCTGACCATCTCCCGTATCATGTCTGCCGTCTCTGACCATCTCTTGTATTATGTCTGCAGTCCCTGACCATCTTTTGTAGCATGTCTGCAGTCTCTTACCATCTCCCGTATCATGTCTGCCATCTCTGACCATCTCTTGTATCATGTCTACAGTCTCTGACCGTCTCTCGTATCATGTCTGCAGTCTCTGACCATCTCTCGTATCATGTCTGCAGTCTCTGATCATCTCCTGTATTATGTCTGCAGTCTCTGACCATCTCTTGTATTATGTCTGCAGTCCCTGACCATCTCTTGTAGCATGTCTGCAGTCTCTTACCATCTCCCGTATCATGTCTGCCATCTCTGACCATCTCTTGTATCATGTCTACAGTCTCTGACCATCTCTCGTATCATGTCTGCAGTCTCTGACCATCTCTTGTATCATGTCTGTAGTCTCTGACCATCTCTTGTATCGTGTCTGTAGTCTCTGACCATCTCTTGTATCGTGTCTGTAGTCTCTGACCATCTCTTGTGTCATGTCTGTAGTCTCTGACCATCTCTTGTATCATGTCTGCAGTCTCTGACCATCTCCTATTACAGGTTTGCAGCATCTTTGGCAGCTGTCTGTAGGATTACATACACTGAATATTGTATGCGGGCTGCGGCCCTCTGGTGGTATCAGGGGCCACACTTGAATTTCCCCACTTCTAGTAAGTTGACCACCACTCATCTAACCCCTTACCACTCTTTACGAAATTAAAGAAAGAAAAAAGTTTTGTATTTTGAAACACTTTCAAGTTTCGTTGTTCCTCCAAGAGATGGTGCTGTGGAACCAGAGATAACTTTGAAAGAAGCATTTCTTTACATTGTATATACACAGTCATGTGCAGCCAGATGGAAACCTGCTTGGAAAAGTCTTTGGTGGCTACAGGACAAACAGATAAACAATTCAGAAGTTTCTGAAAAGGGGGAACAAAGAAGCAGGAGGCCCATTTTTCTGAGCCGGTCTGTGTCTTGCATTGTTTGGGGCATGGACACTGACTCCTCGGAGGAGAGGAAGGAAGCTGTCTGACTCGGTATCGGTCTCATGGACCAACAACAGACGTACAATGAGCTGTTCTTAGCAGACTATGCAGCTGCACAACATACGTTTGGCTGGTTGCAGAGGACGTGCGCTCCTTCTGAGACAGCAGTGCCCTGCTTAATCAAGACTAAAGCTTTCTGAATTTGGAACATAAACCTCATTTTTTTTATGTCTTCTGCATTGTTGTCATGCAAGGTGCTCTTTAACCACTTCAATACCAGGCACTTTCACCCCTTTCCTACCCAGGCCAATTTTCAGTTTTCAGCGCTGTTGCACTTTGAATGACAATTGCATGAACATGCAACACTGTACCCAAATGAAATTTTTATTATTTTTTTTGAGACAGGTAGAGTTTTCTTTTGGTGGCATTTAATCTCCACTGGGGTTTTTATTTTTTGCTAAACAAACGAAAAAACGCCAAACATTGGAAAAAAATAATAATAATTTCTTTGTTTTGCAAATAAGTAATTTTTCTTCTTCATGGATGGGCACTTATAGGCTGCACTGGTGGACACCGATAGGCTGCACTGCTGGGCATTAATAGGCTGTTGATGGGCACTGATGAGGCTGCACTGATGGGCACTGATGAGGCTGCACTGATGGGCAATGATAGGCTGCACTGATGAGGCTGCACTGATGAGGCTGCACTGCTGGGCACTGATGAGGCTGCAATGCTGGGCACTGACGAGACTAAACTGATTAGGCAGCACTGATGGGCACTGATGAGGCGACACTGATGGGCACTGATAAGCTGCTTTGATGAGCACTGATGAGGCTGCACTGATGGGCACTGATAGGCTGCATTGGTGGACACGGATGGGCACTGATGAGGCTGCATTGATGGGCACTGATGAGGCTGCACTGATGGGCACTGATGAGGTTGCACTGCTGGGCATTGATGAGGCTGTACTGATGGGCACTGATAAGCAGCACTGACGAGGCAACACTGATGGGCACTGATGAGGCTGCACTGATGGGCACTGATGAGGTTGCATTGATGGGCACTGATGAGGCTGCACTGATGAGGTTGCACTGCTGGGCACTGATGAGGCTGTACTGATGTGCACTGATGAAGTTTGACTGCTGGGCACTGATGAGGTTGCACTGTTGGGCGCTAATGATGCTAAACTGATGAGGAGGCACTGATGGGCACTGATAAGCAGCACTGATGAGGCGACACTGATGAGCACTGATGAGGCAGCACTGATGGGCACGGATAAGCAGCACTGATAAGCCGACACTGATGGGCACTGATGAGACAGCACTGGTGGGCACTGATATGTGGCACTGATGGACACTGATATATTGCACTGATGAACACTGATGGGGCTGCACTGATCATCAGGGCACTGATGATCAGTGCCCTGATTGTCAGTGTAAATGCCCCTGTCACCACAGGAAAGCCGGTAATCGGCTTTCCTTTCCTCAGACACTAACAGTGCTAAGGAAAGGAAATGCTGCTAACCAGCATTTGTTTACATGTGATCTGCTGTGATTGGACACAGCTGATCACATGGTTAGGAGCCTAAGTCATCGGACCTTTACCGCGATCGGTGATGGGCTGTGTCTGAGGGACACACCCCTCTGAAGAATGGGGGGATGTCATATAAACAAGAGCGGTCCCGCTCGACCACCATTCTAAAATACGGCGGGCGGGAACCAGTTACAGTAGACATATACTGAATCAGTAGGATCTCATTTTAGATTTAAAATGCTGATGTCATTTCCAAAGTCATTTTTAAGTCATCTGATGATCCTGCCATGAAACTCCTTGTTCAGTGTTCAGGCACTTTCTGTTTTAGGGTGACAACACTCTGTCCGTGTGTCACAATTGTTCTCCTGAAGGGTGTCACCTACCTGTATGAGGATGTAGATGGGTCGCAGCGTGGTTCGGCGGTAACACACTCAGTCCCAGTGTAATGAAAGACCTTGTATTAAAATAATGCAAAGACAGTTTACAAATAACCTGGTGGGAAGGCAGACCAACCAGGAACACTCAGAGTTCCAACTGCGTGTAAAGAGCAGGTTTCAGCCGAACTGACGGTTGAGAGGGGAAGAATGTGGCCTGGCTGTCTGATGCCCAAGCAGGAAGATGTGCAGAGAAGTTGAAAGCCCTATGCTTTCCCTCCTCATCTGGAACCTTTCCCTGCCACTAGTTTTGTTCTTACCAGGCAGAGTACTTGCCCCTACTCTACCCACTCGCAAAATGCACATCAAGCCTGGAAGCCAGGGCCTTAAATAGGCTTTGCCTGAGCCAAGATGGCTGCTAGAGTCACATGGGGCTGCACCATCCAATTGAATATCTTCCCCAGTGACCCAGAAAACCATAGAGGGGCCATGTTCCTCTTGACTTCCTCTCTAACTGCAGTGCTGCTGCGGAAGAGCACCACCTGTAGAGGGGAAAGTAGACTGCACCTTCTTACATGTAGGTACCAGGAAGCTGGAAGCGCAGACTTGAAATAGGGCTGGGGTCAAGTAAGCAGAAGTGCAGCAATAAGGGCACTTCACCCAGATCAGTAGAGAGCAGAGTCAGGTCACAAGCTGACTTCAGTAACAGCCAAGTAGGAAGGCATTACATCACTTGCAGGATCAAGGTCAGCAATGAGTGTTGGTCAAGAGTCTAGGCCCAGATCGATAACACAGGTAAGCAGCAGACATAAACAGGCAGGGCTGATCGAGAGGCAGGTCAGATGGAATCTGGGTCAATAATAGGATCAAGTAGATTCAGAATGAAAGATAACAGAGATACAGTTGAAAGGTGTCCATGATTAATGGCCCATACATTGAGATCTTTTTTGGCTGAAAAAAAAAAAAATAGTGCTAAACGTATCATCATGGATTTGCTTTGATGGCAATCTGGCAAATGTGAAACTTCACAGCCTGGATTACCATGACTGATTGTTTGTCAGCATATTTTATTTATTTATTTTATTTATTTCAGGTACTTATATAGCGCTGTCAATTTACGCAGCGCTTTACATATACATTGTACATTCACATCAGTCCCTACCCTCAAGGAGCTTACAATCTAAGGTCCCTAACTCACATTCATACATACTAGGGACAATTTAGACAGGATCTAATTAACCTACCAGCATGTCTTTGGAGTGTGGGAGGAAACCGGAGTACCCGGAGGAAACCCACGCAGGCACAGGGAGAACATGCAAACTCCAAGCAGGTAGTGTCGTGGTTGGGATTCGAACCAGTGACCCTTCTTACTGCTAGGCGAGAGTGCTACCACCACACCACTGTGCCGCCCGTTTGAGGTTAAAAAGCCCATTTGAGGTTCTTTCGCATAAAGCCCATTTGAGGTTCTTTGGACCCCTTTTCACTTCACGTATTATCCCATGCCTATTCTCTGTCATCTCACCCATCATGTGATCGGGCCAATGGGTGGACAAGCCTTTTTATGTGTTTTGGCCATTCAGTCATTGATTGAAAGTCATCAACTGTTGATGCTTTGGAAGGGAACATAGAAAGTGAACTTCTAAGGGGTTCCTTTGATCAGTTCATTGAAAGTGAGCCCTGAAGGAGAAAATGTACGGAGGGGCTGCATGACTAAGAGAGGAACAGGGTCAGGGAACTGTCAGCTAGGTCAGCGTTTGGGTAGGGGTGTAGCCTTACCTGATTGGAGACAGTGATTGAAGGGGCAGGGTTCAGAGGAGTGGGTCTTCTGCAGATAAGGTAGTCCTTCACATTCCAAAAGGGTCAGAAGTGGCAGCTTCCCACTCGCCCGCCCTGGGTTAGGTGTCACCACAGTGGGTAGGTTGTATATTAATTTCATAATGGTATGTTGCTAATTTTGTCACAGCAGTTGGCAGGTCAAAGGGGTCTTTGGGGGGTCAATGAGTAATTACATGTTACAAAATTCTGGGGCCCATCGAAGGTAGAGTGCTTCCACTTGGTTAGCGGTGGCTTCTCCCATGAGCTTGGTCCCCCGGGGGAGGGGAATATGAAATTATGTGTGATGTTGGAACGTCTTCGAGCCGGTTAGGGTGCAGGTGAGGACATGGACAATTCCAGGTAAAATTGCGCCTTAAGGACACCCAAAGTCCTCTTGTTGTTGGGCATTACATTGTTGAATTTGCACTTATTGGTATGTTTTATTGTGATGTTATTTTATTCTTAGGTTTAATCAAATTGGCTGCTGTGGCCGTATAAAACCCATGTCACTCAGTCCATGTCTTTATTCTATAATTGTAAGGACCCAGGTTGATGAATCCTTTAGTCAAGATCGAGTCCTGATGTTTTATACATTGTAGACAACAGCAAAAGCAACCCTAAACTATTATTGCTACACCTGGCACCAGCTTGGCATCAATTTCCATTTAACAGATAGTATGCATGTTACGACCAGTTGGTAAGAAGTCAATAAACTGCAACAAATACCTTAGTCACATGAATCTTAGTCACTTCTTAATTAATTTGCCGTGTCTAATTTCACATATGGCACACAGAAGCATAAATGGCAGGTGTCATGAATTGTGCATGCAGCTGTGCAGGTCTGCTCTTGCGCTATGATAATGCCGGGCAGGTCTGATGTGTGCTGCCAGGCTGTCACCCTCTGAATCCTTCATTAGTGCTGACAATATTTTGTGGCATGTTTATAAAAGTCTTGGTCGATCTGGGCGAGTTCTCCAACTTGTATTCGCTGGCATTTGTCAAAGATTCACTATCGCATTTGTCACTAACTTTTAAGCCTTTCTCAACTTTTTTTTACCCCATTGGAATCCCTAAAATCATTTCTAGACCCTGAGGAACCCCTACTAAAACCTGTTCATTAGGGACCATTGGGAAAAATGCCCTTTACATTGGTGGTGAGAAGGAAGACTGACCCTTACAGCGGTGGTCAGAATGTCACCCTTAGGGCTCATTTACACTTGCTTTAAAGTGTGGCATGGGACACGCTTTTTTAAAGCACTCTGAAAGTCGATCAAAGCTCCTGTCACTAAATAAAATGGTTACCTTGCAGTCCTGTTTACCTGCTTTGCTTCAAATATTAGACCCCATGTCACTTTCTTGGTATTCAAAGCAACTCCAAAGCCTCCATAGAAGTTGATAGGGAAATCCCAAATCTTAGGGGTTTCCAATAACATGTTAACTGCTGAACCACATTCAAAATGATGTATTTAAAGCGGGGTTCCACCCAAATTTTGGACAATATCTGTATGTATTCTCTTCCTTGCCTAGATGCTGACATGCCGTTTAAAAAAATTTAAATCGCCATAATTACCCTTTATTTTTCTATTCTTCTTTGCACTTCCTGGTTCTCCTCCCGTGGGAGTAGGCGTGTTTCTAGCCTCTCCCAGACTCCTGGGAGCTAGTCTCAGGCTTCCCAGGATGCCACTGAGCATGTGCGGGAACGAGCGGTAAATGCTGGGAGCACAGCATTCACCACATCCAGGAAATAAATGCTTGTGGGCTTCAAATGCCCACAATGAAGATGGAAACCGCCTTCAGTGAATAATATAAGTTATTCTTTCCGACGAAATCTGACACAGGCGGACATATTACACACAATATGTGAGTATGTAATGCTGAGAAGAAAAGTTTGTGAATGAACACAAAAAAAAAAAATCGATAGATAGGTGGACCCCCGCTTTAATATTCAAGCATGTAGCTAACCACAAGCATGGAGAACACATTTATACATGGTATACATTCAATATAATTGTTCTAAAGAGGCTGGGGGCCTCAGTACATTTTATACTTTCTACAGGGGGAGCAGGGGCGTTGCTAGGTGGCAAAAGGACCAGGGGCTTCAGCCCGAAGTCCAAGGCAGAAACAGGGGGGGGGGGGGGGGGGTGTACGTGACGCAGGCTTTTTTTTTGGCTGGACCGTGACCTACCTGACCTACATACACTAACCTACCTGACCTACATACACTGACGGTAGTGACCTACATACACTGACCTACCTACACTGACAGTAGTGACCTACATACACTGGCCTACCTACACTGACCTGCCTACACTGACGGTAGTGACCTACATACACTGGCCTACCTACACTGACCTACCTACACTGACCTACCTACACTGACCTGCCTGACATACATACACTGACAATTACATACACTGACCTACCTACACTGACGGTAGTGACCTACATATACTGGCCTACCTACACTGACCTACCTACACTGACCTACATACACTGACCTGCCTGACCTACATACACTGACATTTACATAAACTGACCTACCTACACTGACCTACATACACTGAAGGTAGTGACCTACATACACTGACCTACCTACACTGACGGCATAGGTGTGCGCAGCCTCTTGCATTAGGGTGTGCACTCCAAAGCTCAAATACATATGCATGTGTATATGTACTGATGGTGTCAGTAGGGCAGTGGACAGTGTAATTTTGTTAATTTTCTTTTCCAAAAAATTATTTTTTTTTGTAACATTTTTTTTTGGGGATGAAATATCAGTGGTCTAAACAGGGGGGGGATATGCACCACACAAGGCAATTAGGGTGTGCCCACGCACACCTGGCACACCCTGTGCGCACGCCTATGACTGACGGTAGTGACCTACATACACTGGCCTACCTACACTGACCTACCTACAATGACCTACCTACACTGACCTACCTACACTGACCTGCCTAACATACATACACTGACATTTACATACACTGACCTACCTACACTGACCTTAGTGACCTACATACACTGGCCTACCTACACTGACCTACCTACACTGACCTACATACACTGACCTGCCTGACCTACATACACTGACATTTACATACACTGACCTACCTACACTGACCTACATACACTGACGGTAGTGACCTACATACACTGACCTACCTACACTGACCTACATACAATGACCTACATACACTGACCTACCTACACTGACCTACCTACGGTGACCTGCCTGACCTACATACACTGACATTTACATACACTGACCTACCTACACTGACGGTAGTGACCTACCTACACTGACCTACCTACACTGACCTGCCTGACCCACATACACTGACATTTACATACACTGTCTGACCTACCTCAGCTCAGCCGTGGTGTGCAGTGTCACAGCAGCCAGACAGTCAGTCCTCAGACGAGGAGGAGAAGAGGAGAGCGGCCCGTCCGAGCGTCGAGCGGGGATGTGGCGCGGCGGCCGCTTTGTAATTCCCGCCTTCTGGAGCCTGCAGCGCCTTTGATGGATGTCACACATCCTGCGGTCCCGGCATTGGACCAGTGGGACGTCCATCATAGGTGTTGCAGGCTCCAGAAGGCAGGACCTGCTATGGCACTCGGTCACACTCAGCGGCACTCAGCAGCGCCCGCCGGCACTAGGCCACACTCGGCCGCACTCGGCAGCGCTCACAGCGCTCGCCCACACTCGGCCACAGTCGGCGGCGCTCGGGATCAGATCGGTAGCAATAGAGAGCTGCATGGCTGAGACTCAGGGCTTTTCGGGGTCACATTTGGTGCTTCAGCCCCCCCTAGCCACCCCCTCCCAACGCCCCTGAGGGGGAGGCACCTTGAATGAGCCTTTTTTGAAGTCCTAATCAATTTGTTGGTTATTTACATTGATAAAAAGATGGTCATTTAGCACTATACATCACTTCCAGAGTTCTCTGGGAAAATGCCTTTTCACAGCTGGAGGTGTGAATGGCATTTGACCACAACCAAACAAACATCTTCTACATACATCCTGTGCCTGACATTTGTAACAAGTGTCTCTGCTTAATCAAAATACATATTTTGATAATCATAACTAAATGTTTGATAAACAAATGGATATTCCATTTACCCAATCAATCCCATCTCTTGGTCAAATTAAAAATTGACCACATAACTAACAAAACATAACATAACAGCACTATAACAAACAAGCCATACACTGGTTGTGGACAGTTGGGTTCTTGACTATTCAGTGTAGAGATTCTTTTGATGACAGTTAAAGCTTTGTGGGGCCTAACTAGATGTGAATATTAATTGTCATGATAATGGGGAAGATGGAAAAAAACTGGTAACACATACAAAACCTAACATAAATGGCATTTTTTAAAGAAAAGCAGATACAATTACAATGCCTATCAACCGCTTCTAAATTCCAACATCTCCCTCTAACTGCCTAATCTTAGTTTCAATAATTATTTTTCTAGTTCATATTCCTCCTAATTTATGTACCCAATTTTACTTTTTAAGAAAAATCTAATTTTGCTTTGTCAAGGCTAAACAAAAATATAAAAATACAAAAATGTCTAAAATAAAAAATTACACGTTGGTCTAACAATGTATGAATGCCAAGTCTTTAGTTGATTCCTCCGCTGTAACTTTGACAGCTAGTCCCTTATGCCGCGTACACACGGTCGGACTTTTTGGCTACAAAAGTCCGTCATCCTGTCCAACAGACTTTCGATGGACTTTTGGCGGACTTTTGGCGGACTTGCGGCAGACTTTCTAACGAACGGGCTTGCCTACATACGATCACACAAAAGTCCGACGGATTCGTACGTGATGACGTACACCGGACTAAAATAAGGATGTTGATAGCCAGTAGCCAATAGCTGCCCTAGCGTGGGTTTTTGTCCGTCGGACTAGCATACAGACGAGCGGATTTCTGGGTCCGGCGTAGTTACGACGTAAAGATTTGAAGCATGTTTCAAATCTAAAGTCTGTCAGATTTGCAGCTGGAAAAGTCCGCTGAAAGTCCGCTGAAAGTCCGCTGAAAGTCCGCTGAAAGTCCGGGGAAGCCCACACACGATCGGATTGTCAGCCGTATTTTGTCCGTCGGCGTCCGTCGGACTTTTGTAGACGAAAAGTCCGACCGTGTGTACGCGGCATGAGACTCCACTGCAACACCTTAAGAACGCATACAACGTTCATACATAATCTTCTTTTCTTCAGGACTATCGCAGTCCACATGACAAGAAACTTCCAGTAGGTGTGCAGATCTTTTTTGCAATTATAGCAAAGTGAGCTTTGAGCTTTCAGACAGCTGACATGATAAGTATCAAAGTTCTTCAGACATCTCAAAAAACTTTTTTGATAGCACTTTTTTCCAGCAATGCTGTTTGTGGCTGATGTCATAAAGCCAAGGAATGAGGGAGGATATTTTTGAAGATGGCATCAATCAGATTGTTAGTCCAACATTAGATCATTAACAAAAATGCCCATAAAGCCTTTGAGTTTTTTTTACTGTAAATCTATGTTCTAGAGGTAATAAGACCTAGAAGAAAAGAAAAACGTCTTAATACAAAGAGAAACCATTCTCATTTAGTATAAAATGTTATTCAACTGTCATTTAAACTAAACTGTCCAGACTATCCTGAATTCAATGAAACATTTATCATGAACAATAGGTTTCTCGGGAGGGAGGGGGGCTACAATGTATGGCTTGGATCAGTGATCCTACAGGAACATAGACAAGAGAGCACGGAATACAGGATTTACAAGAATGATGGGAGTATAGTGCAGTACTGGGGTTCAGGGTTCACAGGAAGTCAGGTACACAAGATACAGTTGATGTGTTCAAGGGTTTTAAGGCAGGAAGGATACCTAATGGTACTATCTGGAGAGAACACAGCATGTCCGCACGTGCAACCAGGGCCGTCTTTAATTTTGATTGGGCCCTGGGCAAACATTTTCTTGGGGCCCCCCCTCCATTCTGAGACATACAAAAAATAGCAGGTAGACTCAAAATCAGTTTACTGCAGCAGATCACGCAGTGATTGCAATTGTTTGCCAGAGGTTACAGCCTATCATTACTGCTCAATGGCTGGTTTCTAGAGGTTACAACACATAATTTCTGCTTGCCGATTGGTTGCTAGAGGTTACTGTACATTATTAGCGCTCACTAATTGGTTGCTAGGGGTTACAGCACATCATTAGCACTTACTGATTGGTTGCTGGAGATTAAAGCAGATCACTACTGTTTGCTGATTGGTTGCTAGAGGTTCATGCACATCATTACCTCTCACTGAGCAGTGGAGCAATCCCAAATAATTGAGCAAGTAAAGGGGCACATTAATACACATACTACAGGAGAGGAGAGGTTTAGAGACTGCGGACATACTGCAGGAAACAATCAGAGACTGCGGACATACTGCAGGAGACAATCAGAGACTGCGGACATACTGCAGGAGACAATCAGAGACTGCGGACATACTGCAGGAGACAATCAGAGACTGCGGACATACTGCAGGAGACAATCAGAGACTGCGGACATACTGCAGGAGACAATCAGAGGCTGCGGACATACTGCAGGAGACAATCAGAGACTGCGGACATACTGCAGGAGATTACCAGAGACTGCGGACATACTGCAGGAGACAATCAGAGACTGCGGACATACTGCAGGAGACAATCAGAGACTGCGGACATACTGCAGGAGATTACCAGAGACTGCGGACATACTGCAGGAGATTACCAGAGACTGCAGACATACTGCAGGAGACAATCAGAGACTGCGGACATACTGCAGGAGACAATCAGAGACTGTGGACATACTGCAGGAGACAATCAGAGACTGCGGACATACTGCAGGAGACAATCAGAGACTGCGGACATACTGCAGGAGACAATCAGAGACTGCGGACATACTGCAGGAGACAATCAGAGACTGCGGACATACTGCAGGAGACAATCAGAGGCTGCGGACATACTGCAGGAGATTACCAGAGACTGCGGACATACTGCAGGAGACAATCAGAGACTGCAGACATTATACAGGGGATGGTCAGAGAACTTTCAGCAATGCACAGCTTTACAGTTAAATAACACAGCTCAGGGTTTAAACATTCAGGCATTCTATGGGTGTAAAGACATACCTGGCCAGCCAAACTCACTACATACATTCAGGTGTGTGGGCGGGGCTTCCACTCTCTGCTCTCACTAAAGCAGCTGGGAGCTCCACTGATGCTTTGTTGGGTGGGCCCTGGGCCCACATCGCCCGTGAATTGTCGCCCCGATTACAGCTTTGCAGAGCGCACAGAGGACATGGGAGGATGTATTCCGCGCTAGCCAGCTGAGAGGGGCGGGGCCGGGTGCTCCACTGACGCTCTGACCCCGCCCACGTGCAGCCTGTGTACTCGGAATAGAGCGCCTGTAGTGAGAGCCACTGATCGGAGTGGGAGTGTCATTGGAGCTCCCGGCCCCGCCCCCGGACCTCTGTATTCACCAGCCAGTATAGAGGGGGCGGGGCCGGAAGCTCCACTGACACTCGCACTCCAATCACTGGCTCTCACTACAGAAGCTCTTTTCCGAGTACACAGGCTGCACGTGGGCGGGGTCAGAGCGTCAGTGGAGCTCCGGCCCCGCCCCCTCTCAGCTGGCTAGCGAGGAATACAGCCTCCCGTGTCCTCTGTGTGCTCTGCAAAGCTGTGATCGGGGCCCCAAGTCACGGCTAGCGCGGGCCCCCCAACAAAGTTTGGGCCCAGGGCAAGTGCCCCGTTTGCCCTGCGCTAAAGACGGCCCTGCGTGCAACAATGGTGAGGGCCCTTGCTTGAAAGGGCCGAGGCACAGAGCCTAAGGAACAGCCTTGTCTTCTCTAGAGCTCTTGATGGTAGAGATGGTTTGTGCTGCAGACAGTTCCCCGGTTGAGGCCCTCTTACTCACCCAAGCAGGCAGATACCTAGAACTAAGGGCCAATGGACAAATGGGAATACCTTGCAGCGCTGAGGTGCTGGGATCACTGAAGAGTAGGGAGTAAAATTCAAGCTGACAGGTGTGTGCCAGGACACACACAGACATTGGGGACAGATACACAAAGACATATAAGACAGCTAGAAATGAGTAGCCATGCAAACAGTCACACAGGAATCTATAAGAGTAGTGAAGTTGCATGGTGTCCCCGAACAGGATTAAATTGACCACAGCGCAAAATGACTACACATTGCACACGATTTTACAATTTTGAGTACATTTTTTTGTTTTTAAACCCAAAATATATAGATCAAATTGTTCACGATTGTAAGTCAGAAATAAAATTTTTAGTCTTTTTTTTTTTTTTTTTTAAGGTCACACTTTACAGACAAAATATTTTTCTTACTTCTAAAAGTTGCAATGACCAACATGCCACTGACTTGTTACCTGTAATTGTCCTTGTGGCAATGTCCCATCACTTTAAAACATACATAACAAACACAAAACAAATCATCATGCCCCCCATATTCATACCGTCACGGTGTTACTATTATTTCACATTCATCAGTCCCCACCCTCAAGGAGCTTACAGTCCTAAGGTCCCTAACTCACATTCATACATACACTAGGGTAGGGCTGGGGAAAAAATAGATTTAAATCTTGAATCGAGTTGAGAGGTCAAATCGATTCAAAATTTAAGCAAATTTATTTTTTTAGTTTTTGTTTTTTTACACCGCGCCGGTCCTGAGGAGCTGCGGGCAGGAGTTTTTAGGCGAGGCCGCGGCTTCGGCCTAGTCCAAAGGAGGTAAGCATAGGGCTGGCATGACAGTGTTAACAGGGGAATGGATAGGTGGATGTTAGGGGTTTCAGGCTTGGCTAGCTAGTTAGTAGGGAGGGGTCAGAATTAATGTAGGGGATGGACCCCTCCTTCCTGGCATCGGAACGTGAGGGAAAGTTCCCGCCCACCCTCCCTAACTTCAGGAATTGTGGTTTGTCCAGGAATTTTGTGTGTGTGTGTTTGTTTTTCTTTCATTGCAGGTCAAGAGCGGTTGGATGTCGTGGCAGTGGCTGGTGTTGGTCTTGGGTGAAGGAAGATATTTCGGAAGGATGAGTTCAGGACCTGTTGGTGGTATGGGTTCTGATGGTGGTATCCCAGTTAACAGAGGTTATCTGGAAATTGGTTATGGGGGCACTGCGGTATGTGGGTGTCTCTGAGCCAGCCTGTCGGCTTGAGGCCTAATATCTCACTTGAGAGGTACCGCAGTGTCGTATTTGGATACACATGGTTTATGGTGGACCTGCAAAGACCAACGCTAGGAGGGACTAATGTTTTATTTATAACAGATGTTAGTTCATGTTAATGTTAATTAATATATATTTATATATTTGTTTAATAAAGTAAGGCTGCTATGGCCTATTTTACTCCAGAAGTTTGTTTGGCTCTTATTAATAAAGTTGGGTAAAGGTTGGAGTATAAGGGTTGGTAGCAGGTATAAGGCACATCTCTTATACAATAGTCATGTGCTTGCAGTTATTTAGCAATGTTATTATTAGGTTCATATTCATATACAGGACAATAGGTTTCTTTCATTTCCTTTTTTCAACATTTTTTTGTCATTTGTCTTAGCCTTCTAGTGGTACAAAACCCCTGTGTTCCATTCCTTGAGGGACTCGGCCACTCCTGTTCCCAAAGTGAAAATCTTTGGCAATCCAGGAGCAGCTCCTGGTGGGATCACGCAGATCCCAATCTGGGGTTGTACTCGGTGGTACAATTCCCCATCTCACAAGGTGGTGAGACTTCCTCAAGAATTCATCTATTCCTAGGTCCCCACATCACACAGACACAATGAACCTAGGTAATAGCAGGAACTGTATACCTGACCCCCAATCCCGGCCAAACATCTATACCAGACTATACACTGCACAAATCAGCCATAGAGACTGACAGGCACACAACTGAAAAGGGTGGGGGGTTTAGTCACAGAATCTGCTAAAAAGGAAACTCTGGATTTAAGATGTAAAAACGCACCCCTTTCTAAATAGAATGTAAAAAAAAGCATTCCCTTGGACAAGCCACTCATGCAGGATACACACACAGCATCACATATTCCAACAAATGGTGCAGTACAGTAACCAAAAATCTCAATAGGAGGAAGATCTAGAGTATAGAACCTGACAGTTCTGCTTCCCTAAAGTCTTCAACATCAGTTTATAGAAACTGTTTGCAGAATAGAAGGGACAGTACTTCTGCTTATTGTGCGATTTTATAGAGAATCACACAGAAGAGAAAAGGAAAACAGAATTTCTTTTCAATATTTTTATTGAGGTTTTGCATAGAAAGACATAAGTAACATTTATGAGAAAACTGTACGGATGTCCGTCATACGAGAAAAGCATCAAAACTTGAAGGCATTAAACACCAAGTGGTGAGCGGAACTTGTGGGGTTCATGTTGCTCGTCGTACCATTAATGGAGTTCTTTCTTCCTCGTCCCGACATCCCGACTGTGCCGAGGGGAGGGAGAAGTTGCCAACAGTAAACAAAGAATTACGTAGATCAGAAAAAACATTCTACTAGTGGCAGCGGGTAAATCTGGCTTAGCGTGTGCCCTGCTTAATCCCCGTCTTGTGTGCGATCTTGGGTAACATGGGGATACATAAAAAGAAGACGAGAAATTGGTGAATGTCTTCAGTGCACCTATTAACTATATGTGATGGCCTTACGACCAATTGCTGGAGTTTTCCTGAGTTAGGCTCGAAGTAAAGTCCGTGACAGACAGTCTCCTGGTGTTCGTATATGGAGTCATGCAAATGGAATACCAGGTTGTGCAGAGAAGAATGGAGAAAGAGGAAGAAAAGAGAGAAAATAGAAGGAGAGGATATCATTAGGCATCAGAGAGCTACATAGAAGTAGAATGGTCGTGGACTAATAATGGAGATGTGGAGGTTTTTGTATATAGGTCTTCCAGGGTTCCCATATCTTGTTGTGTTTTTCTGTAGAGGACTGGAGTATGCTGGCCGTTTTTTGGAAAACAGAATTTCATTCGAAACTGGTACTATAGATTCAAGCAGGCCATCACCCTTTGGCAATAAACCAGGGCCTTATCACACATAGTACCTTATCAGCCACAGCCTATGAATGATACCTTGAGTCCGAAGACCCCGATTTCTGACCTGGCTGGTCGCCCAAACTCAGGAACTGCAAAAATCCTAGCTAAGCACCCATTGCACTTGAAATAGGGCAAGCCATTCACACAGAACATATGCATACAAGGACAGTAATAAGTACAGATAGCATTGAAAGTAAAAAAAAAAAACATAAAAATAACAAAATTCAACAGTCAAGGTTCTTGGAATGAGTACTCCATGACACCAATTTACAGAAATAGGCACAGCACAAGGGGAAGTCACAGTAAGCAAAAAGTTAGCTTACCTTCACCAGCAGAAGTGAATTGCATCTGCACCCAGCTTGTGTTGTTCCATTTCTTAGCGATGTCTGTAGAGTTATCATTTCCGGTTCAAAGGACCAATTGATAGGGAAATCCCAGATCTTAGGGGTTTCCAATAACATGTTGACTGCTGAACCACATTCAAAAAGATGTATTTAATATTCAAGCATGTAGCTAACCACAAGCATGGAGAACAAATATGTACATGGTATACATTCAATACAATTGTTCTAAAGAGGCTGGGGGCCTCAGTACATTTTATACTTTCTACAGGGGGAGGCACCTTGAATGAGCCTCTTTTGAAGTCCTAATCAATTTGTTGGCTATTTACGTTGATAGTCAGATGGTCATTTAGCACCTATACATCACTTCCAGAGTTCTCTGGGAAAATGCCTATTCACAGCTGGAGGTGTGAATGGCATTTGACCACAACCAAACAAACAGCTTCTAAATACATCCTGTGCCTGACATTTGTAACAAGTGTCTCTGCTTAATCAAAATACATGTTTTGATAATCATCACTAAATGTTTGATAAATAAATGGCTATTCCATTTACCCAATCAAAGTCTATGACAACGCTCGCTTACAGCACCTGCAGCTTTTGAGGGGCTTTTATTCAGCTTTAGCTGTGCTTTGTTTTAGAGGAAATTGAGGTATGATATATCCTAGCATACCCTGGGAAACCAACAAACGAATTGGAAAGACACCACCAGCAGTATACCGTACTAATTCTTCAGATTCAGAATATTTTATTAATCCCAAAGGGAAATGACTAAATCCAAAATTTTAATTACTAATCCCAATAGGAAATTACTTTAGACCCAGCGCTGAGCTTCTGGCACCAACTAAATTACCCAGGACTTCCAGGTGGGGAAGCCACGTGTAAACTCCATATCTGGTAGGTGTGTGGTAGCACAGTAGGCACTACTACTGCAATGATCTCCACTGGCTTCTGGGTCTTGTGCTGAGTGGCTGCCCTGCTGCATTCTGATATTTGGCATGGGTGCTGTTCTCTGAATAGCCCCTGTGAAATTCTTAGTAAAGGCAAATTATTCTCTGATTGGCCGAGGTGGAGAGTGTGACATTTCTGTCCCACCTTGTCCAACTAAAGAACACTTTGCATTCATTTCGAAAATGCAAAACAATCTCTCAATGGTTCCTGAGTCCAGAGGCCGATCTCCTGTGTTCACAATGCAGCTGGGTAGTTGCTCAGCATAGGCCCCGGAATCTAGTGGAGATCACCGGAGTAGGGGTATTTACTACAGTGATTTCCAGCTTCTAAAGCAGGGGTGTCAAACTCAATTTCGTCAAGGACCACACCAGCAGTGTGGGTGCCCTCAAAAGGCTGGTTGTATCTGGGTCGTACTACGTACAGAGTGCAGAGTTCAGGATTATGTCAGGATTATGCTACGTACAGAGTGCAGGGTTCAGCAGTGCACTGCGTACAGAGGGCAGGGATTCAAGGGTGTGCTATGTACAGAGTGCAGGGATTCAGGGGTGCGCTACGTACAGAGTGCAGGGAGTGAGGGGTGCATTATGTACAGAGTGCAGGGAGTCAGGGGTGCGCTATGTACAGAGTGAAGGGAGTCAGAGGTGCACTACATTCAGAGTGCAGGGAGTCAGGGGTGCGCTACATACAGAGTGCAGGGAGTTGGGGGTGTGCTACGTACAGAGTGCAGGGAGTGAGTGGTGCGCTGTGTACAGAGGGCAGGGATTCAGAGGTGCGCTACATACAGAGGGCAGGGATTTAGATGTGTGCTGTGTACAGAGCGCAGGGATTCAGGGGTGCGCTACATATAGAGGGCAGGGATTTAGGAGTGTGATACTTACAAAGGGCATGGACTCAGGGGTGAGCTATGTACAGAGGGCATGAATTTAGGGGTGTTACGTACAGAGTGTGCAGCACCATAGCAGTTGAGGATCAAACAAAGGCCAAGATGGCAGCCTCCTTGGCTGAAAACAATAGGAGGGGTCAATTCCACTTTAAAGTGAGTGGCGTCTACTGCAGGGTTCAGCAGTGCACTGCGTACAGAGGGCAGGGATTCAAGGGTGTGCTATGTACAGAGTGCAGGGATTCAGGGGTGCGCTACGTACAGAGTGCAGGGAGTGAGGGGTGCATTATGTACAGAGTGCAGGGAGTCAGGGGTGCGCTATGTACAGAGTGAAGGGAGTCAGAGGTGCGCTACATTCAGAGTGCAGGGAGTCAGCGGTGCGCTACATACAGAGTGCAGGGAGTTGGGGGTGTGCTACGTACAGAGTGCAGGGAGTGAGTGGTGTGCTGTGTACAGAGGGCAGGGATTCAGAGGTGCGCTACATACAGAGGGCAGGGATTTAGATGTGTGCTGTGTACAGAGCGCAGGGATTCAGGGGTGCGCTACGTATAGAGGGCAGGGATTCAGGGGTGCGATACTTACAAAGGGCATGGACTCAGGGGTGAGCTATGTACAGAGGGCATGAATTTAGGGGTGTTACGTACACAGTGTGCAGCACCATAGCAGTTGAGGATCAAACAAGGGCCAAGATGGCAGCCTCCTTGGCTGAAAACGATAGGAGGGGTCAATTCCACTTTAAAGTGAGTGGCGTCTCCTGCAGGGGCGGGCTGGGCCGGGGGGGCAGGGTGGCAAGCTCCCCCCAGGCCACCCTAAATTATGTTGAAAACGTCCAGAAACTGCTGCCCGCTGCCATTTTTTTTCCTTCTCTAGGCCGGCCGCTGTTGCATTCTGGGAGTTACAAGCCACATTCAAGGAGAAAGGAAACTACAACTCCTGGAGTTCGGAGTCTTGGAGGCAGGCAGAGGCAGGGTGTGTCAGGGAGTCAGGATGCACGTGACTGGCTCGAGCGCTGGCTGCAACTTGACCACAGGCCCAGGAGCAAATCCCTTGGGCGGCGGTTTCCGATCTTCTCATGCCACATGTGTTGTTGGGAAGTTGGGCTGCAATGTGAGGAGCTGCACATAGTTTTTTAATACTGCGAGGAGTATCTTTGAGGAACCGGCCGGAGGATACCTGGAGGTCTTGGAGACCACCAAAGCCTTTTTGGATCCTTCTTGCCGTAGGGCAAGGGGGGTCAACAACGTCTGGTGAGTGCGGATATACACTTTACTTGTCGCACGTGGTGTTCACTTCCCTTTTGGGGTCCAACATTGGAGTTATTTGCGATCAATGCAGGAGGAATCCTACATATTGGATGTCACTGAGGACTGTTTGGGACTTTTTTGCACTTTAATCTTCACTTTAGCTATTGCACTTGTTTATGTGGTTTATTGGATGTCGATGGTAGACCATGCCTATATGTCATCATGCTCAATTGCAGTCTCCTCCAGGGGCAAAAGTGATGGGGTGACAATGCTGCTGCATAGTCGAGGGCAGCTGTCACCCAATAACTGAAAGTAACTGAACACGGCACTTCATGCTTAGGTTGGCATGTAATTCTTTATACGGTTGAACATTTTTTTTTGAAATTACATGAACATGTTAAATCTTATATAAGGTTAGGTCTACTTTAAATAAGGCTGTGCGTCAATGATTTTCTCCCCATCTTCCAAGAATGTCCCCCTTCTGAGCATGCACTATATACAGTATATACAATTTATAGTACCACAAATAGTGTATGAAGATCCATTCAACATCTTCATTCATTTTCTGGTTCCTGTGTGGGGACAATGTGTAAATAATCTTGGCCGTATAAACTTTAAGGAAGACGGATGTCATACTACTGGAGCTTGACTGCGCTCCAAATATGGCTGCCAGTCCTATGACATGATGACATTATTTGGCTTATATAAGATAAATGTAACCGAATAGCTAAATGGATAGCTAAACAAAAGAGGACGTTTTTTTTATTTTATCTGATTTTTCCAATTTTATCTCTACATTTTTGGCAAGTGTCCTGCAGGACAGTTTGCATTCCAACACCCGGGTTGGTGATAACGCCACAGTGTTGGGCAGAAGTGATCTCCTGTCCAACAAGGTATATATTTGGCATCAGGAAAGAGGTGCAGTGTAAGAGCATGTGACCAATAAACACCAAGGCTAATTTCCTCCCGCTGACACCAGTGATGGGGCTTATTTTACTTCCACTAACACCAATGTGGAGAATTATTTTGATCTCACTGACACCAATGATGGGGCTTTTTTTTTACTTCCACTTACACCAATGATGGAGCTAAATTGGTCCAACTGATAAGACCTATTTTCCTTCTGCTGACACCAACGAAACAAATTATTTTCTTTCAATTTACACAAATGATGGGGCTTTTTTTCCTCCCATTGACACAACAATAAGGCTTATTTTGCTTCCACTGACACCAATGTTGAGAATTATTTTGATCTCATTGACACCAATGATGGGGGTTACAGTACCTTGAAAAAGTATCCACACTTCTTAATTTTCCCACATTTTGTCATGTTACAACCAAAAATGTATTTTATTGTGATTTTATGTGTTAGACCAACACAACACAAAGTGGCACATAATTGTGAAGTGGAAGGAAATTGATAAATGGTTTTCAACATTTTTTACAAATAAATCTGTGAAAAGTGTGGGGTACATTTGTATGGCGCCCCTCGGAGTCAATACTTTGTAGAACCTCCTTTCACTGCAATCACAGCTGCAAGTCTTTTTTGGGGATGTCTCTACCAGCTTTGCACATCTAGTGTGGGACATTTTTGCCCATTCTTATTTGCAAAATATCTCAAGCTCTGTCAGATTGGATAGAGAACGTCTGCGAACAGCAATTTTCAAATCTTGCCACAGATTCTCAACACATGAATATGCTTTGATCTAAAAGATTCCATTGTAGCTCTGGCTGTATGTTTAGGGTCGTTGTCTCGCTGGAAGGTGAACCTCTGCCCCAGTCTCAAGGCTTTTGCAGACTCTAACAGGTTTTCTTCTAAGATTGCCCTGTATTTGGCTTCATCCATCTTCCCATCAACTCTGACCAGCTTCCCTGTCCCTGCTTAAGAAAAGCATCCCCACCACATGATGCTGCCACCACCATATTTCACAGTGGGGATGGTGTGTTCAGGGTGATGTGCAGTGTTAGTTTTCCATCACACATAGCGTTTTGCTTTTAGGCCAAAACGTTCAATTCTGGTCTCATCTGACCAGAGCACCTTCTTCCACATGTTTGCTGTGTCCCCCACATGGCTTCTCGCAAACTGCAAACTGGACTTCTTATGGCTTTCTTTAAACAATGTCTTTCTTCTTGTCACTCTTCCATAAAGGTCAGATTTGTGGAGAACACGACTAATAGTTGTCCTGTGGACAGATTCTCCCACCTGAGCTGTGGATCTCTGCAGCTCCGCCAGAGTTACCATGGGCCTCTTGGCTCTTCTCTGATGAATGCTCACCTTGCCCGGCCTGTCAGTTTAGGTGGACGGCCATGTCTTGGTAGGTTTGTAGTTGTGCCATACTCTTTCCATTTTCGGATGATGGATTGAACAGAGCTCTGTGAGATGTTCAAAGCCTGGGATATTTTTTATAACCTAATCCTGCTTTAAAGTTCTTCACAACTTTATCCCTGACCTGTCTGGTGTGTTCCTTGGCCTTCATGATGCTGTTTGTTCACTAAGATTCTCTAACAGACCTCTGAGGGCTTAACAGAACAGCTGTATTTATACTGAGATTAAATTACACACAGGTGGGCTCTATTTACTAAATAGGTGACTTCTGAATGCAATTGGTTCCATTTGATTTTATTTAGGGGTATCAGAGTAAAGGGGGCTGAATACAAATGTACCCCACACTTTTCACATATTTATTTGTAAAAAATCTTGAAAACCATTTATCATTTTCCTTTCACTTCACAATTATGCGCCACTTTGCGTTGGTCTATCACATAAAATCGCAATAAAATACATTTACGTTTTTAGTGGTAACATAACAAAATAAGGAAAATTTCAAGGGGTGTGAATACTTTTTCAAGGCACTGAAAGCTCTTTACATTGGTGATCAGTGGGAAGAAATCTCCTTACATTGGTGGTCACTGAGAAGAATGCTCCTTATATTGGTAATTGATATAAGATAATTGGTGCAAAATGGGAAGGGGAGGGTGAGGCAAGGAGAGTGCGGATGCTTTCTGGGTTAGCAACAGTCCCCAAAATATTAAAGTCCAACAGCACTTGTGGCAGCTTAGTCCTTAGGTGTAAGAAGCTAACTCTGTGTGGGTAAGGAGACAAGACAAGGAAAGCACCAACTGAGTGCAGCATAGATTCAACCAGTGGCGGCTGGTAAAGTTTTAGGATGGGGGGGCGCCAGACCCCACCCTTCCTTTTTGACTGGTCCTACTTAGTGAAAATGGGCGCGGTTTTAGCGAAATAGTAGGCGTGGCTCTAAGGTGGTGTGGCGTCTGAGATGAACGAGGGATGGAGGGAGAGGGAGAGAGGGATGGAGGGACAGCAGGCCCAGATCCTACACAACAATAGAAATATGTGTATTCCAGAAAGTTTAACAATTAGCAGATAAAGATATTCCAAACACCTGGTGTTAGCAATTTAATCATACCGGCACCATGGTTGTTATGGTGTCAGGATGATGGAAGCACATTATTTCTATTATTACATTGTAATATAAAATGAAACCATTCAACTAACCATAATGCAGAGTCAGTGGGAACCCTGAGCCTGTCACTAGCCTCGTCCCCTGCCACCAGATGCCATCAGGTGTCCCCAGTGGAGTCCGCCCTTACATGCAGCCTGTGTCACATCAAATGCAGTCTGTGTCCCATCAAATGCAGCCTGTGTCCCATAAAATGCAGCCTGTGTCCCCTCAAATGCAGCCTGTGTCACATTAAATGCAGCCTGTGTCCCATCAAATGCAGCCTCACCGTCCCATCAAATGCAGCCTGTGTCCCATCAAATGCAGCCTGTGTCACATAAAATGCAGCCTGTGTCCCATAAAATGCAGCCTCACTGTCCCATCAAATGCAGCCTGTGTCATATAAAATGCAGCCTGTGTCATATAAAATGCAGCCTGTGTCACATAAAATGAAGCCCCACTGTCCCATCACATGCAGCCTGTGTCATATAAAATGCAGCCTGTGTCACATAAAATGCAGCCTGTGTCCCACTAAATGCTGCATTGCCCTTGTCCCACCAAATTCAGCCTTGCCTGTGTCACATCAAATGCAGCCTGCCTGTGTCCCATCGAACCCCTCCCCCCCCCCCCCATTCTCGGTGGGAGCAGCACAGCGGTACTTACCTTGCTGTGTTTTCCTCTCCTGCAGTGTCTCTTTCCACAGCGGCGATAGAGGAGTCCGCTCCGGCTCCTCATACTTCTGGTTTTCTCTGTCCCGGGCACAATGGGACAGAGAAAACAGGAAGTGACATCAAACTCAGATGTCAATCAAACTGCCCGGCTGTAGAAATAGATACTACGAGCGCCAGGCGGAAGCTACTCGGCGCTTCGGAAAGCGCCGCAAGGCGGGATAAACGCCCACAAATGAAGCGCCGCGTCTGCAATCTCCTAATTGCATAGACATGGCGCTTCCCATAAATGCATGTCGGCGTCCGAACACAGTGCCCTTAAGGACCTTTTTTTGTATTTTTTTTAAAGGGCCAGTTTAAAAATTATTTTTTTTTACATTTTTGGACTATGGACTGGCCGCCACTGGATTCAACAGGTAATCAAATTCAACGAATGGCAACTCGCATGTACAATAGTAAAAACATCGCTCATCACATAACACCATGGTCCACCGGTCCTCCTGTTTCTGAGAATTGTTACAAGCGCAGCCACCTGCTACTTAGGGTAGCTGTTACTCAGGGCCTGAGAAAGAAGCATGCTTGCTGTGCAATGAGCCACTCCCCAACCATGTGACATCATCCCATCCTCCGCTTTGTGTGTTCCAGGCTGGCTCTGAAGACTCCGGTGTTCTGTAGGGTGTAGCGGGGTGCCTGTGAAACAGGTTAAATTTACAGAAAAAGTGATTGGGGATATATGTTTCTCTACGGATTCTTAGATTTGCAATCTAAGATAATTCCAGCAAAGACTTCAGGGTAAAAAAGGATAGTTCTTTACCCTGTATTGGTTAAGTCCATTCCGGGGCTGGTTTTATTGGGAGTCTGATAGAGATCCGGGTGGGACAAACTTCCAAGTCTGTGGACTGCAGTTTAAGGTTTTCTTTTCAGGTCTTGATTAAGGCAGCTGGTCCTAGCTCTCAGGAAGAGTGTGTCTCCATGTGAGGAGACATCTAGGAGCATGGCTGCTCATCCCTGATGTTGGATATTAAGGATTTGCGTTTGTAAAGACGCTTACTACAAGACCAAGGACTGGTCAGTCTATGGACACAGTAAGGATCGGTAGAGCAGAAGTTTATTGTTTGATTGCTGGTGGTTTGAGGGACCAGTATCTATAGCAGCAGTGCAGTTGAAAAGTAGCCAGGTGGGCTTGTATTTTCAATTCTGTCTGAATGACGTTTAAACTCCTACCTAGGATTCCTGAGTGAACTTTTGTTTTGTTTTTATCATTTAATAAGCGTGAGCTACCAGGCCCTTAACTATAAATGCCTGTCTGATGTGGACTCACTACATAAAAATGCATCTACCACTGAGCTGAACAATCCCCCATGCTACAAGTGGTGGAGAATGCGGGCATGGAATCTTTACTTGCCCAAGGTTATAGAAAACCGCTGAAGAGTCTGGAAAGGCTGCGATGTCGTCCTGTGGCCACAGAGAGGCAGTAGCTGGTATGGATGCAGCTGAGAGACAGCGCGCTCAAGTGAAGGCTATCATGCCAGCCACTGAATTTGGGAGACTGAACCTAGTGAAATGGGAGTATGTCCAGCGGGGAGATCCGCAGTGCAAATCGACATAGACTTGCTGCAGTGTGCTACCCGGAGCAGTGGGAGGCACATGGTGAAGCCCAGCTGACAGCAAGGTTAAAGACTCAAATGGACATGGGGACTATGCATGTGCCTGCTATAATCCAGCAGAGTGCTGGGGAAGTTAAACTAGGGGTGACCAAAACTGTCCTTGTGCCAAGTTCCCTAGTGACAAGTGCTATAGAGTTGCCCAGGGAAATTTCCAAGAAGCCTGCAGTGAGGGAGCCGAGAGTTTCCCAGGTCAGCTATGGAGTGGCCCAAGTAGGTAAGAGTGCCCCTTTACAGAGAGTGGGCGCTGTGAGGAGTCACTCAGAGGTTGTGGTGGCTCATAGACAACCCACAAAAGCAGTAGCTATGTCTCCATATAATGATAATATTGATGGTCATGCCGACAATAGTGTTGGCCAATGTGATGTTATTGGTGATGATGACGCTGAAAAATGTTTTTTCTGTAATGTCATGACTGAGTCACACAGTGAGAGTGTGTGGGCGCAGCCCCACAACCCTAAGTGTTACTCAGTAGGCAAGGGGTTAATTCGGCCTGCAAAAGCTAAGTGTGCAAAGCTGGATGTGTCCGTACCGCCACCAGAGAAAGGTGGTCAAAATGGTGTACTGCACCTGGCTTTAGGTGACGAAGCATCACCCCAATGCAACATTGGTAAAAGTGTGGTGTCACAAAATGATATGTATAGAAGTGACGAATGTGCAGTTGTGGCTAATGAATCCCAGGTTCCTGTGCGGCCTTCTACAGCAGGTGATGCAACGTTGTGGAATGCCCATTAGGGAACCACAATGGACTGGGATATCTGGGCCAAATAATTGCTAGCTATGCTGGGTAAGGCTAGCTTAAGTAACAAGGGTGCGGACACAACTGCTATGCCAGACAGGGGGATCGCAGAGCGGCCGGTGGTTGAGGGGGCCTTGGTCCCTGCGAAGGTTGCTGCCCTCCAGTCTGAAGAAACAGTTCAGGGCACTGGAATTACAGATGTGTTGTCCACAGCCCCGCAGCTAAATAATGTTGAGTGTCAAAGTGATAGTGTGACTTGTAATGACCTGCAGTGGTTCACTGACACTGGTGTAGACGGGATAAGTGTGAGCCTTGTGTCTGACAGCGCTCCCGGGGAGCAACAGGCTGTGATAATGGGTGCCTCCAAGGAGGTGGAGGTCTCTTCAAATGTCTCACCCTCTCAACCTGCAGTTATTGAGCCCCTCCATCAAAGGTCTCTCCAGCTGGTGTAGTGACTAGAAACATCTCTGCCGGTGTCGTCTGAGGTGCGGCTGAGCAGAAGTCAGTAGAGGGCATGGATACTGTCTCACGCGCTAAACCTCAGGAGAAAGAAGAGCCCAGAATAGACGCAGCACTAGCAGAGATGCTTTCTATCACTCGGAAAGAGGTACAACTTTAAGTACTCGGAGACACTGTGAGAGAAAGTGCTAATGTTGGTTGCTGCAACAATGTAATGTGTACACCAGAAAGAAGTGGTTTATACTTGGATCAGTGTAAGTTCTTAGAACAAGTACCCATGGAGTGTTGAACAACAGGTGAGGTGGAGCTATGCTATGGTCCTGTGGGGTATAGTTACTCGCCTGTGTGTGGTCCCTCCTCAGGTCTGGTTCTAATAAGCACTGAGATAGATGGCACTGATTGTGTTGGAAAGGGTGACATTGAAATGTGTGATCTGCTAATGATCGGTGCTGTGAAAAGTGATGTGGTTGATGTGGGTAACCAGAGAAAGGTTCTTGAACCTGAAAGACCTATGGTGAAAGGTAAAACTGACTTCCATAAGTGGAAAGGTAGGATCAGGGCAGGTAGAGTTCCCCCAAGAAAAGAGAGTAGGCCTAGGGACCCCAAGAGAAGAGAGGGAAGGCAGAGTATAAGGAATTATAGGACTCGGTTAAGAACCAAGGTGGAACGTACCTGGAAGCACACCCGGAAAAAGGGTTGGGCCTACGTGGCTGATGGCCGGCACAGAGGTGTCCCAACTGCTATGGTGGGTGCAGGTGTTTCTCCCCTTACAGATCTTACCAAGGGGGGAAAGTCCTCAGGGGTAACTTGGTCCCCAGAAGCTGAGAAAGCTTTGCAGGACCTAAAGACGGCGCCGTGTAATAGCCCTGTCTTAATCACCCAGGAATTTGTACTGCAGACGAAGTTATTGTGGGATTGGGTGCAGTGGTGTCCCAAGTGGTGATTGGGGAGGAACACCCCATAGCATTCTTAAATAGAAAATTGACCTGCTGAAAAAGATGCACCATTGTAGAAAGGGAATGTCTAGCTGTCAAAGCGGCTCTTGAAAGTTTAAAATATTGTCGGTTGGGGTGACAGTTTGGGCTCTTAGCGGACCATGCCCTCTCAAATGGATGGCCCAAAATAAGGAGAAAAATACAAGAGTTTACAGTCTGTTTGCCCAAGTTGCTCAACTCCCCGAATTTGAGCAGGGGGGGGATATGTAGCGGGTGCCTGTGAAACAGGTTAAAATTTACAGGAAAAGTGATTGGGGATATATGTTCCTCCACGGATTCTTAGATTTGCAATCTAAGATAATTCCAGCAAAGACTTCAGGGTAAAGAAGGATAGTTCTTTACCCTGTATTGGGAAAGTCCATTCCAGGGGTGGTTTTATTGGGAGTCCGGGTGGGACAGACTTCCAAGTCCGTCAGTTTAAGGTTTTCTTATCAGGTCTTGATTAAGGCAGCTGGTCCTAGCTCTCAGGGAGAGAGAGTGTGTCTCCATGCGAGGAGACATCTAGGAGCATGGCTGCTCATCCCTGATGGTGGATATAAAAGATTTGCGTTTGTAAAGACGCTTACTACAAGACCAAGGACTGGTCAGTCTATGGACACACTAAGGATCGGTAGAGCAGAAGTTTATTGTTTGATTGCTGGAAGAGCTGGTGGTTTGAGGGACCAGTACCTGTAGCAGCAGTGCAGTTGAAGAGTAGCCAGGCGGACTTGTATTTTCAATTGTGTCTGACGTTTAAACCCCTGCATGGGATTCCTGAGTGAACTTTTGTTTCTTTTTTATCATTTAATAAACGTGGGCTACCAGGCCCTTAACTATAAACGCCTGTCTGATGTGGACTCACTACATAAAAACGCATCTACCACTGAGCTGAATAATCCCCCATGCTACAAGATACAAAATATGTTTTTACTATTGTACATGTGATTTGGCACTTGTTGATTTTAATAAAACGTGGAATCTATGCTGCACTTAGATAGCGCTTTCCTTCTCTTGTCTCCTTACATTGGTGATCAGTGTGAAGAATGTTCCTTACATTGGTGATCAGTGGGAAGAATGTTCCTTACATTGGTGATCAGTGGGAAGAATGTTCCTTACATTGGTGATCAGTGGGAAGAATGTTCCTTACATTGGTGATCAGTGGGAAGAATGTCCCTTACATTGGTGATCAGTGAGAAGAATGTTCCTTACATTGGTGGTCAGTGGGAAGAATGCTCCTTACATTGGAGGTCAGTGGGAAGAATGTTCCTTACATTGGTGATCAGTGGGAAGAATGTTCCTTACATTGGTGATCAGTGAGAAGAATGTTCCTTACATTGGTGGTCAGTGGGAAGAATGTTCCTTACATTGGTGATCAGTGAGAAGAATGTTCCTTACATTGGTGATCAGTGGGAAGAATGTTCCTTACATTGGTGATGAATGAGAAGAATGGCCCTTACATTGGTGATCAGTGGGAAGAATGTTCCTTACATTGGTGATCAGTGAGAAGAATGTTCCTTACATTGGTGATCAGTGGGAAGAATGTTCCTTACATTGGTGATCAGTGAGAAGAATGTTCCTTACATTGGTGATCAGTGAGAAGAATGTTCCTTACATTGGTGATCAGTGAGAAGAATGTTCCTTACATTGGTGATCAGTGAGAAGAATGTCCCTTACATTGGTGATGAATGAGAAGAATGTCCCTTACATTGGTGGTCAGTGGGAAGAATGTTCCTTACATTGGTGATCAGTGGGAAGAATGTTCCTTACATTGGTGATCAGTGGGAAGAATGTTCCTTACATTGGTGATCAGTGGGAAGAATGTTCCTTACATTGGTGATGAATGAGAAGAATGGCCCTTACATTGGTGATCAGTGGGAAGAATGTTCCTTACATTGGTGATCAGTGAGAAGAATGTTCCTTACATTGGTGATCAGTGGGAAGAATGTTCCTTACATTGGTGATCAGTGAGAAGAATGTTCCTTACATTGGTGATCAGTGAGAAGAATGTTCCTTACATTGGTGATCAGTGAGAAGAATGTTCCTTACATTGGTGATCAGTGAGAAGAATGTCCCTTACATTGGTGATGAATGAGAAGAATGTCCCTTACATTGGTGGTCAGTGGGAAGAATGTTCCTTACATTGGTGATCAGTGGGAAGAATGTTCCTTACATTGGTGATCAGTGAGAAGAATGCTCCTTACATTGGTGATGAATGAGAAGAATGTTCCTTACATTGGTGGTCAGTGGGAAGAATGTTCCTTACATTGGTGATCAGTGAGAAGAATGCTCCTTACATTGGTGATGAATGAGAAGAATGATCCTTACATTGGTGATCAGTGGGAAGAATGTTCCTTACATTGGTGGTCAGTGGGAAGGAGGAGGAGGACACACCCAAGGAGCTCTCTGAGAACCAGCCTTTTTTTCAAGCCTGGGCCTTGCCTGCTAGCTTGGCCCAGGAACAATGCCTGATCCTGGGGGAGGCCCAGGGAGGGATCCCCCTGATGACATGGGGCCTAGTGAGGAGGAGGTGGAGGATCTGACTGTGGGTCCAGGCCCTGGTATGGATGCGAGTATCTTCAGACAGAAGATTGTTGATCGCTTAAGGGAAATTGGAAGGGCTGAAGAGAAACTTCAAGTTTTGAAGACTAACCATAAGAACTTCAAAGCCAAATACTTCCAGGCATGGAGTAGAAATCGCACAGCCATGAAGCCTGAGTTACAGGAATATGAGGAAAAGGTAAAGCAGCAAACTTTATTGTTGGAAAAATTAAAAGCCAGAAGTGGAGCTTTTAAAGAAAAATTTGAGAATGAGAAGAGATTTGCCAGCCAGTCGTCAGTAAGTCGCATGGATCAGCAGCCTCAGGTTATGGATGACCCGGGTCCATCTGCCTCTGCACCTCTCCCCCCATGTAAGGCCTTGGAATCGCCAGCGGCAACCAGCCAGGGGCTTGAGAGTGAGCATGGCACCCTGACCTTCATCCAGCGGATGGAGTCACCCCTGAGAGCAGACAAGTTTGCCATTTCTGGTGATCCATCAGAAATCCCTGAGGATGAGAGGAAAGATAAACCAGGGAATGAAGATGGACCTGCACCAAACACCCTGAACATGGATGTTTCTACTCCTGCATTTGCTGAGACCAGTAGTTCCTCTACCAAGTTTTCTCCATGTGTTTCACATAGTAAGGCTGACACCAGCAAAGAGATTGCCTCACCTGAACTTCCCTGTGTTCCAGCAGAGCTGATTGATGGGGGAGGGGATCAGCACATTGCACCATGTGCAGTGGAAGCCATGGATGTATCAGACCAGCCTGCTGAAAGTCCTGTCCTGATGGAGGAGAACAGGCCAGCTGAAGATTCCACCAGCACAGCAGTGGGAACTGACACTGTTGGGAAGACTACAGGAACTGTGAATATACCAGCAAGTATTAAGAATGACAGTAATGATAAAACTATGAATGTGGTGGGTGGTGGTGAAGGGGTTAATACTACTGGGAAAAATAAAAATGACATTGCTCTCCCTGCTCAGCAGAGGAAAGACTCAGCGATTGTGCAGACCAAATCTGTACAATCGATATCTGCCAGAAATGTGACAGACGGTTCAAAACACACAAATGCTTCTTCTGCTGGGAGAAATGTGGGCAGTTATGCGTCCATTCTGGGGAGTCGCACCAAGGAGGGTGGAGGGAATTTTAGTGGTCACAATTTGGGGGGGCTTGGTGGTGGGATGGTTGGTGGGTACAGGAGGAGGAATGTGGTACAATTGAAGTGGGAGGGGGAGGGGACCCCACCAGTAAGGGGGAGGGTGGCTGAGTTGGTTCTGGAAATGGGGTTTAAAGCATCAGATATCTTTGCTTTGATTTGCCCAGTGGGCAGTTATGAATTTGATTTGTCCTTTGTAAAGCCTGAGGGTTTGGATTTATTTTGGGAGCGATATAGGAGGTGCAAGGGCCTTCCGCAGTGGAGTGGTTTGGTGCCAAAGGTGATTTCCAGGCAGCCTCTGATAAAGTCGGTGACGATTTTGGTGCGTAACGAATCCATACCAGAGGCTGATTTGATAGTATGGCTACGCCGATATGGTGAGGTCCTCGCTCCACTGCGGAAGGTCCTTGATGAGCATGGGATATGGACAGGGGCCTGGACAGTGTCACTAAAATTGGGCATGCTGGGCAATGTAGTTCAACACCTTCCCTGTTCAGCTTTTCTGGGGAGGGATAGGCTGACTATTTTTTACCAGGGTCAGCCTAAAGTCTGTAACAAATGTGGTGACAAAGGCCATTTTGCATCTACCTGTACCCGTAAGAAATGCTCACTGTGCCAGGATCTGGACCATTTGGCTAAGGATTGTACTGAAATTCGGTGCAATTTGTGCCAAAAGCTGGGTCATCCTTATAGTCAGTGCCCGGAGGCATTACATAACTTGCCAGGATTGGAGGCTGAGTTGCAGAGACTTGATAAGGAGGATGAGGCCGCTAAAACTGTTATTGCCCCTCCTGTTTCTGTTATATCTGTTCCAGATTCTGTTTCCCCTAGTAATGTGGTCCCTGAGTCTGTCCCTCCTGTGTCTGTTACATCTGTTGTTCCAGATTCTGTTTCCCCTAGTGATGTGGTCCCTGAGTCTGTCCCTCCTGTGTCTGTTACATCTGTTGTTTCGGATTCTGTTTCACCTAGTAATGTGGTCCCTGAGTCTGTCCCCCATGTGGTGGTCCCTAATGCTACTGTACGTAGATCCTCCAGACTGGCAGAAGCTGCTGGGGGGGCAGGTCTGGCGGATCTTCCCACTCGGCCTCCAGTCCTTGTCCCTCAGCGGCACAAACGTGGTCAGGGGAATGTGGGGGTGCTGGATGGGGGTGGGGCTGATAGAAGGGTGTCCATATCCCATGTCTCACCCTCTGTTGAGGGGGATTCGGATGATGAGGGGTGGGAGAAGTTTAGGAGGAAGAAAAAGAAGAAGAAGAGGAAGACAAGTAAAGTGGTCATTTCTTCCTCAGGGTCGGACCCAGGAGGGGTTCCTCTTGGTAATACCTTTTCAGTTTTGTCGGGTGATGAGATGTCTGATATATCTTTCTCTTTATCATCCATGGATGAGGGGGAGTCACGTAGTCTGAAGAGAGCTGTTTCTGGTGATGAGAGTGTGGCAAAGGTTAAGAAACGACTACCCCAATCATCCTGATGGCAGTTCCCACTCCGATAAAGGTGGCGACCATTAATGTCGCCAGCATTAAATCTGCAAGAGCTCGTGATATTGCCTTATTTTTGCTCAGCGAGTTTGATGCCGAGATTTTATTTTTGCAAGAGACCTGGCTCAATACTTTGGCCGATGTCCATCTAGCAAAAAGGGAGTGGAGATGCGGTCCCTCCTTTTGGTCTCTTGCGGCTGAGCCTTGCAGCGGAGTTGCGGTACTTTTTAAAACCGATATGGTAACATGCCGGCGGGTAATTGAGGTAGAAATGGGGAGATGCATGGTCTTGGACGTCTCTGTTAGGGGGCAGGACCTGCGGCTGATCAATATCTATGGACCGCAGTCAAAATGGGGCAGGAAATGCCTCCTCACAGAGATCAAGCCCTTCCTTTTTACGTCCCAGCAGGTTGTCTTTGGAGGTGATTTTAACACCATAATTAGGCCTGAAGACAGGAGAGGCTCCATAGACAGGCTGGGTTACGATAGCGTTTTTCTTAGAGATATGGTGAGACAAGCAGGCCTGGTAGATGTGCATATTAAGCACTGCCCTGGCAGCACGGGATTCACATTTCAGAGAGGGAATAGTCAGAGTAGGATAGATAGGTTTTTTTTAAAGGAGAACTCTGCTTTCTCGGCTCCTGAGTTGAGGGCGGTGGAGTTCTCTGACCACTGTATGCTGTCTGTGACTCTGAATGCCTCGGACACTCCACCCAGGGGAAGGGGTACCTGGAAACTGAATTCGGCTCTCCTGGAAGATGTAGAGGTAAGACAATCCTTTGAGGATTTTTTTCAGGCACAGGTTTCTATTCTGGACTTTTGCAGCAGTAAGTCAGAGTGGTGGGAGCTTGTGAAACAAAGGACAATTGGACTTTTCAAGGCCATAAGTAAGAAGAAGCAGCTTGGTATGTACATTGCCTACCAGCATTTGCGGAGGAAGCTTGATCGTCTTGTCTCGTATAGAGGAGATCCAGGGGAGATCTCTGAGGTGAAGTTTCTTCTTAGGAAGTGTCAATACGACCGGCATGCCTCCTTGGTTCTGGAGAGGGATTATGGAAAATATCACTCGCCTGATCCTTACCAGAATTGTAAGCAAGGCATAGCAGTTAAGACGGTCATAGGCCTGAGGGATAGTACGGGTTCCCTGGTGAAGTCCAGATCAGGGATCCTGGAGATCTTCAGGTCATATTACGCAGACCTTCTGGGAAGAAAGGACCTTTGTCGGGACAGGATGGAAAGCTTTCTGGATTCTACTCCAGGATTGGGAAATGGTACATTGCCTTTGATGGATTTGACAGAACCAATTTCAGTGGATGAGGTAGTTCATGCTATAGAGAAGCTGGCTACCAAAAAATCGCCTGGGCCAGATGGGTTGACAGCTGAATTCTACAAGTGTTTTAAGTCCATTCTGGCTCCCTTTTTAGCAGAGGTTTATAACAGCTGTCTAGAAGAGGGTTCGCTCCCTCCCTCCATGAGGCAATCCGCTGTGATTCTTCTGTCAAAAGGTAAAGACCCCTCAATGATTGAGAACTGGCGCCCCATCAGTCTTCTTAATGTTGATAGAAAGATCCTGGCGAAGATTCTTTTTTGGCGCTTGTCGTCAGTAGCAGGCGATTTGCTGTCCAGTCATCAGCACTGCTCAGTCCAAGGTAGAAGTACCTTTTCAGCGGTTTTAGCTGTCCGGGAGGCTTTGGAACGATGCAGGGCTGCTGGATGGAGAAAGTACTTGCTGGCATTGGATCAGGCAAAGGCTTTTGATAGAGTCAATCACGAGTACCTGTATTTGCTACTTGGTAGATACGGCCTGCAGGGGAGGTTTATAGATTGGCTGAAGACATTATATAGAGGGGCTGAGAGCTTCCCACTGGTTAATGGTTGGGTTGGACGGCCTTTTGAGGTTGGCTCTGGTGTGCGCCAGGGATGTCCTCTGAGCCCCCTGTTATATGTATTCGCAATCGACCCCTTCATAAGAAGGCTAGAGAGTGGATCTTTGTGCGGGGTGCCTTTGGGCATTGCTGGTGTGCCGCCTCTGAAGGTCGTGGCCTATGCCGATGATGTGTCTGTTATTGTCTCTGGGACAGAGGAGGCGCAGGAGGTGGTCTCTATGATAGAGCAGTACACGGAGGCTTCTGGTTCTAAAGTCAACCATGAAAAGAGTGAAGTTTTCTGGATGGGTGAGGAGGGTGAAAGCTTCGAACTTCCGGATGCCTTCCCAGAGCCCCAGCAGGAAATTAAAGTGTTGGGCATCAAATTTGGTCCTGGTGACTATGGTCATCGAAATTGGGAAAGCAGGTTGGTGTGTGCCAATGCCAAAGTAGCAAGCTGGAAGAAATGGAAGCTTTCCTTGAGGGAGAGGGTTGACTTGATCAAAACGTACCTGGTCCCAATCTTTTTATATGTCAGCTTCGTCTGTATCTTGCCAGCATCTCTCTATGCAAGGGTGTACAGCTGTTTTTTCCAACTGTTATGGGGAAGTAGGCTGAACCTGATCAAACGCAATGTAACTTACCTGTCTAGGCGGGAGGGTGGCCTAGGAATGGTCAACCCAATAGTTTTCTTTTCTCTGCTCTTTTTAAAGTACAATCTTGGTAACATGCTAGCAGAGAACCCGCCGGGATGGGTGGGCATTTTTCAGTCTTGTTTTAGGCCTTTTTTGCGATGCTGGGAAGATGGCGGGCCAGTGAAAAGTCTGAGAGTCCGACATGGCAAGCTCCCGGCTTATGTTGCCCCGTGTCTGAAAATACTTCGGCAGTGGCAGGTGACAGTGGAGGATATCAAGTCCCTCCCCAGGAAGCTTCTGGAGAAGAGGATTTTGAGCTCTGCTTTCAGTGTGTCACTGGCCTTAAGGGATTGCCCAGGCTCTGTAATGAGGGAGGGGTTGCGTTTAATCAATTTAGAAAGAATCCCCTTGAAGTTTAGGGATCAAGCCTGGCTCGCTTTCCATGGAAGGCTCTATGTCAGAGGGAACTTGAAGCATCGCCCTGTGGATGATCGGGATTGTCCTAGAGCGGAGTGTGTTGGTAAAGTGGAGTCTATGGACCACTTTTTGCTGCAGTGTCCCTTTAACATAGAGGTGTATAAAAGGGTGGGGAGGGCTCTAGGTATCCCCTTTTTCTATCGCATGAGTTATGCGGAGTGGGTGTACGGGGCATTCCCGACTTGCTGGGATTTTGATTTGGATACACTGTTTTTAGTTAGTATAGTTGTCCGTTACTTCACATGGAATGCACGGTGCCAGATTACCCTGCGGAAAAAAGTCCTCTCTGTTGAGGTGGTGGTGCACGATATTCTGGGTGAGGTTGGGAAAATTCGGGGTCTTGAGAGGGGCAGGGAGCCTCGGGCGGTCTGGAAAAAGGCGTGGAGGAATATCAGACTTGCCTTTGGTGAACTGCCCATCTCTGGGTGAGGTGCTCCTTTTTCTGTTTCTTTCACTCCCTTAGCTTTTGTTGGTTAGTATCTTCTTTTTGAAGAAGGGCTGCATGCATAATGGGTGCGGGTTTGTTTCTTGACCTCACAGTTTGGATGTCTGGTGTATTGGTGTGAGTTGTAGTGAGATTATCCCCAATAATGACATGTTCATGATGAGTTTTGTTTTTGCTGTAAAGTCATTTTTTGTTTGAGAGCAGATTTGCTATATTTATTTTCATTTATGTAAATATGTATATATTTATGTATATTATATATAGTGATTTTATGCTTATTGATTGCAAGACTTTTAATAAAGAAAAATTGGGAAGAATGTTCCTTACATTGGTGATCAGTGAGAAGAATGCTCCTTACATTGGTGATGAATGAGAAGAATGTTCCTTACATTGGTGATCAGTGAGAAGAATGCTCCTTACATTGGTGATCAGTGGGAAGAATGCTCCTTATATTGGTGATCAGTGGGAAGAATGTCCCTTACATTGGTGATCAGTGGGAAGAATGTTCCTTACATTGGTGATCAGTGGGAAGAATGTTCCTTACATTGGTGATCAGTGGGAAGAATGCTCCTTACATTGGTGATCAGTGGGAAGAATGTTCCTTACATTGGTGATCAGTGAGAAGAATGTTCCTTACATTGGTGATCAGTGGGAAGAATGTTCCTTACATTGGTGATCAGTGGGAAGAATGCTCCTTACATTGGTGATCAGTGGGAAGAATGTTCCTTACATTGGTGATCAGTGGGAAGAATGTTCCTTACATTGGTGATCAGTGAGAAGAATGTTCCTTACATTGGTGATCAGTGAGAAGAATGTTCCTTACATTGGTGATCAGTGAGAAGAATGTTCCTTACATTGGTGATCAGTGAGAAGAATGTCCCTTACATTGGTGATGAATGAGAAGAATGTCCCTTACATTGGTGGTCAGTGGGAAGAATGTTCCTTACATTGGTGATCAGTGGGAAGAATGTTCCTTACATTGGTGATCAGTGGGAAGAATGTTCCTTACATTGGTGATCAGTGGGAAGAATGTTCCTTACATTGGTGATGAATGAGAAGAATGGCCCTTACATTGGTGATCAGTGGGAAGAATGTTCCTTACATTGGTGATCAGTGAGAAGAATGTTCCTTACATTGGTGATCAGTGGGAAGAATGTTCCTTACATTGGTGATCAGTGAGAAGAATGTTCCTTACATTGGTGATCAGTGAGAAGAATGTTCCTTACATTGGTGATCAGTGAGAAGAATGTTCCTTACATTGGTGATCAGTGAGAAGAATGTCCCTTACATTGGTGATGAATGAGAAGAATGTCCCTTACATTGGTGGTCAGTGGGAAGAATGTTCCTTACATTGGTGGTCAGTGGGAAGAATGTTCCTTACATTGGTGATCAGTGAGAAGAATGCTCCTTACATTGGTGATGAATGAGAAGAATGTTCCTTACATTGGTGATCAGTGAGAAGAATGCTCCTTATATTGGTGATCAGTGGGAAGAATGTCCCTTACATTGGTGATCAGTGGGAAGAATGTTCCTTACATTGGTGATCAGTGGGAAGAATGTTCCTTACATTGGTGATCAGTGGGAAGAATGCTCCTTACATTGGTGATCAGTGGGAAGAATGTTCCTTACATTGGCGATCAGTGAGAAGAATGTTCCTTACATTGGTGATCAGTGGGAAGAATGTTCCTTACATTGGTGATCAGTGGGAAGAATGTCCCTTACATTGGTGATCAGTGGGAAGAATGTTCCTTACATTGGTGATCAGTGGGAAGAATGTTCCTTACATTGGTGATCAGTGGGAAGAATGTTCCTTACATTGGTGGTCAGTGGGAAGAATGTTCCTTACATTGGTGATCAGTGAGAAGAATGCTCCTTACATTGGTGATGAATGAGAAGAATGTTCCTTACATTGGTGATCAGTGAGAAGAATGTTCCTTACATTGGTGATCAGTGAGAAGAATGTTCCTTACATTGGTGATCAGTGAGAAGAATGTTCCTTACATTGGTGATCAGTGAGAAGAATGTCCCTTACATTGGTGATGAATGAGAAGAATGTCCCTTACATTGGTGGTCAGTGGGAAGAATGTTCCTTACATTGGTGATCAGTGGGAAGAATGTTCCTTACATTGGTGATCAGTGAGAAGAATGCTCCTTACATTGGTGATGAATGAGAAGAATGTTCCTTACATTGGTGGTCAGTGGGAAGAATGTTCCTTACATTGGTGATCAGTGAGAAGAATGCTCCTTACATTGGTGATGAATGAGAAGAATGATCCTTACATTGGTGATCAGTGGGAAGAATGTTCCTTACATTGGTGGTCAGTGGGAAGAATGTTCCTTACATTGGTGATCAGTGAGAAGAATGCTCCTTACATTGGTGATGAATGAGAAGAATGTTCCTTACATTGGTGATCAGTGAGAAGAATGCTCCTTACATTGGTGATCAGTGGGAAGAATGCTCCTTATATTGGTGATCAGTGGGAAGAATGTCCCTTACATTGGTGATCAGTGGGAAGAATGTTCCTTACATTGGTGATCAGTGGGAAGAATGTTCCTTACATTGGTGATCAGTGGGAAGAATGCTCCTTACATTGGTGATCAGTGGGAAGAATGTTCCTTACATTGGTGATCAGTGAGAAGAATGTTCCTTACATTGGTGATCAGTGGGAAGAATGTTCCTTACATTGGTGATCAGTGGGAAGAATGCTCCTTACATTGGTGATCAGTGGGAAGAATGTTCCTTACATTGGTGATCAGTGGGAAGAATGTTCCTTACATTGGTGATCAGTGAGAAGAATGTTCCTTACATTGGTGATCAGTGAGAAGAATGTTCCTTACATTGGTGATCAGTGAGAAGAATGTTCCTTACATTGGTGATCAGTGGGAAGAATGTTCCTTACATTGGTGATGAATGAGAAGAATGTCCCTTACATTGGTGGTCAGTGGGAAGAATGTTCCTTACATTGGTGATCAGTGGGAAGAATGTTCCTTACATTGGTGATCAGTGGGAAGAATGTTCCTTACATTGGTGATCAGTGGGAAGAATGTTCCTTACATTGGTGATGAATGAGAAGAATGGCCCTTACATTGGTGATCAGTGGGAAGAATGTTCCTTACATTGGTGATCAGTGAGAAGAATGTTCCTTACATTGGTGATCAGTGGGAAGAATGTTCCTTACATTGGTGATCAGTGAGAAGAATGTTCCTTACATTGGTGATCAGTGAGAAGAATGTTCCTTACATTGGTGATCAGTGAGAAGAATGTTCCTTACATTGGTGATCAGTGAGAAGAATGTCCCTTACATTGGTGATGAATGAGAAGAATGTCCCTTACATTGGTGGTCAGTGGGAAGAATGTTCCTTACATTGGTGGTCAGTGGGAAGAATGTTCCTTACATTGGTGATCAGTGAGAAGAATGCTCCTTACATTGGTGATGAATGAGAAGAATGTTCCTTACATTGGTGATCAGTGAGAAGAATGCTCCTTATATTGGTGATCAGTGGGAAGAATGTCCCTTACATTGGTGATCAGTGGGAAGAATGTTCCTTACATTGGTGATCAGTGGGAAGAATGTTCCTTACATTGGTGATCAGTGGGAAGAATGCTCCTTACATTGGTGATCAGTGGGAAGAATGTTCCTTACATTGGCGATCAGTGAGAAGAATGTTCCTTACATTGGTGATCAGTGGGAAGAATGTTCCTTACATTGGTGATCAGTGGGAAGAATGTCCCTTACATTGGTGATCAGTGGGAAGAATGTTCCTTACATTGGTGATCAGTGGGAAGAATGTTCCTTACATTGGTGATCAGTGGGAAGAATGTTCCTTACATTGGTGGTCAGTGGGAAGAATGTTCCTTACATTGGTGATCAGTGAGAAGAATGCTCCTTACATTGGTGATGAATGAGAAGAATGTTCCTTACATTGGTGATCAGTGAGAAGAATGCTCCTTATATTGGTGATCAGTGGGAAGAATGTCCCTTACATTGGTGATCAGTGGGAAGAATGTTCCTTACATTGGTGATCAGTGGGAAGAATGTTCCTTACATTGGTGATCAGTGGGAAGAATGCTCCTTACATTGGTGATCAGTGGGAAGAATGTTCCTTACATTGGCGATCAGTGAGAAGAATGTTCCTTACATTGGTGATCAGTGGGAAGAATGTTCCTTACATTGGTGATCAGTGGGAAGAATGTTCCTTACATTGGTGATCAGTGGGAAGAATGCTCCTTACATTGGTGATCAGTGGGAAGAATGTTCCTTACATTGGTGATCAGTGAGAAGAATGTTCCTTACATTGGTGATCAGTGGGAAGAATGTTCCTTACATTGGCGATCAGTGAGAAGAATGTTCCTTACATTGGTGATCAGTGGGAAGAATGTTCCTTACATTGGTGATCAGTGAGAAGAATGTTCCTTACATTGGTGATCAGTGGGAAATAAGCTCCCCCGTACAGTAGTAATCAAATTGTATCCTTACAGATAGCTGAAAAGATTATTAGTACCATGCCGCAGACTGTACCCAGTGGCATTGGACTCGGAACCATGCAGGCACCATCAAATGGAAGGTCAATCAGCCAAAACTCAAGGAACCCCTAGTAATCTCTGGAAGAATTCTAGGGTTCCACAGAATTCTGGTTGAGAATGGCAGCCTGAGACTAAACAGGGGGAGGAGCACCTGCAACATACATTTTGAATGGGGCTCCTAATGAAAATGTTTGTGTTGTGTTGATAGATGTAATGGGTCCTTTTCATGAGCTCTTACAGCGCTGATATACACTCAACGGACACTTTATTAGGTACACCTTGCTAGTAACGGGTTGGACCCTCTTTTGCCATCATTCTTCGTGGCATAGATACAACAAGGTGTTGGAAACATTCCTCAGAGATTTTGCTCCATAGTGACATGATAACATCACACAGTTGCTGCAGATTTGTCGGCTGCACATCCATGATGCCAATCTCTTGTTCCACCGCATCCCAAAGGTGTTCTATTGGGTGAGATGTGGTGAGTGTGGAGGACATTGGAGGACAGGGACCTCATTGTCCAGTGGTGAGATGATTGGAGCTTTGTGACATGGTGCATTATCCTGCTGGAAGGAGCCATCAGAAGATGGGGACACTGTAGTCATAAAGGGATGGACATGGTCAGCAACAATACTCAGGTAGGCCGTGGCGTTTAAACGATGCTCAATTGGTACTAAGGGGCCCAAAGTGTGCCAAGAAAATACCCCCCCCCCCCCGACATTACACCCCCCACCACCAGCCTGAACCGGTGATACAAGGCAGGATGGATCCATTTCATGTTGTCTGACCCGATCATCTGAATGTTGGAGCTGAAATCGAGACTCATCAGACCAGGGAATGTTTTTCCAATCTTCTATTCTCCAATTTTGGTGATCCTGTGCCAATTGTGGCCTCCTGTTTCCTGTTCTTAGCTGACAGGAGTGGCACCCGGTGAGGTCTTCTGCTGCTGTAGCCCATCTGCTTAAGGTTGGATGTGTTGTGCGTTCAGAGATGGTATTCTGTATACCTTGGGTGTAATGAGTGGTTATTTGAGTTACTGTCGCCTTTCTATCATCTGGAACCAGTCTGCTCATCCTCCTCTGACCTCTGACCTCAACAAGGCATTTTCCTCCACACGACTGCCGCTCACTGGATATTTTCTCTTTTTCCCCACCATTCTCTGTAAACCCCGAGAGATGGTTGTGTGTGGAAATCTCAGTAGATCGGCAGTTTTTGAAATACTCAGACCAGCCCGTCCGGCACCAACAACCATGCCACGTTCGAAGTCACTTAAATCCCCTTTCTTCCCCCATTCTGATGCTCGGTTTGAACTTCAACAAGTCGTCTTCACCACGTCTGGATGCCTAAATGCATTGAGTTGCTACCATGTGATTGGCTGATTAACAAGTTGTGTTATACCAAGCGATTGAACAGGTGTACCTAATAAAGTGGCCGGTGAGTGTATAAGGGCACTGAAACAAAATGGGCTTTTAGCATGTAAGTCCATTCAATATAATGTTATCAAAAGTCAATATTCTCTGAAATGTCTCATGTTGTGCACAAACCGGGCAAGTTAAACCTCGTTCCTTGGTCTGAAGAGTCTTACAGGCTGCAGCGTTGGCACCGGCTGGCAGACGGTCACATGGCCCTCTATATTTCTATTTATTCAGCAGGTAAAGAGAACTTTTATGGTACAGAACGCAGCAACGGAAAAATGGTGTCTGTAAACCTTGTCTGTTTATCTGCCCGGCATGATTTATGTTATATATAAAAGTCAGCCCGGCTTAAATGACATTAGACTATTTAATGCTCGGCCTCATTTGTAATTTTCTTGGCGTTGTTCCGCCTCTCTTGAAGCGCTGGGGATAATTGCATATATATATATATATATATACGCTAATGTATTTTCCACTGATGTTTCAGTTAAAGCTGAACTCCGCGCAACCATAAAAGACCACCAATATACTATATTGTCAAAAGTATTGGGACGCCTGCCTTTACACGCACATGAACTTTAATGGCATCCCAGTCTTAGTCCGTAGGGTTCAATATTGAGTTGGCTCCGCCCTTTGCAGCTATAACAGCTTCAACTCTTCTAGGAAGGCCGCCCACAAGGTTTAGGAGTGTGTCTATGGGAATGTTTGATCATTCTTCCAGAAGAGCATTTGTGAGGTCAGGCGCTGATGTTGGACGAGAAGGTCTGGCTCGCAGTCTCCGCTCTAACTCATCCCAAAGGTGTTCTATCGGTTGTGCAGGCCTGTCAAGTTCCTCCACCCCAAACTGGCTCATCCGTGTCTTTATGGACCGCACAGATTGGCAGCACTGGTGGGCACTTTTGGGACTGCACTGATATTTAGGGGGAAAAAAAGTTTTCAGTTTGTTATAAAACTTTGCAAACAGGTAATTTTTCTCCTTCACTGGTGGGCACTCATGAGGCTGCACTGATAGATGGCACTGATGGGTACTGATAGGTGGCACTGATGGGTACTGATGAGACGGCACTGGTGGGCACTGATGAGGCTGCACTGATAGATGGCACTGATGGGCACTGATAGGCGGCACTGATGGGCACTGATAGGTGACACTGAGCAGGCACGGATTGGCACACAGATTAGCAGCACTGGTGGCCACAGATTGGCAGCACTGGTGGGCACTGTTGAGACTACACTGTTGAGACTGATTATCAGTGTACGTGTCCCTTTTAGAGAAGCCGGTTATTGGCTCTCTTCTCCTCTCCTCAGGCTGTGAGCATGAGGAAAGAAGTGCCGATAACCGGCTTGTGTTTACATCGTGATCAACTGTGATTGGACACTGCTGATCACGTGTTAAAGAGCCACTGATTGGCTCTTTGCCTTATTCTGCAATCAGCAGTGTCAGGCCCACCTACACGTCACAGCGGGCGCGCTTACAGGAGGACGTCATTTGACGGCCTCCTAGAACTGGACGGTCATGCTGTAGCTGTCATTTGGCTATAGTGCGGTCGGCAAGTGGTTAATCCTTACTTATTTTTATAGAAAGCTGGTGAACCACACTCTTCAGTCTGCAGAACCATTTTTTTTACATCGTCAGAAGTTCTGGGGTTTTGGAGTCTGTTCAGTCGTTTGCTTTGCTGTCCTACATTGGTTTTTATGACACTGTATGCCTGTCAACATCTATAGCAGGTAGTATGTATAAAATATATCTGTGTGTATATATATGTGTGTGTCTCTCTCTCTCTCTCTCTCTCTCGATCTCTCTCTCTCTCTCTCTCTCTCTCTCTCTCTCTCTCTTCTCTCTCTCTCTCTCTCTCTCTCTCTCTCTCTCTCTCTCTCCCCTCTCTCTCTCTCTCGATGACTAGGGTTGCACCCTGCAGAGCGCTCGCTATAACTAGAGGGGAGGTGTACCAAAATGGCACTGCCTCAGACAACGTCCTATGACGAAACGCGTAAGGCAGCGCTTGCTGCTCACTTCACTTCCAGTTGCGAAGTTCCAGCCCGTAGAACGCACGCCGGTTCGGAGCTCATGGTTCATGGAGCTCAAGGAGGAGGTGATCGTTCCGGGAACTGCCAGACATTCACCACATGCACTTTACCCCTGCGGGGGTGCCGGGTTCTGGTGAGTGGGGGACTGAGGGGGAGCACGGATGTCACTTGCTCCACTCCACGCCTGTGGCCAAATCTAGGCACAAGTCACCTGGGCAAAGCACAAAAGTCACTTGAAATCTTGTCACTCATCTGCTGCAACATTTATGAACGAACTTTATCGTATTAATTTAAATTTTTTTTGCATTTTTTGCTTCTTCACTGGACCTTCATTATTTGTTTACTATATATCTTTTGTTTTTTATCGTTTTATGATTGCCTTACTTTTATATATTTTTTCACAAATAAGTAACCCCTATTCACGAGGGTTATAAGGTTACCACATATGACTAGGAATGAAACATTTCTGATGAAAGCAGATAGCATATGTTGATCAGATCATCACTTTAATCTCCCACGTGTATTTGTATATTTGTTTTGAGATTAGAAATTAATCACAGGGGAATAACATTAAATAACAAAGGAGCACCAATTAACACATTTTCAAAAAATCACGGAGAACACTTGTATAACACTCACCTGTGATAGACTTCTCACTTTTCAATTGGGAAGAGTGACTTAATTGAAGGATCGCTCTTCAGGTGTCTGAAGTGAACATTACCCTATTGTTGCACATTCACCCGGGAAGAGTGACTCACTGTGGAGGATCACTCTTCGGGTGACTGACAGCACCACCAACCCTACATCCTTAATATTCTTTTCTATAAGGGTGCTCCAGTTGGGGGCCTCCCTCAAGGGAGGCAGAAGCTCTAGCCCATACCACAGTGTAATGGCTGCAATATAAGCCCTACCCCCCCAAATAAGCCCTACCCTGAAAATAAGACCTACAAGGACTTTAACTAGGGCTTATTTGGGAGATAGGGCTTATATTGCAGCCATCACCGACAATCACGCTAGGTCTTATTTTCGGGGAAACAGGGTACCAGTTAGATCTGGAATCCAAGCAGCAATCGATGGAATGACTGCAAAACAGAAAAAGATAGAATGACCGCCGCACACCTCACTCAGCCCGACCAGCCTGCACCCTCACTGGTCAGCGGCCTCCAACTAACCGGATTTTGACAGCGAGGCAGCGAGGCCTGACAGCGAGGCCCCTCAAGGCCTGACAGCGAGGCCCCTCAAGCATTTATCATAGGTCACAATCGATGGAATGACGTTCACTCCCCTGATCTGGAGCCTGTGTACTTCTTTCTTTTTCCCCGCCTGAAGAGCGTTATGAAAGTCACAAAATTTGCGGAGATGGCAGCAATCCAATAATGTGTGACAGCGGTTCTGCGATCGATTCCTAAAGAGGCATTTAATTGTAGTTTTGAAGCTGAAGCTTTATGAAAGTTGCCAAAAGTGTGTTGTGAAGGATGGCGATTTTTCTTTTTTCTTTTTTTTGAAGACCAATAAAGGTAATTTGTTCATATCTTCTGTTTTGTTTGTTTTCTGATAAAGTGGAACCTCGGATTGCGAGTAACGCGGTTAACGAGCGTTTCGCAATGCGAGCACTGTATTTTTAAAAATCGTAACTCGGTTTGCGAGTGTTGTCTCGCAAAATGAGCACGATTCAGGCCAAAGCGGTGTGCAGTACCAAGTTTGGCTTCAGGTGGGGGGGGGCGCTGGAGTCGAGCTGAGCCAAAAGTCGCCAATCGGTGCCGTTTGGAAATGCACGGAAAGGCCCGAGAACAGCTCGGCTGACTTCAGCAAATCTCGGGAACAAAGTCTTTCCGAGGTTTGCCGAGGTGGCCTCGGGCCTTTTCGGCCTTTTCCGAGCCTCTCCGGTGCCCCCCCGCCTCTGGCCACATGCGGTATTGCATGCCATTGAAGTCAATGCGGAACAAATTATTTTAGTTTCCATTGAATTCAATGGGGAAACTCGCTTTGATATGCGAGTACTTTGGATTACAAGCATTGTCCTGGAACGGATTATGCTCGTAATCCGAGGTTCCACTGTACCATTCACCAAACTTTTTAGACACCCCTCGTATGTTATGGGAGACTTTTACATCGTCCACGCAAAACCAAAATGTCGGCTTTAGCTTTACCCTTTAAATCTCCGTTGGGGGCCACTCACAGACAACAGCTGGACTTCGTGCTCGTAAGCAAATCTCAGTAATCCATTTACACCTCCCCGCTTTTCTTCAGTAAGGATCCAGAATTTATCTCCGGGTTACAAATAAAAATATATCATCTTCTACAAGCTCTGACACCTAATTGTTTCTTTTAGCCAATTTAGATTTTGGCAACTCCCCAGCTTCCTCTTTTCTTCTCCCTTTTCGAGAGCTACAATGATTAATTAAACCTAATATAGCCGCATTGCCATATGCTTGCCTTCACCGGCTTTGTTTATACCATCTCTTCGCTTTGATGTTTTTTTTCGGAACTTGTTGTTGAGTGCCGACGTTCCTAAATCAGCTGCGTGTTCTCGATGCATCCCTCCGTTGTGTATATCGGGAGGGTGTTCTCATTCAAACAGGATGTGTGTTCTCACCAAGACAGAGCCATTTGTCAAATGGATGTGTCGACATTTCTCCAATCTTTCTTTTCTACCCAAAAAAAAATAAAAGTGCTACTTAAGCGAGCTAGAGTCAAGATAATGACTTCAAGTCTTTAGCTTTTCCACGCTGTTAACACGGCCTCTAACTTGGACCTGGAGTGAGCACAATGGTCAGCACTAGTGACGAGCCTGAACTGCCCTTCACGTTCAGATGCCCCAAACCCAAATCCCATTTAACCACTTGCTTACCGGGCACTTAAACCCCCTTCCTGCCCAGGCCAATTTTCAGCTTTCATAGTTTGTCGTAAAATTTTGCAAACAGGTAATTTTTCTCCTTCATTGATGTGCGCTGATGAAGCGGCACTGATAGGCTGCACTGATAAGGTGGCACTCATGGACACTGATAGGCAGGGCCGTTTGAAGGAATTTGGGGGCCCCAAGCAAAATGGACATGGAGGCCCCAGCAAAACCCCCCCGACCCACGCACGCAAAGCCTACAGGAATCACAGCATAGCGATACAGTTTAAGTTCACCAACACTTTATATAAATTAAAAAGGTTTACAGTGCAAATACTGCTGTTGCATATAATGTGCATACAATTTGAACATTTTCAACAATTGAAGGGGAGGGAGGGGGACAGAGGCTGTGGACATACTACAAGAGGGGGACAGAGGCTGCGGACATTCTACAGGAGGGGGACAGAGGCTGCGGACATACTACAAGAGGGGGACAGAGGCTGCGGGCATACTACAGGAGGGGGACAGAGGCTGCGGACATACTACAGGAGGGGGACAGAGGCTGCGGACATACTACAGGAGGGGGACAGAGGCTGCGGACATACTACAGGAGGGGGACAGAGGCTGCGGACATACTACAGAAGAGGGACAGAGGCTGCGGACATACTACAGGAGAGGGACAGAGGCTGCGGACATACTACAGGAGGGGGACAGAGGCTGCGAACATACTACAGAAGAGGGACAGAGGCTGCGGACATACTACAGGAGAGGGACAGAGGCTGCGGACATACTACAGGAGGGGGACAGAGGCTGCGGACATACTACAGGAGGGGAACAGAGGCTGCGGACATACTACAGGAGGCGGACAGAGGCTGCGGACATACTACAGGAGGGGGACAGAGGCTGCGGACATACTACAGGAGGGGGACAGAGGCTGCGGACATACTACAGGAGGGGGACAGAGACTGTGGACATACTACAGGAGGGGGACAGAGGCTGTGGACATACTACAGGAGAGGGACAGAGGCTGCAGACATACTACAGGAGGGGGACAGAGGCTGCTGACATACTACAGGAGGGGGAGAGAGGCTGCGGACATGATAGTGTCCTCCTCACCCCCTCACAGTAGCCTCCTCCTCTGTCCACCATCATATTACAGTCTCCACCCCAGTGTGTGCTGCTCCTCTGCTGCTTCCCTTTCACCTCTCCACAGTCCACAGCGCAGCACATCAGTGTCCTTCACTGTCCCCCTGGATGCCATGGCTTCACCCCCAGTAATGCCATGTCATCCTCTGTCGCCTGTCCCCAGACTCAGTAGTGTCAGCTGCTGTCCCCAGTAATGTCATCCTCTGCCCCAGTGTCACACTCTTCTCCTCACTTGCCCCCCCTCGACTCCTCCGCCTACGGCGAGTGCACAAAACGCGGCTGCTGTGTCTTAGCCAGGAACAAGTGTACTCTGGAATCTATTCAAAAATGGTGCCGGGAGGCGCCATTAAGTAACTGCGCATGCGCCACCCGGCCGAGCGCGTTCGAGCTTGCCTGGCCGGCTTTGGAACGGCGCATATGCAGTTACATGGTCGGCTCACGGCCATCTTTTTTACGGGCATCGCTACCCGTAACGGACATTTACGGGCGGGCGGTTGGCAACACTGGGAAGCGGCGGCGCGGCTGGGGCCCCAAGCCAGCTCGGGGCCCCAAGCAATTGCTTGTTTTGCCTGTCCTGTCGCGACGGGCTTGCTAATAGGTGGCACTGATGGGCTACTGGTAGGTGGCACTGGTGGGCATTGATAGGTGGCACTGGTGGGCACTGGTAGCTGGCACTGGTGGGCACTGCTTAGCAGCAGTGGGTATGGAGTGTGAGGGACTGATGTCCCGTTTACACAAGCCGGTAATCGGCTTTTTTTTTCTCCTCACCCTGTCAGCCTGACGTTTACATCATGTGATCAGCTGTCATTGGAGAAAGCTCACGAGACTTGATTTTTATTGGGTCAAACCTCAAGGTGAGAGTATTGGAATGCTGATGATGGGTTTTGCACAATACAAGTGATTCACAAAAATGTTGCAGAAAGAGTACAGTATTTATGGCACAAGTGGAAGAAAATGATGATGGAAACACACACATTGATAATGAAGGACTTTTACATATATATATATGTATATATATATATATATATATATATATATATATATATATATATATATATATATATATATATATATATATATTGTATAAATAAAAAATATATAAAAATATGAATAAAAAATAATATGGTAATTAGCCATTTATTTTGGGCGTTGGATTTGACATTGCCATTTTTAGCACATGTTCCCCCCAGTCCCCCCAAGGAGTGACTCCTTGCAAGATGTGTGGAGGTGGGGGTTCTTGCCTCTATCGAGGGTGGAGGAACAATGTGGGAGCATCCGGGATCGCCGAGATTAGAGGTGTTTTTGGAAGAACAGCAATTTATCCAACCATGGCATGAAGTTTTCTCGTCAAGAAGTGGTGAATATGCATATTTAACTCCAGAGTATGAAATGATTAAATAGAATAATTGACCGATTTATAGATAGCATAATTTAAAATGTTTTCTTTTTCGCATAGAAGAAATTCCCCTGAAAAAAACCTTTACCCATACAGGTCGAAACGCGTAGGGATATCATGTGATATCATGTGCAAACATGTATTGCAATTATATGTGTTTTTTTTCACATTGACAAGATGTTTTTATATGTAAGTACCTGAATTGCTTTTTAAAACTCCCATGTAATCATGCCCTTCATCCCCTTTTTTTTGATACCATGATATAAATAAAGAACTATTGATTTTTAATCATATCATTGTCACTTTGATTGTAATATTGATTGTAATACCTACTTTGCTGCTAAAAAACGCTTTTGAGGGACCTTCCATTCAATTAACACTGGAGCACTAAACTTCTGTTAAGGGTGGGATACCTCCCAGCAGCCAGAGACAGGTGCAGCCTAATTATTCCTATAAGCTGGCTGCTGGTAGACACCTGCTGGTGGCCACCGGAACTGTGCCTTTCGACTCTAGGGACAACAGTGTCACCAGTAGGTGACCCCCGTGCTGACATTAGTCCTGACAGACAGCCTGAAGTTGCCACATTTGTGCATGCCAAACACGGTCCGATTTCACGTTAGAACAAGGGAGTAAGCTCATCTCTAGTTAGCAATTCTGCCTTACAGCTACACAGTTTGGCTTGCAGTCAGGACACTATCTGCATGGAGTTTGCATGTTCTTCCTGTGCTTGCATGGGTTTCCTACAAAGACTTGCTGGTGGGCAAATTGGCCCCAGTGTATGCATGTGAGATAGGGGCTAAGGATGAGCTAAGGTTGATTGCGTTTGTTGTGGAAATTTTTATTAATGTATGTTGTCAGATGTCCCCCAGTGTAAATTTTGCTGTAATACGCTCACGCGAGCGTATTCGCACATACAGACGTTGGTGGATGACCATTGTCTGCGGAAACCTTCCCGTGGACACGACAGATCTGTTTGCTCTTTTAGGCCCCTTTCATACTGGGGTGGTTTGCAGGCGTTATTGCGCTAAAAATAGCGCCTGCAAACCGACCCTAAACAGCCTCCGCTGTTTGTTCAGTGTGAAAGCCCGAGGGCTTTCACACTGAAGCGGTGCGCTGGCAGGAGAAGAAAAAATCTCCTGCAAGCCGCATCTTTGGAGCGGTGAAGGAGTGGTGTATTCACCGCTCCTAAACTTCTCCTTCCCATTGAAATCAATGGGACAGCGCGGCTATACCGTGGTAATACCGCGGCTGTAGCCGCGCTATACGAGAGGTTTTAACCCTTTTTCGGCCGCCAGCGGGGGGTTAAAACCGCACCGCTAGCAGCCGAATACCGCGGTAAAACAGCGCTAAAAATAGCACTGTTTTACCGCCGACGCCCCCTACCGCCCCAGTGTGAAAGGGGCCTTAGGGATGTTCGTTTATGCCTCACCAGGAGACTGGCCACCTCATGGCGATTGCATTAACGCTCCTAGTAAACGGATCTGCGTACATGGGAACCATAGCATAACCATACAAAAATTATGGCCCACTGAACCATGATGGAGTACGGCTCACGTCATTGGTAGTGGTGGGAATGTGCACACGATTGTGTTCAGAGCCATGTAAGTAGTGTTCAAATTGTGAGACACTTCGTGTATCACAAGAAGCTGGCCGCATGGCTCTGCACACGACCGTCTGCACACGTCACTACTGGAATTCTATTTAAATATATATATGTGTGTGATTGGTTCTTTTGAAAGAATACACGTGTTTGAATGGCTGATTCTGAAGCCACCACCTTCCTTTGTTATTCATTTTTACAGTATAAATAAAAGTAGCAGATCATGCTAGAGAGGATTTTGCTAAGCTCAATGTGATACCAGCGTCTGTCTGTGTTACTTGGAGATATACAAGCGCTCGTTCCCGGCATTATACAAGAGAGCTATGATTGTGCTTATTAGCGCACATGGATCCATGTCTTCAAGCCGTAAAAGCACCTCCCCCACAGTTAGCAAGCACTCCCGAGGCACACATTTAACCCTTTGATTGCCCCTGATGTTTAACCCCTTCCCAGCCAGTGTCATTAGTACAGTGACAGTGCATATTTTTAGCACTGATCACTGTATTATGCCCTGTACACACGATTGGATTTTCCGACGGAAAATGTGTGATAGGACCTTGTTGTCGGAAATTCCGACCATGTGTGGGCTCCATCACACATTTTCCATCAGAATTTCTGACACACAAAGTTTGAGAGCAGGCTATAAAATTTTCCGACAACAAAATCCGTTATCGGAAATTCCGATCGTGTGTACACAAATCTGACGGACAAAGTGCCACGCATGCTCAGAATAAATTAGGAGATTAAAGCTATTGGTTACTGCCCCGTTTATAGTCCCGACGTACGTGTTTTACGTCACCGCGTTCAGAACGATCGGATTTTCCGACAACTTTGTGTGACTGTGTGTATGCAGGACAAGTTTGAGCCAACATCCGTCGGAAAAAATCATGGATTTTGTTGTCAGAATGTCCGATCAATGTCCGATTGTGTGTACAGGGTATTAGTGTCACTGGTCCCCAAAAAGTGTCAAAAGTGTCCGATGTCTCTGCCGCAATATCGCAGTCCCGCTATAAGTCGCTGATCCTTGCCATTACTAGTAAAAAAAAAAAAATGAAAAAAAAAATATCCCGTAGTTTGTAGACACTATAACTTTTGCGCAAACCAATCAATATACGCTTACTGGGATTTTTTTTTACCAAAAATATGTAGCAGAACTGATGAAAAAATTAGATTTTATAAAAAAAAATTTATTGGATGTGTTTTTTAGCAGAAGGTAAAAAATATATATATATTTTTTTTTCAAAATTGTCGGTCGATTTTTGCTTTTAGCGCAAAAAAAAACAAAAAAAAAAACCGCAGAGGTAATCAAATACCACCAAAAGAAAGCTCTATTTGTGGGGAAAAAAGGGCATCAATTTTGTTTGTGTACAGCGTCGCACGACCGCGCAATTGTCAGTTAAAGCAACACAGTGCCGTATCGCAATGAATGAAAGAACTGAGATCCACGAATGAAAGAACTGAGATCCAATAATGAAAGGGATGCGCCAGAAATACTCTGGGGAGGAAAGGGCTACATGATGGGACATCTTCCAGCCAGGAAATGAGGCAGGCTTATCTGACTCTCTGCAGCTTCTGATGCACATTGTGAGACGCTCACAGTGTGCGGTGAAATCAGAGGAAGCCATTTCAGTCCAGGAGAGGAGCCGGTACAACTGTGCAAAGACTGAAGGGAAGGCCGGGGGGTCCGATTTAAACATCCAGACTTTCCATTAGACTAGAACAATTCTGTAACCTATTGTCAGGACACTGAATATGAATGGTGGCAGCAGATTTCTACCCTCCCAGGGAACAATGGTTGTCTTTGACAGCTCTTTCTGGGTATCTGCCTCAAGGCGAGATTTCTGGCGCTGTCCCGTTCTTGGCTTTGTTCGCCTGTTTAGACGCCGAGTCTGATCTATCTGCGGTAGATAAGAACCCATACACAATAGATAAATATTTACCTGAGACCGTTTTCACCTAACCTGGCCGTAACCTCGCGCTGAACTGTGTGCCGCCAGCCGTGCCAAACTCAGCAATTCGCCTGGCACTCCTCAGCACTCCAGAAGTGTTAGAGAAAATATAGTCATTGGGGGCGATGCCAAGGCACAAGGTTTATGGGAAAGTCTAGAGAGAGAAAATATGATACATTGTATAAAGTCTTTAATGAGTAAATGATTCCTCAACTGTATCTCTTCACTCTGGCACGACGCAACAGGACGCAACATGGCCTTCACTTCACAGTACATTCTGCATCGCTTTTAGCTTTCCACTTAAATTCCATATACACTGTGTGTGTGTGTGTGTATATATATATATATATATATATATTTATATATTATAGTATCTCACAAAAGTGAGTACACCATCACATTTTTGTAAATATTTTATTACCCTGTTTCCCCGAAAATAAGACCTAGCGTGATTGTCGGTGATGGCTGCAATATAAGCCCTACCCCCCAAATAAGCCCTAGTTAAAGTCCTTGTAGGTCTTATTTTCAGGGTAGGGCTTATTTGGGGGGTAGGGCTTATATTGCAGCCCTCACCGACAATCACAGTTGGTCTTATTTTCGGGTAAACAGGGTATATCTTTTCATGTGACAACACTGAAGAAATGACACTTTGCTACAATGTAAAGTAGTGAGTGTACAGCTTGTATAACAGTGTAAATTTGCTGTCCCCTCAAAATAACTCAACACACAGCCGTTAATGTCTAAACCGCTGGCAACAAAAGTGAGTACACCCCTAAGTGAAAATGTCCAAATTGGGGCCAAAATGTCAATATTTTGTGTGGCCGCCATTATTTTCCAGTGTGGAAAACCATGCAATAATTCTGGTCTCCAGCCATTTGCTATAGAGACTCTCATGCATGCTTGCTCATGTGTGCCCCCCCCCCTCCCCATTTGAATTTCCGAATCACAATAGTAATAGAATTTCAACAAATCCAAAATACATTTTAAAGCAGAGTTCCACCCCCCCCCTCAAAAAAAATTAAAAGTCAGCAGCTAAACATACAGTAAATTACTTTTAATATTAGGACACTTACCTGTCCTGGAGTCTAGCGATGTCGGCACCGCAGCTGATGTTTCCTTTGGCTGCTGCCGCCGCCATTGCCGGTAAGGGAACCTGCCAGTGAAGCATTGCGGCTTCACGGCCGGGTCCCTACTGGGCGTGCACGAAGCACGCTGCACCCTCTTACTGGCCTGGCAGCAGAGGAAGGAGGAGGGAGCCGGACTTCTGACATACCTCGTCGTGAGGTGGAAGTGGGGACAGGGTACCTATCAAAAACTGATAGCCGCTCCTCCCTCTTCCCCCCCAGCCCCCAGGTGCCAAATGTGCCACCTGAAGGGGGGAGGAGACAGATGAGCAGAAGTTCCACTTTTGGGTGGAACTCATATTTAACAAAATTAGTTATCCCAATTCAAAAATTTATTTGAATTCAAATAAAAAAATCAATTTGAAATGGAAAAATATTGCAATAAATACAGTAAGGTATAAAAGTGAAATAGATGGTACAAATATGTAAATTCTGGTGCCTGTGAAATTCTCGGTTGGAAAGAGGAGACTGAGGAAATATGTTCTCCTGCCTGCAGCAGACTGATGGCATCATCACTGCCCTATCAGTTACCGGGCTGGAGCTCAAGGGTGTCTTTTTACTAATAATTTTAAATAACTAATTTTACCATACAGAGGGGTTTATTTACTAAAGCTGGAGAGTGCAAAATCGGGCTCACCTCTATATAGCCACCAATCATCTTCTAATTAGGGATGGGCCGAACGGACCCCTGTTCGGTTTGGACAAAAAACTTCCGAACACCGCGAACGTTCGGACCCAAATAATAAACCCCATTAAAGTCAATGGGAACCGAACGTCAAATATCAAAAGTGCCCATTTTGAAGGCTTAAATGCAAGTAATTGGGCATACAATGGTTATAGGGGTCCGGGTCCTGCCCTGGGGGACATGGATCAATAAAAAAAAGTTTGTGAAAAATGTCATTTTTATATGAGCAGTGATTTTTTTATTTTTTAAAGTGAAAGCCTAAAAATGAAAAATTCCTTCCAATATAGTGCCAGGGGGGTCCCCTTAGTCTAACTGTAAAGTGGTAGTAGCTCTGTACCATGTCTAGAATCTGCTGCAGCAATAATTGAATTTATAAAGCCAAAGGCCACAATGTAGTGCACTGGGAACAAGATTAGAGATTTTTTGGATACATTCTGGTGTCACTTTGACTTTGGATAGAAGTAACAGGTGTGTTAAAATTGGTCTTTGGGCGTCGGTAGTGCCTTCACACCGTAACCCTACAGAGGTACTCTTGATGTAAGCAAGAATTTGCCTTGCTGTAGAAAATTGCAATGATATACACCTGTCAGACAGGTGCAGAAAAATTGGTCTTTGGGTGTTAATTGTGCCCATGAAACCTCTACCAAAAACATTCTTCCAGATGAAATGATTGAACACCCTCAAAGCTAGGCAGCCTCGAAGTATTGCAGAGATTCCACATCCCAAAAAGACTTAATCAGTGACATCGGCATCAAGGGCTTCATAGCTGGTAATCCAGGACTGATTCATTTTTATAAAAGTCAAACGGTCCACGGAGTCTGTGGACAGACGCGTTCTATGATCAGTAATGAAACCTCCTACAGCACTGAATGCCCATTCTGAAAGCACACTGGCTGCAGGGCAGCCCAACAACTCAATAGCATACTGGGCAAGTTCTGGCCAGTGGTCTATTCTCATGACCCAGTAAGCCAGTGGATCGTCAGCTGGAAAGCTCTGCATCTCTCTCTGTTTTGGCCCTGAGGTAATCGTCCACCATGTGATGCAGACGCTGCCGATGGGATGTGGAAGCTGACAGCCCTGGGCGGCGAGGACTAAAAAAAATTCCGAAATGCCTCACTTAGGCGGATGCCTTCTCCAATGCTCCTTTCTTGACCAACGGAAGACTCAAAACGACGTTTTCCACCACACTGTAACCTACTAGAGTCAGGAAAAGCATTCAATAAAATCGTCTTTAATGTGTCCTCAAGAGATTTTATCCTCTGCACTCTCTGTGGGGACGGGATGAGTTCAGAGACCGCCCCTTTATAACGGTGGTCAAGGAGGGTTGCCAACCAGTAATTATCCTTCTCCTTTATGCCACGTATTCTTGGGTCCTTTCCCAGGCTTTGAAGCGTGAGGGAGCCCATGCGCTTCAAATTTGTAGAGGCTTGAGAAGCAGACTCCTCGGGGTCACTCAGGGTGACAGCATCTGGAACTTCTTTCTCCCAGCCACGTACTACTCCCAAGGGTCCTGGGGTTGGAAAGCCATTACTTACAGATTGACGCATGTCTTCCACTTCCTCAAAGCCTATGAAAGTGCCAGAATCCTCCTCCTCATCCTCCACCCCTTTCTCCTCCTGTGTGTTCTGTGACATAGGAATGATGGTGTCTGCATAAAGTGGGCCTTGAGAGGAAAGGAAGTCCTCCTCTTCCTCCTGCTGCTCTGCCTCCAGTGCCCTGTCCATAATGCCACACAGAGTCTGCTCCAGCAGGAACACAACAGGGATTGGCATGCACAGTCACTGCTCACCATCCTTGTGGCCTCCTCAAATGGTGACAATACAGTGCATGCCTCCTTAATGATCAGCCATTGGCGTGGGGAAAAAAAGCCGAGGCGGCCTGAGCCTGTCGTCGTGCCGTACTGACACAAGTACTTGAGAATACTTTTATACTGTGGGGCGGGAATGAGCCATGATTGGATAAAGTCATGATGACTGAGTCCAATCATGACTCTGACAGTGCTCTGTGCCCTGATTGGCTGAAGCATTCACTGCTTCAGCCAATCACGGCTTGCAATGCACTGTTCAGTGCCGCAATGCCTTGTGGTCGGTTCGGGGGGGGGGAGGGGGCAAACAAACGGTCGAACGACCCGTTTGTTCAACTATTATCCGAACATCTGAACAATGAACGTTCGGCCCGAACTTATGCTCGGGCCGAACCGTTCGCCCATCCCTACTGCTAACGTCAGCTTGTTCAATTAAGCTTTGGTAATAAAACCTGGAAGCTGATTGGTTTCTTTGCAGAAGTGAGCCTGATTTTGCACTCTCCAGCTTTGGTAAATAAACCCCAGAGTGTGTTTTACTCCTTCTGTATATGGTGACATGTCAGGAATGTATTCATGTAAAGTTAATGAAATGTCTACTTTAATTATGGAAATGGTGGGGTTGAGGAAGAACTATGGAGCGTTGCCTGAATATATATTACGGTGGATAAGATCCAGAAATTTTAGCCCTGGTGAAGATGAACATACTGACAGATGACGAACCTTTGACTTAAAACAAAGCTGAAATCTGAATACTGTTATTTAACATTACACATCATCTTTGCTATTTGCACAACCTCCTCCAAAAATGAACGTCTTCTGCAATTTTGGCCAAGAGTTCGACCTTCAGCTTGGTCTTTCCTTTGTCCTCGTCCTTAAATTGCACCTTTTCTTCTGCACAGTTGTGGCGGGTTAAGGTGTCAGTCCCACCAAGAACTACATTCCGGTCTCCCGTACCACCAACTCAGGACCGTAAATCTTTTTTTTTTTGGGGGGGGGGGGGGGGGGTTCAGCAGCAGGTACTAAGTAAAAGTCTTTTTAACCACTTCAGCCCCGGAAGATTAGGCTGCTCAATGACCAGAGCACTTTTTGCGTTTCTGCACTGCGTCGCTTTAACTTACAATTTGCGGTCGTGCGGTCGTACCCAAACAAAACTGATGTCCTTTTTTTCTCACAAATAGACTTTTCTTTTGGTGGTATTTGATCATCTCTGCGGTTTTTATTTTTTTGCGCTATAAACAAAAAAACAGCGACAATTTTGATAAAAACACAATATTTTGTACTTTTTGCTATAATTAATATCCCCAATTATTTTTTAAAAAAGCTATTTTTTTTCTCAGTTTAGGCTGATATTTATTCTACATATTTTTGGTAATAAAAATCACAATAAGCGCATATTGATTGGTTTGCGCAAAAGTTATAGCGGCTACAAAATAGGGGATAGATTTATGGCATTTTTTTAATTATATTTTTGTTTTTCTAGTAATGGCGGCGATCTGCGATTTTTAACGTGACTGCGACATGGTGGACACATCGGACACTTTTGACACGTTTTTGGGACGATTGACAATTATAGAGCAATCAGTGCCATAAAAATGCATTGATTACTGTATAAATGTCACTGGCAGGGAAGGGGTTAACACTAGGGGGCGATCAAGGGGTTAACTGTGTTCCCTGACTGTGTGTCCTAACTGTAGGGGGAGGGGACTGACTATAGGAGATGACAGATGACATGGCTCCTAGCTATTAGGTATCATGATCTGCATCTCCTCTCAGAAAACAATAGGGATTTGTGTGTTTACACACACACACGTCCCTGTTCTGCCTCTCGTGCCCGCGATCGCTCGTGGATGGCGGTCATCGCGACCGCCGGTCACGTGCATCGGAACCCCCGCAGTGCAGCGGGCACGTGCTGGCGCCTGCTATACCGCTTAAAGGAGCCCACATATAGCTACGACGGTAGGGTTGCCACCTGTCCGGGATTCACCCAGACACTTCGGGTTTGGAATCATGCGTTCGGGTTTCAGACAGCATGAAACCCGGACACATTATTCAGACCAGACTATGGCTTCCCAGCAGGGTTGCCGGCTGCAGTTGTGTAAGCCGAGTGTCTGTTACACACTCTTTCACACTGCCCAAAACCAGCACTAACAATTACCCCTCCCTCCACACAGACGGGAGAGGAGAGAGGGCTCGGTCTGCTCCTCTTCCTCCCACATCTACAACTTTGTGTCTGCCCACACTCCAGCAGCCTCAGCTACATCTGGATAAGAGGTTATGACTGCCAAGTGGTGAGAGAGCTCCCCATCCATCCCTGTCTGTGATTGAAGTCTACCTCTTTCTCTCTCCTGCCTCTGAGTGAGTACACTAAGGTAAATCAGGGTTCTCAGAGCATCCTTTACATCAGAGTTCCCCTTTACACCAGAGGCCACAGTGTTCCCCCCTTACATCAGAGTCCTCTCCGTACATCAGAGTTCTCAGTGTTCCCCCTTAAATCCGGGTTCCCAGAGCATCCCTTATGTCAGAGTCCCCAGAGTTCTCCCTTACATCAGAGTCTGCAGAGTCCCCCCTTACAGTGAAAGGGAACTCTGCGAGTTCAGATGTAAAAGGGGAACTCTGTGGATTCTGATGTAAAGGGGGACTCTTGTGAATAACTTAATTTGATTAGAAATGTTATTTTATTGCAAAATATATGTATAGTTCATACTATAAAAAAAGATTCCTGTGCGCCGCTAAAGTTTTCGGGTTTGACTTGAAGAAAAGGTGGCAACCCTATACGACGCCTCGCGGGATCGTGCCGACCTGCCGCAGTATAATGACGGTGGCTGGTCGGGAAGTGGTTAAATAACACAAATTGCGTCAAATTCATAAAGACTGGAAAAATGAAAACCTAGGGTATGTGTTGCTCATAGTAAGCAATCACATCATTGACCCTCTTGAGAATTGAACCAGATTTCTGTTTTGCCTTCTTCCAGTTTTTATGAACGTTGCCCGGTGAGATTGGTGGCGCAATGTAATAGCCAATCTTACTTGGCAGGTGCAAAGGGGCACCATCTTGTGGAAGGAAGCACACTCACTAATTATTTTTTTTTTATGCAGCATATTAGGCAAAAGAAGTTGTACTGTGCAAAGTCCATACATACAGAACGTACCTCCCAACTTTCGAGCTGGAGAAAGAGGGACATGACAGGGAGGCAGTGATCTGCGGCGCTCAAAAAAGTGGGCATGGCCAAACATGATAGTGGGAGGGTCTTAAGGGACACGGTTAAACAAAACCTGGGCATCCTTGTACCTATAAAATATGCTGAGGCCGAGTCTTCCATAATTGCTGTTGTGTTGGCCTGCTAGGCCCTGACTGTTCACATGTAGCGATTTGGGTTCGTGGACAGAATCGCTGTGATTCCGCCCGCAAATTCCAAATCACACTGCAATGTTGGCAAAAACGCAGCACATGTGTTTGTGTTCCATTCGTTTTTAGTGGCACCAAAACGCGGTGTGGTTTTGGATGCTTGTTGTGCGATAAATCGCTCAAAAATCACAGCAAAAAGACACCAAGTTGTGGTGCCAGTAAAACTGAATGCAACACAAACACATGGGCTGCGTTTTGCCAGCATTGCAGTGTGATTTGGAATCGGGCGCGGTGGCGGGCAGAATTACAGCAATATTCTGCCCACGATCCCAAATCGCTACATGTGCCTAACAGGCTAACACAACAGCAATTATGGAAGACTCGGTCCAGCGTCTCAATCACCAACTTTGCCACCATCTCAGATACCAGTAGAATGACAGGAATAAATTCTGCCTCACTGCAGGTCTAAGCTAGCCTGACTAAGGAGGACACAAGGGAAAGAGGGACACACCAAGTGACCCGGGATGGACTGAAGTGGACAGCAGCAGCCAACAGAACTTCAGAACATCCTTCCTTATACACGTCCACGTGGCAGGCTGGTGGCTAACAGCAACCTTGAGGGTCCAGATTCTCACCCAAGTGGCAGTCAAAGGTGAGAAGTGGCACTGCAAGGAGGTGGAACCAATGGAAATAGAGAGGATTGGTGGGCGGGTAGGCGCCAGCCGCTCCCACTCTGCTCAGTGCTGCCTCCTGTCCTGGTGGCTGTGGCTGGACAAGTCAAGAAGACATGAGATCTTATAAAGGAGCCTGGAGGCACCGAGGTGCGGAGGCAGAGCAGCGAGAGCCAGGACCCTCTTTAAAATTAAATGGACCCTGGGCAAACATTTTCAAAATGAGTTTACTGCGGCAGATCTGGTTGTCAGATGTTACAGCACACATTACGGCTCACTGGTTATTTGCTAGAGAGTACAGTAAATCATTTCTGCTTGCTGATTGGTTGCCAGAGGTTAAAGCACATGTTACGGTTCACTGATTAGTTGCTAGAGGTTACAGCTCATCATTTAGGCTTGCTGAGTGGTTGCTAGAGGTTACTACACATCATTACTGCTCACTAATTAGTTGCTAGAGGTTACAGCTCATCATTTCTGCTTGCTGAGTGGTTGCTAGAGGTTACTACACATCATTACTGCTCACTGATTGGTCGCTAGAGGTTACTGCACTTTATTTCTGCTCACTGATTAGTTGCTAGAGGTTACAGCTCATCGTTTCTGCTTGCTGAGTGGTTGCTAGAGGTTACTACACATCATTACTGCTCACTGATTGGTTGCTAGAGGTTACTGCACATTATTTCTGCTCACTGATTAGTTGCTAGAGGTTACAGCTCATCGTTTCTGCTTGCTGAGTGGTTGCTAGAGGTTACTACACATCATTACTCTCACTGATTGGTTGCTAGAGGTTACTGCACATTATTTCTGCTCACTGATTGGTAGCTATAGATTACTGCTTACTGAATGGTTGCTAGAGAATACAGCAGTGTGACAAAGTTCTGTTAAGCATGCCGGGAGAGTAGTGGGCATGACCAGATTGCGTGTAAGAATGGCCTAAGCCCCCCTATTCACATTGGAGCAGGTTGTTGACCTGTCCAATCGCATGACATGTCGCTCCCTTTTGCCAGCCATGTTCAAATGCCGCACCGATCTGAAAAAGTAGTTCCTGCACTACGTTTGGTGATTTCAGGTGCGACTTACATAGACATCTGTACATGAAGCTGCACTGATGTCTTCCAAGCCACACCTGAAATTTTAATTATGCGATTTCTAAAGAAGTTGCACGATTTCAAAACCGCAGTCAATGTGAACAGGGACTCAAAGGGGATGATTAAACAGAACCACCCCTTTACCACCTACCTCTGAATGAATATAGCAGCTGCATCAACGACTATACATTGTCATGACATCAATGCTTGGCTTCACGGTGCCGCAACCCGACATGTTAAGTTTCATTGGTGGCGTCCCCGTTAAACGTGCCCATTGATGTCACAGTTGCTGCAGCCACAAACCAAATGCACAGAAAATCAGAGACTGCGGATAGATTACAGGAGATAACCAGAGACTGCGGATAGATTACAGGAGATAACCAATGACTGTGGATAGATTACAGGAGATAACCAGAGACTGCGGATAGATTACAGGAGATAACCAGAGACTGCGGATAGATTACAGGAGATAACCAGAGACTGCGGATAGATTACAGGAGATAATCAATGACTGTGGATAGATTACAGGAGATAACCAACGACTGCAGATAGATTACAGGAGATAACCAGAGACTGCGGATAGATTACAGGAGATAATCAATGACTGTGGATAGATTACAGGAGATAACCAACGACTGCGGATAGATTACAGGAGATAACCAGAGACTGCGGATAGATTACAGGAGATAACCAGAGACTGCGGATAGATTACAGGAGATAACCAGAGACTGCGGATAGATTACAGGAGATAACCAGAGACTGCGGATAGATTACAGGAGATAACCAATGACTGTGGATAGATTACAGGAGATAACCACAGCCTGCGGATAGATTACAGGAGATAACCAATGACTGTGGATAGATTACAGGAGATAACCAACGACTGCGGATAGATTACAGGAGATAACCAGAGACTGCGGATAGATTACAGGAGATAACCAGAGACTGCGGATAGATTACAGGAGATAACCAGAGACTGCGGATAGATTACAGGAGATAACCAGAGACTGCGGATAGATTACAGGAGATAACCAATGACTGTGGATAGATTACAGGAGATAACCAGAGACTCGAATAGATTACAGGAGATAACCAGAGACTGCGGATAGATTACAGGAGATAACCAGAGACTGCGGATGGATTACAGGAGATAACCAATGACTGTGGATAGATTACAGGAGATAACCAGAGACTGCAGATAGATTACAGGAGATAACAAGAGACTGCGGATAGATTACAGGAGATAACCAACGACTGCGGATAGATTACAGGAGATAACCAGAGACTGCGGATAGATTACATGAGATAACCAATGACTGCGGATAGATTACAGGAGATAACCAATGACTGTGGATAGATTACAGGAGATAACCAGAGACTGCGAATGGATTACAGGAGATAACCAGAGACTGCGGATAGATTACAGGAGATAACCAATGACTGTGGATAGATTACAGGAGATAACCAGAGACTGCGGATAGATTACAGGAGATAACAATGACTGTGGATAGATTACAGGAGATAACCAACGACTGCGGATAGATTACAGGAGATAACCAGAGACTGCGGATAGATTACAGGAGATAACCAATGACTGCGGATAGATTACAGGAGATAACCAGAGACTGCGGATAGATTACAGGAGATAACCAATGACTGTGGATAGATTACAGGAGATAACCAATGACTGCGGATAGATTACAGGAGATAACCAGAGACTGCGGATAGATTACAGGAGATAACCAATGACTGTGGATAGATTACAGGAGATAACCAACGACTGCGGATAGATTACAGGAGATAACCGGAGACTGCGGATAGATTACATGAGATAACCAATGACTGCGGATAGATTACAGGAGATAACCAGAGACTGCGGATGGATTACAGGAGATAACCAGAGACTGCGGATAGATTACAGGAGATAACCAGAGACTGCGGATAGATTACAGGAGATAACCAGAGACTGCGGATAGATTACAGGAGATAACCAATGACTGTGGATAGATTACAGGAGATAACCAGAGATTGCGGATGGATTACAGGAGATAACCAGAGACTGCGGATAGATTACAGGAGATAACCAATGACTGTGGATAGATTACAGGAGATAACCAATGACTGTGGATAGATTACAGGAGATAACCAGAGACTGCGGATAGATTACAGGAGATAACCAATGACTGTGGATAGATTACAGGAGATAACCAGAGATTGCGGATGGATTACAGGAGATAACCAGAGACTGCGGATAGATTACAGGAGATAACCAATGACTGTGGATAGATTACAGGAGATAACCAATGACTGTGGATAGATTACAGGAGATAACCAGAGACTGCGGATGGATTACAGGAGATAACCAGAGACTGCAGATAGACTAGTTAAAGCACATATAGCTACTTCTTCTGCAATCTGCACTGACGCACTGGGGGGTTTCAACCCCCAAACCCCCCCCCCCCATATCTACTTCCCTTCACCAACTGACACTCCCGTACCCACCAGTGTTGCCAACCTACCAGATTGAAATTTACTGGCTCGACACCCAAAATTTACTGGCACAGCCAAGCCCTGGCAGGGCCAAATCATTTGGTGGAGGGGGAATTATAAAGATGGTCCATAAAGACATGGATGAGCAAGTTTGGGGTGGAGGAACTTGACTGGCCTGCACAGAGTCCTGACCTCAACCCGATAGAACACCTTTAGGATGAATTAGAGCGGAGACTGCGAGCCAGGCCTTCTCATCCAACATCAGTGCCTGACCTCACAAATGGTCTTCTGGAAGAATGGTCAAACATTCCCATAGAGACACTCCTAAACCTTGTGGACGGCCTTCCCAGAAGAGTTGAAGCTGTTATAGCTACAAAGGGTGGAGCCAACCCAATATTGAATTAAAGTTCATGTGCGTGTAAAGGCAGGCGTCCCAATACTTTTGGTAATATAGTGTGTCTGTGCACATTTTGTCTAATAATAATATTATTATTATTATCAAAATGAACATTTTACTGCAGCCTGAAGGTGTCAGTGTTCATCGATTTAATACTGTAATTTGCAAATGTAATTACATTTTAGAAAAATATATATATAATTAAATTATCCTCAAAGTTATAATAAATACATTTTCTAAAACAACATGTTTTCATATTTGTAAGCGTACAATTCTAATAAAATAAAATAAAGCATGCCACAGCTAGGGTGCCCACGTGTCCCGGATTGCCCGGGATAATCCCGCAATTAGCAGGTCTGTCACCCTCATTCCGGGATTCCTGATTGAAATTGACAGAGCGAGCAAATCCCGCCATAGCGCTGGCGCTCGCTCCGCCTCCAGTTCCGCCTCCACCTGAGACTCTGGCCCCTGGTTCTTAGAGCCGCCTGGCAGATAGCAACCAGTGAGCTCACAGCCGCGACTCACTCTGCCTAGTATGCAAAGCAAAGAAGTTAATTTTCAGCGGGGGGCAGCCCCAAAGACACCAATCCACCGGCACTGCAGTCTGGGTTAGGATCTCCATGGACAGTGATCAGGAAAAATGTAAAAAGCGCCACCCCCCCCAGCACATTCCCGACTCCCACCTCTCTACTAGCACAAGTGGAAGGGGAGGGGGTCAGTAGTGGGGGGGTCCGCACTGAGGGAGAAGTGACTGAGGGGGTCTATTCTTAGTCGGGGGCTCTAAACTGATGGAGGAGGGGGTATGTATTTAGTGGGGGGTCTATACTTAGTGGAGAGGGGGGTCCGTACTGAGGGAGGGGATCTATACTTAGTGGAGGGGGTTCGTACTGAAGGAGGGGGTCTATACTTAGTGGAGAGGGGGTCCGTACTGAGGGAGGGGGTCTATACTTAGTGGAGAAGGGGTCCGTACTGAGGGAGGGGGTCTATACTTAGTGAAGAAGGGGTCCGTACTGAGGGAGGGGGGTCTATACTTAGTGGAGAGGAAGGTCCATACTGAGGGAGGGGGTCTATACTTAGTGGAGAGGGGGGTCCTTATTGAGGAAGGGGGTCTATACTTAATGGAGAGGGGGGGTCCGTACTGACCCCCCCCCTATATATATATATACATACATATATATATATATATATATATATATACATATATATATATATATATATATATATATATATATATATATATATATATATATATATATATATATATATATATATTTATGGTTGGAGCCCTATGTCCGATATGTACATAGATAACACTTATAGTAAAGATAAGACTTACCATATGAAATGGACCTGAAAGTGTGCCTTGGTCTAATGGCCGGTATGCCAAAATAAGGGGGCATACCCTGGTTTAAGAAATGATTATTCTGTAAGAGAAATGAATGAAATGAATAGTTTGAGAAATGCTGTGAAATGGGGATGGGAGGGTGGGTATCGCGCACAGGAAACCGACAAGCACCACAGGTGAGCGGGCTGCTTAAGTACCCCCCGGGCTCCTCCCATAAATTCAGGCCACCATACTGGCCTTCCTACTTATGGTTGGAGCCCTATGTCCGATATGTACATAGATAACACTTATAGTAAAGATAAGACTTACCATCGGAAATAGACCTGAAAGTGTGGACTTACCATATGAAATGGACCTGAAAGTGTGCCTTGGTCTAATGGCCGGTATGCCAAAATAAGGGGGCAAAAACATTCAGGTAGGGTTATAATTTTATTGGTTTTCAGTTATGTATTGAGCCAATTTGGAGAATGCCTGTGCCATCTCTGTTTGCGGATTGGGGATATACCGGGCGAAGCAGGCTGATTTCCACCTGCCTAGTCTTTTGATGATGTGGTCTGGAACCCCGTGGCGGGACGCCCCGGAGGCTGCTCCGATGCGGAAAGAGTGTCCGGAATACTGACTAGGGTTAAGGTGAAGATTGCGGAGAAGTATCCTTATGTGTTTCACAAACTGAGAGGCGCTTAAGGGTTTAACTGGGAATGGTAGAAGGGGACTGCTGTCTGGTTGCTCAGGCAGGAGTGACAGGAGTCGGTTGAGTACAGCGACTGGACACCAGCTGTTGTTGGTTTTGTAGAGGTGAATGTTCACTCCTGAGCCCGTTTGCTGGGTTTTAGAGACCTCGAGGTGCAGGATGAAGTGGTCTTGGTATCGAAGCAAGTGTCGTCTGCATAGTACTTGGTCTGTGGGTTTGTTAGAGGTGAATTCGCCAGGCCGCAAGAACCCATAGTAAGCTAAATATACGGCTGCTTGTAAGACCGTGCTGGGGAGCAGACCGAATGGCGAAGTAGCCAGAATAGTTGACATGTCCCTAAAGATGGGCCCCGTAATGGGCAAGCGCTTAGTGCTGATGACTGGTTGTTGTTTCTGGATTCCCCTTAGAATGGCTCGTATAGCGTGAGATGAGAACAGTGAAGATTTCGTGGGGTCTTCAAGCGCCATGAAATGTTGAATGCCGGCTAGGTATAGCCGGATGGTGTTGTAGGATAAGGCCAGCTGCGTGTGGCAGTGTGCAGTGAAGGCCAGTACCTGTTTGATATCTGTTGGTCCTTTACGGCAGGACGTGAGGAATTTATTAAAGGCCTTCCAAGCTGTCTGGTAGGCTTTGAGTGTGTTGTGGGAGAGGGAATGATTTATGAGTTGCGTAGCTCCGTGTAGATGTTGAACTAGTCCAGGGTCAGTTGCGACCAGACAGGGATAGGGGCCGACATTGGATCGGCATCGGGAACCTGTTTGAAAAAGGAGGGATAATTGAAACGTGACAGTGCGTCAGCTGCTGAGTTGTATCTGCCGGGAATAAATGCACAGTGTATATTGAACTGATGCTGTAAAGACAGTTGTACCAACCTGCGCAGGAAGGACATGACTGCTAGGGACTTGGACCTGCCTCTGTTGATGATGTCTGCCGTGGCCTGGTTGTCGGTGGTGAAAACTACGGTTTGTCCTGTCCAGTGGTGGCCCCAGAGTTGTGCGGCTGCCACTATGGGATAAAGCTCAAAGAGGGCAGATGTTTGGGAAAAGCCGGGTATCAACAGTATCTGTTGAGGCCAGGGTCCTGAAAACCAATGATGGCCAAAAATTGCCACGAAACCTGTGGAGGCTGCAGCGTCCGTCACCACCTGGGGTGAATGGACCGAAACCATAGGTATAAATAGAGATATGCCATTCCAGGCGGACAAGAATTCCTCCCACATAGATAGGTCCGCTATAGCTGCGGAGTCTAAATTCAAAATCTGATCAGGGTCTTGAGTTTCTGACAGAAATCTAAGCAGGCGTGATACAAATGTGCGGCCTTGTGGGATAATTCGCATAACGAAGTTGAGCATACCCAGGAGAGACTGCAACTGTTTTTTGGTACAGCCCTTGGTGTGTGTATACTCATGAAGGACTGCCCTAATGCGTGTTAGTTTGTCGGGGGGGAGACTGGCTTGCATTGCGCAGGTATCCAAGCTGACCCAGAGAAAGGTGATGATGTTTGCTGGGCCATCGACTTTGTGCTCGGCGATAGGAACATTGAGGTTTCCAAAAATTACTCTAAGTTTGTCGAGATCTCCTGGGGGCTTGCTGGGCGGTTCTATCAGTAGGAAGTCATCCAGATAATGGATGACTTCATGGCATTGACCCTTGTGTAATAGTATCCAAACGAGGGACTGAGCGAACGTGTCGAAAAGCCACGGGCTACTCTTCGAACCGAAGGTGAGTTTTGTAGCAAAATAATATGCTTCCTTCCATTTGATGCCATGCCAGCACCAAAGGGATGGGTGGATGGGCAGGAGCTTGAAAGCATCCGAGATGTCGGCTTTGGAGAGCCAGGCACCTGTGCCTGCTTTGATGATCGCTTGTATTGCCATGTCAACGGAGGAATATTTTACGGAAAACTCTTCGGAGGGGATCAGGGAATTGAGACTGGGTATGTAGGAAGAATGAGGCGCAGACAGGTCGTACACCAAACGCAATTTATTTGAGAACTTGCCCTTGACAAGCCCAATAGGGCTGACTCTCCATGTGCTGAAAGGGGGGCAAGTGAAAGGGCCTATCACGTAGTCTCGATCTACCTCTGCCTGTAAGAGCTGATCTATGGCTTGTTCGTCAATGGCTGCCGAACGAAGATTGGCACATTCGTGAGTACTGTGGGGTAGTGAAATGAGGCCGGTGTGAAAGCCTGCTGTGAAGCCTTGGATAAGGTAGGTGGCCAGGGAAGGGGTGGGATGTGAAGTGAGATACAGTCTTAACCATAAGAGGTTGATCCGGCTTAGTCATGCCCTCTTGTGTTGCTTGACTTCACACAAATTCCTAGGGTGTGCTCTTTGGCATAAGGTGCAGATGTGAAGTAGACGGCACTGGCTGAAGTTGCAGGACCCATAGTTGAAGTTGTTACAGATGGCTGCCCCTCCCACGGTTCGGACTGGGCGTCCGAGTTTGTCCACCTGAGGCGTTGGTTCAGGGATCGACTGACCCTGTACTGTACCTGAGGTAGAGGGAAACTCGAAGGGCCGTCTGATCGCCGCATTGGCGCACCAGGTGGCAGTGTGGGTGGAAGACTGGCAAATCGCACACAGAGGTGAGCGTAAGCCGGCAAAGTGGCGGCAGAAGAGCTCTGTGTCCATGAGACTCCAATCTGTCGTAGTCTGGAATTGTATGAGTCTGGCGGCCGCCTTAGCTGAAAAGGAACGATGATAATCGTAAAAGGCAAAACCTCCATACTTGTGGCCCAAGTCTACCACAGTATGGAGATACAAGTCCAGCTCTTCCCGCCTGCTAGGGGTGGCTGAGCACAAGACATCTCTGAGCATGCCAAAGGCCAGGGTAAATTCTGGGACTGATAGCTTGCGGTTCAATCTGGGGTCTTTGGCTTTAAGGACCACCGATATGTCGCCCCAGGAGTAGGCCTTATTTTCTGCCAAATCATGCACGGAAATAAGGAGAGAGGCCAGGTTGACGTCCTTGCCGTCCAAAATGTCCTTCCTGATACTGGTTGGGACCAGATGGGAGGGGTAGACAATGGGGCTCGAGCCTGAGGTACCTGCAGGAAGAGGTGTCAAGGTTTGAGTTGCAGTTGGGTCGGGGACAGCCGTGGTCGGTCGGGCCTCCAGAAGTGCAACCCTGGTTTGGACATCTGCAACTGAGGTGGATAGAGATGACACCATCGTGTGTAATTGCGAGATGGCCGATGATATCGACTGGAGGGATGCCTGTTGGGTACTGGGTCCTGCTGCTGGTGGGGGAAAGAGGAGTTTGAAGAGCTCGCCTTTCCTCGCTGTGGCGGGGAAGGGGACACCTCTGCGTCTGAGCTCTGCCGTCAGTTTGGGGATAGTCCATCCCCTGAGGGACTGCACGCTGCCGCTTTCTGAGACCGGAGAAGGTGACAGAGGGGCCGTGAAGTCTTCGCTGCCGGCCTGGGACATGGTTGCTCTGGTGAGGATCTCTTGAGCTTTATTTCCTGGTTGACTGTAACCTATTGGGGGTGACATGAATTTCAAGTTTTTCCTTTGATCCGCTGAGTCATACTTACCCGACTTATTCTCCCATTCCCTTTTTTTTTTTTTTTTTTTTTTTTTATTTACCTGGGGGGATATCGTCCAACCTGGTGCAGGGTGGACCTACTGAACTTTGACTGACCTGAGGAAAATGAAAAGGTGACAATTCGTGAAGGGATTGCTAACTAACTTAAAGCAACGATTTGTATGGTGCTTGCAATCTTGTGACAATGAAATGATTCGAAATGTTTGCCTTGATTATGAATGAACTCCATGACAGAGGTCCGGCCTGGTCGTGTCATGATTTATTCGACCGTGAACCGGGCTCTGGAGCATGTATTGAAATGAGGCAACTGAAAACATTGGTGCACCCGGGACGAATCGGTGCCTGTTTGATGCATCTGGATTCGAATCGGAGCGCAGTATGAAATGAAATGAGAGAAATGATTATTTTGACCGAGGCTCGAATTGGTTGTGCCGTGTTTGCGACTGGCAACTAACCGAGCTCTGGTATAGGTACGAAATGCGATCGGACCCAGCGAGGCATTCCGTGACGAATCGATGCATCTCAGATGCGACTGGTTTCGAAACGGTGATGCGTTGTGGGAGTGAAATGGTAGTAATTGCATGACAGAGATATGGATCAATCGCCCGATATCTGCGACTGGCTATGATCCGGACTCTGGAGCATGTATCAGAAATGAGGCCGAGCCCTGGGGCACGCCGTAATGAATCGGTGCATCGAAGATGCGACTGGATTCGAAACGGAGCGCGGCAAGTGAGGATGTAACATATCGTTTACCATGACGGAGGCTCGAATTGGTCGTGCTGTTGTAGCGACTGACTACGAATCGGACTCCGGAGCATGTACTGAAATGTGGCCAATCCTGGGCACGCCGAGACGAATCGGTGCATTTCCATGCGACTGGATTCATGTCGGAACGTGATACGTGGAAATGAAATGATAACCATGACAGAGGTACGAATGACTGATAATAACGTAACTCTGGAGCATGTATAGAAATGAGGCCAATCCTGGGGCACGCCGAGACGAATCGGTGCATTTCCATGCGACTGAATTCATGTCGGAACGTGATACGTGGAAATGAAATGATAACCATGACAGAGGTACGAAATGACTGATAAAACGTAACTCTGGAGCATGTATAGAAATGAGGCCAATCATGGGGCACGCCGAGACGAATCGGTGCATTTCCATGCGACTGAATTCATGTCGGAACGTGATACGTGGAAATGAAATGATAACCATGACAGAGGTACAAATGACTGACAATAACGTAACTCTGGAGCATGTATAGAAATGAGGCCGTAATAACTGGGGCACACCGGAACGAATCGGCGCATCTTTTGGTGCGACTGGATTCGAATCGGAGCGCGGTAGGTGACTGAAATGAGAAATGATTTGAAATGTCAGAAATGAGTTTAGAAATGTTTCAGAAATGAGAAATGATTGATATCGAACTGACTTGATCCGATAAATTGCAAATTGCGACTCGCTATGGCTGTCTACCGACGCATATATATATATATATTTTTTTTTTTTTCTTTTTTAAATACCGACATGCTAGAAATGAAGCGACGTCTGCGTCGCGGTGCTGTCGAAATGGTAACATATCGAAAGTACGAGCGATATACATTGCAGTTTGTGAAATGCGAGTGAAACGAAAATTTGAAATCACGGTTTAGTGACATGATATGAAAACGAAAAGTCCGACGGGACCTTACCTGCGACAGCCAAGCCAGACGCGTGGTACAAACTACGAACGAAAAACGCGGACTTCGAAAGTTTTGAGTACGGAATATCGAATACGGGAACTTGCGAGGCAAGAACTTGCGGACGCTGGTATATCGAATAGTCGGCCTAGTGACGTATATCGCGCACAGGAAACCGACAAGCACCACAGGTGAGCGGGCTGCTTAAGTACCCCCCGGGCTCCTCCCATAAATTCAGGCCACCATACTGGCCTTCCTACATATATATATATATATATATATATATATATATATATATATATATATATATATTATTTATAATATTAATAACATTAAGATATGTACATATAATCAAATTCCTGAAAAATATATATTTTTATGCATTTTTAGCCTCTATAGTAATGAAAAAAAAATCAAGCACAGTGGTTTTTTTAATAAAAGTGTACCAAATAAAATTCATACATTTTCATTAAAAAATAAAATAAATAAAAAAATAAATAAAATATATATATACATATATATATATATATATATATATATATATATATATATATATATATATATATATATATATATATATATGCCCTCTGATTCCTCCTGTATGGATTTGTATTGTAAGTGTACTGTCTGCCCTCATGTTGTAAAGCGCTGCGCAAACTGTTGGCGCTATATAATAATAATAATAATATATATACATAAACATATATGTATATATATATATACACACACACATATTAGGTATGCTATTTTCAAGTAGCCTTGTTAAATTTTGGCCTCGGCATTTAGGCCTCTTTCACACGGGGCGGATCAGTCATGATCCGCCCCGTGAACATCCGCTTGCTCAGCGGGGATAGCTCCGCCGATCCCCGCTGAGCAGGAAGATGACAGGTGCATCGCTGCACGCTGTGCAGCGACGGACCTGTCAGAGCGCCGCTCTCCCCTATGGGGGGATCGGATGATGACGGTCCGTAGTGTCCGTCGTCATCCGATCCGAAAACGGAGGAAAAAGTAGGTTTTTCCTCCGTTACACTTTTCGGATCGGAGCGGGGCGGATGTCAGCGGACATGTCACCGCTGACATCCGACGCTCCATAGGGATGACTGTATGTCCGTTTTTCATCCGAAAACGGAAGGATGAAAAACGGACATACGGATCCCCGTGTGAAAGAGGCCTTAAGCAGAAATGGTCATAAAAAGGGTAAACCTATTTATTTTGTATAAGTAATATTTGCAACTTTTCAGGATTCTTGGCTCCTGCCCTACGAACGACCTTCGAGCAAAGAAAGCTTCCCCATGAATAATTAGCATTTTTTTTTTTTTTAAGTCACAACCTAAAATGATATAAAATTGGTGCCTTTAAGTTGCCTCTTACGCTCCCAGAATCTTGTGAAAGGACCTGTTTTATAGAGGTTTTGCAATGCGATTTAATGCTGACAGCTTATACCTTCCTGGAAAAATGCTGTATGAATTCAATTACAACCAATTTTAAGGAAATAATTATTGTTTTAAATGTTATGGCCACCCAGCGAGAACCCAAGATAGAGAAAATTACCTAGCATGGCTCACGGCTGTGGTTTTTTTTTTTTTTATTCTCAATAAGAATAGTCATTATGTTGTGTGATAGAGCTAATAAAATCACTTTTATTTATTTTTCTTGGTGTCACTGTAATGTTTTTTTTTTATTGTGAGGCTGGGGGTGGTCACACGCTGTGTGGCTGCAGTGGAAAAAAAAAATCTATGATGGGACTGCTTTGTATTCTTTGCATATAGAGAATGAAGTTCTCTGTGATATGTATTTGGGTGGCGGGATTGGGGAACAGAGGGGGTAGTGAGAGAGCAAAAAAAAAAAAAAATCAAAATTTGAATTATTTTTTTGTCTTTCACAGGCAAAACTTCAAACTGCACAAAACAAAAAATAAAAAAATAATTTGGATATTTTTTTTTTTTATTTACCTCTAAATGCCTGTTGCTAGGTGGTCCCTCGTAATCTGCCTCTTCCAGTGCCTGGGCTGGTGACATCACTTCCCCCTCGGCACAGGAAGGGCTCGGCTCTGCTCCCTCCCTCCTGTCAATCATCTGAGACCCATTACAGGTCCCAGGTGACTGAGCGGCCAATCACGGCGCTCGGCGCCGCTCGTGCATGCGCAGTGGGTGCCAGGCTGTGAAGCCACAGCCCCGCGCCCACAGTTGCAATGCCGGCGCCGCCGAACGGAGGGGGAGACGAGCGGGGCTTCGATCCCCCGCATCGCTGGACCCAGGGACAGGTAAGTGTCCAATTAAAAGTCAGCAGCTGCAGTATTTGTAGCTGCTGACTTTTATTTTTTTTATTTATTTTTTTAGTGGCCCTCCTCTTTAATTAACCCCTTTGTATTGCATTAGTGGCATCAGTGTTAATTAACTACTGCAGCATGCAGGGGTTAATTAACACTGACACTGGTGCCACTAATGCAGCCCAAAGGGGTTAAATAACTGCCACTTGTCACTAATGCAGCATTGATAATACACATTAAAGAGGAGTTCCACCCAGGGAGTCCATTAAAAAAAAAAATAAATTAAAAGTCAGCAGCTACAAATACTGCAGCTGCTGACTTTTAATTGGACACTTACCTGTCCCAGGGTCCAGCGATGCGGGGGATCGAAGCCTCGCTTGTCCCCCCCCTCCGCTCGTTGGCGCCGGCATTTCAACTGTGGACGACGGGCTGTGGCTTCACAGCCTGGCACCCACTGTGCATGCGCAAGCGGTGCCGCGCGCCGTGATTGGCCGCTCAATCACCTGGGACCTGTAATGGGTCCCAGATGATTGACAGGAGGGAGGGAGCAGAGCGGAGCCCTTCCTGTGCCGAGGGGGAAGTGATGTCACCAGCCCAGGCAAAGGAAGAGGCAGACTACGAGGGACCCCCTAGCAACAGGAATTTAGAGGTAAGTAAAAAAAAAAAAAAAAATATCCAAATTTTTTTTGTTTTGTTTTTTAGAATTTTTCAGGTATTTTTGTTTTTTTGGGTGGAACCCCACTTAAAGTACCCTTCATGCATATTAAAAAAATACCATTGGTAATATATTAACCGCCCCCCAAAAAAGGAGTTAACAAATTCATCTGCAGATGGCTTACTTACTATTGCTTGGTTCCTCCTCCTCTAGATTACACTCGCTCCTGTCGAGAAACGTCCCCTATCTGATAGTGTCCGCCCTGTACTGCGCAGGCGCAGGAGGCGCCGTAAGTCTCCGAAGATGAACAGCTGTTCAGGGCGGATCTTTCTCGTCAGAACAGCGCTGCGCCTGCGCAGTACAGGACGGACAGCCCAACACTATCCCATGGGGGGGGGACTTTCTTGTCAGAACAATGGCAGTCGGGCGGAAATTGCTCCCCCTGACAGGGAAGTGAAGGGCTCGTCCTCGCTGTGCACTAGCGCATGGGGCACAGACATCATAGCAGCTCTGACTGGCTGTGCAGTATTCTGTGTGTACAGTCCAGCCACTTCACCTGCGCCCCCCTTCCTCTAGTGATTTGTCCCGCCCAGGGCATCCGCCCCTTCCGCCCCCGCCTTGTACCGGCCCTGACGCCTGCCTTTACACGCACATGAGCTTTACCCATTTCCTGACCAGGCCATTTTTGCGATACGGCACTGCGTTAATCTAACTGACAATTGCGCGGTCGTGTGACGCTGTACCCAGATAAAATTGATGTCCTTTTTTCCCCCACAAATAGAGCTTTCTTTTGGTGGTATTTGATCACCTCTGCGTTTTTTTTATTTGTTTGCACTAAAAACAAAATAAGAGCGACAATTTTGGAAAAAAAAAAAAATATTTTTAACTTCCAATAAAAATTAAAAAAAAAAAAAAAATCTAATTTCTTCATCAATTTAGGCCAATGTGTATGCTTCTACATGTTTTTGGTAAAAAAAATAAAAAAAATAAAATCCCAATAAGCGTATATTGATTGGTTTGAGCAAAAGTTACAGCGTCTACAGACTATGGGATAGATTTATTTATTTATTTGTTTGTTTTAAATTTTAAAGTAAGTAATGGCGGCAATCAGCGACTTATAGCGGAACTGCGATATTGCAGCGGACACATCTGACACTAAGTGACACTTTTGATGCTTTTTGGGGACCAGTGACACTAATATAGTGATCAATGTTAAAAATATACACTGTCACTGTACTAATGACACTGGCAGGGAAGGGGTTAACATCAGGGGTGATCAAAGGCTTAACTGTGTGCCTAGCCAGTGTTTTGCTACTGTTGGGGGAGGTGCTTGTACTAGGAAAAGGCCTGGATTGGTGCCCCTGCTTAGCAGAGACACAGGATCCATGTCTTCTGTACTGACAGAACGGTGAACTGCCGGTGTACTGAAGCATCGCCGGGTGCCGGTGGACATCGAGTCCGCTGTACCCACCAATCAGCTCCCGCTGTGTCTATTCTATTGTTTTTTTAAAGCTATTCTTTACTATTCTATTTGAATTTCAGAAGATGGTTATATTCTTTCTATTGAATTCTATTCTTTTTTTATTCTATTCTATTCCTTTCTATTCCATTCTATTCTGTTTATTTTCTATCCTATTTTGTTCTGTTTTACTCTATTCTATTCTTTTATTTTCTGTAATATTCTTTTCTATTCTATTCAATTTTTTTCTATTCTATTCCTTTATTTTCTATTCTATTTTATTCTCTTTTGGAAATTGGAAAACGATTCAAATTCGAAAATGATTTGATTCTATTCCTTTATTTTCTATTCTATTTTATTCTCTTTTGGAAATTGGAAAACGATTCGAGTTTGAAAATGATTCGAATTCGAAAACTATTCGAAATTGATTTGAAAACTTTTCAAATCGATCCGAATTCGAAAATTGGAACCGAATACGAAAAAACAAAACAAAACAAGTCCTTGTGGACCGGCCGCCACTGGTCAGGAACCAGGCCAGTAGTCACACACAGGATATCAGCCAGGGGTAAGGCAGCAAGCAGAGTCAGGAGTCAGGTTGACTGGCCTGCACAGAGTCCTGACCTCAACCCGATAGAACACCTTTGGGATGAATTAGAGCGGAGACTGAGAGCCAGGCCTTCTCGTCCAACATCAGTGCCTGACCTCACAAATGCGCTTCTGGAAGAATGGTCAAACATTCCCATAGACACACTCCTAAACCTTGTGGACGGCCTTCCCAGAAGATTTGAAGCTGTTAGAGCTGCAAAAGGTGGGCCAACTCAATATTGAACCCTACGGACTAAGACGTCATTAAAGTTCACGTGCGTGTAAAGGCAGGCGTCCCAATACTTTTGGTAATATAGTGTATTTACCATAGTTTATGGACTCTTTCACATAAACACGCATTGAGATTTTTTTTTTAGCAGAATGCATTTTGGTCTAAATTCATGATTTTAAAGAAGTTTGATTTTAAATTTTTGAATTTTTTGATTTTTAAGAAATTTGATTTTATTGGATATGTTTTTTAATAGAAAGTCAAAAAATATTGGTCTTTTTTCACATTTTTTAGTGTACATAGCAAAAAAAAAAAAAAATTAACAGTGGTGATCAAATACCATCAAAATAAAGCTCTATTTGTGTGAAAAACATGATATAAATTTCATTTGGGTACAGTGTCGCATGACGGCACAATTTCCAGTTAAAGTAGCGCAGTGCTGGATAGCAAAAAATGGTCTGATCATGAAGAGGGTAAAATCTTCTGGAGGTCAAGTGGTTAAAAAATTTTTTTCTTTTTAAGCTGTAAAATTCAATACAATATGGCAGCCTGGAGGCGTTCTGTACACTGTTGGTACAGAATGAATGATTTTCCCAGAAGTCTTCACTAAGATACAAATCAGAGTTTAGGCACCCCCTACAATAGTTTGGGTGGGATACTTTTAAAGGGGATGCAGACTAGGCACGTGCACTGCCGAAAAATGTGTTTGTTTTCGTTTCATTCGTTTTTTTCGTAAATTCTAGAAATTCGAAAATTTGGAATTCGTAAACTCGAAAATTTGAAAGTTCGGAAATTCAGAAATTCGAAAGTTCATAAATTCAAAAATTTGAAAATTTGGAATTCGTAAATTTGTAAATTTGAAAATTTAGAATTCGTAAATCCGTAAACTCGAAAATTCGAAAGTTCGGAAATTCAGAAATTAGAAAATTCATAAATTCGAAAATGAGAAAGTTAGGAATTCGTAAAATTTGTAAATTTGTAAATTCGAAAATTCATAAATTCGAAAATTGGGAATTTGTAAATTCAAAAATTCGGAATTCAAAAATGTGAACATTCAACAATTCGGAAATATGGCATTCGTTATTTGTAACTTAACGTAAGGGATAAATTCTTATTTGTTACGTTCACTAACAGCCAAATTTGAAAGCAAACTCCAATGCCTATAATTTAATAGTTCGTAATAGTTAAGTTATTATTAGTTAGTTATTATTTCAGATTTTTGAGTTATCAGGTTTTTGAAATTTGGGATTTTCGTTCTTTCGAATTTTCAAATTTTCGAATTTCTGAATTTCCGAATTTGAGAATTTCCGAATGTCGAATTTCTGAATTTTCGCATTTCCGAATGTCGAATTTCCGAATTTCTGAAATTTTGAATTTACGAATTTCTGAATTTACGAATTTTCAAATTTCAGAATGTCGAATTTACAAATTTCTGAATTTCCGAATTTTCAAATTTCCGAATGTCGAATTTACAAATTTCTGAATTTCCGATCTTTCGAATTTCTAATTTCCGGATGTCCGAATTTCCGAAATTTTACATTTCCGAATTCTCAAATTTCCGAATGTTCAGAAAAATTTGGAAATTCAAAAATTCGGAAATTTGGATATTTCCAAATTAACGAATTTGTCTAAATTCGTTAAAAAAAATAATTTGGAACGAAACGAATGGAACATGTCTAATGCAGACCCTGCACCTTTTCACATTGTGACACTGAGAATGCACCAGGTGAATATAAGAACCAGACCTTCCCATTTAGAATCAGTCTGCAAAGAACCTGGGGAAGTATACAGCTATTTCTTCCGAGTAAGGAAAGGTAGGAATCTGCTACTAAGTTTGTTAAAATTCCCCTACTGCGCATTGATCACCCAGAGGGGATTGTTTTTTTCCTCAACAAAAATGGGGCTGTTCTTTAAGTGAATGTAAATCTTTTGCAGCGTCTACAGATGACCAGTAGAGGGAGAATCTACTCATTTTACATGAACTGTTACAGTCTCAAAAATATATCACACCAAGCAAATCAAATGTGCAAATCCCATAAAATATTGCTTTTCGGTAAAAGGAGGTAATGAGACACTATGTGCACTATGCAAATGCAATTGTTCCAGAGCTTAGTAAATGAGGAAAAGTTTCACTTTGCAAAGAATACCCAATCACATGCAAGGAAAATTAAAAAAAACAGCATTTTTGCTTGCACATGATTGGATGATAGTGAGCTCTACTGAGCTCTAGGTAACTTCTCTTGCAAAGTCTTTAGTAAATGAATCCCAATGTTTCAAAATGTATTCTTGATTTACAGCAAAGAAATGTGTGTATATATACTGTATATACTGTATATACACTCACCAGCCACTTTATTAGGTCACATGGCCAATCAACAACTAGTCAGCAACTAGACATGGTGAAGACGACTTGCTAAAGTTCAAACCGAGCATCAGAATGGGGAAGAAAGGGGATTTAAGTGCACAACCATCTCTCGGGTAGGGATGAGCCGAACACCCCCTGGTTCGGTTTGCGGCAGAACATGCGAACGGACCGAAAGTTTGTGCGAACATTCGAACACCGAACACTATGGGACTCGAACGTGAGAAATCAAAAGTGCGAATTTTAAAGGCTAATATGCAAGTTATTGTCCTAAAAAGGGTTTGGGGACCCGGGTCCTGCCCCAGGGGACATGGATCAATGGAAAAGAAAGTTTTAAAAACGGACATTTTTTCGGGAGCAGTGATTTTAATAATGCTTAAAGTGAAACAATAAAAGTGAAATATTCCTTTAAATATCGTACCTGGGGGGTGTCTATAGTATGCCTGTAAAGTAGCGCATGTTTCCCGTGTTTAGAACAGTCCCTGCACAAAATGACATTTCTAAAGGAATAAAAGTCATTTAAAACTGCTTGCGGCTGTAATGTAATGTCGGGTGCCGGCAATATGGATGAAAATTATTGAGAAAAACGGCATGGGTACCCCCCAGCCCATTACCAGGCCCTTTGGGTCTTGTATGGATATTAAGGGGAACCCCGCACCCAAATTTAAAAAAGAAAAGGCGTGGGCCCACAGGCCCCATATACTCTGAACAGCATTATACAGGCGGTGCAAACATGACAGGGACTGTAGAATCTGTTTGTAATTTGGAACAGGTACATTGTAAGTGTAGCTTTCTGTACCAATGACAATTGGATTTTGAAAATTTAGGGTTATTAGGGAAACAAGAATTGGTGATAAAGCATTAAGGAAGACACCTTTTTCCCATATTAACTCTTACAGGAGAGAATTTCCCTTCCTAGGGGTAGATTTCCTCCCACTTCCTGCTGTCCCCCTCCTTTTGCAAGTAGGAGCTGTTTGTAAGTCTGATGTTTGAAAGTAGGGGACCGCTTGTATATACTACATGGCCTGCCCTATATACTCTGCAGAAAATTGGGCCTTAGGTGTTGGTGGTACCAGAACACTGTAAGCCCTCACAGTTACTCTTGGTGGGCGCTGGAACGGGCCCTGCTGTGAAATATTATATCAAGAATTGTAATTACATGCCCCTGTTGAACAAGGGCAGAAAAATTGGGCCTTTGGTAGTGGTGTGGTGGTGATGCCACAACACTGTAAACCCTCACAGTTACTCTTGATGGGCGCTGGAATGAGCCCTGCTGTGAAATATTAAATCAAAAATTGTAATTACATGCCCCTGTTAAACAGGGGCAGAAAAATTGGGTCTTAGGCAGTAGTGGTGGTGCCACAACACTGTAACTCCTCACAGATTCTGTTGCCGAGCGCAGGAACGAGCCCTGTTGTGAAATATTAGAGCAAATATTGTAATTACACGCCCCTGTTAAACAGGGGCAGAAAAATTGGGTCTTAGGCGGTGGTGGTGGTGGTGGCACAAGACTGTAAAGCCTCACAGATACTCTTGTTGAGCGCAGGAACGGGCTCTGCTGTGATATATTAGAGCAAATATTGTAATTACATGCCCCTGTTAAACAGGGACAGAAAAATTGGGCCTTAGGCACTGGTGGTGATGCCACAACACTGTAACCCCTCACAGATACTGTAGTTGAGCGCAAGAACGAGCCCTGATGCAAAATATTACAGTAAAAATTATAATTATACACCCCTGTTGAACAGGGGCAGAAAAATTGGGCCTTGGTGGTGTTGCCTTGAAACAAAAACAGGATAGTCACTCAGCATAGGCAGTCTTCAAGGGATCTCACATTCATAGAAAAATGAATCGGTTACATCAGCATCAGGTGCTTGATAGCTGGTGATCCCAGACTGATTCATTTTTATGAAGGTAAGCCGATCAACTGAGTCTGTGGACAGGCGCACTCTGTGATCGGTTACAAAGCCTCCAGCAGCACTGAATGTGTGTTCAGAAAGAATGCTGGATGCAGGACAGGCCAGTAGCTCAATTGCATATTATGCAAGCTCTGGCCAGTGATCCATCCTCAAGACCCAGTGGATTTTTGGTTGGAAAGGTCTCCAAGTCTGATCATGCCCCTAGGTATTCCTGCACCATGTAAATCAGACGCTGGCGATGGTTGCTGGAACCGATTAGACCTTGGGGCTGCGGACTAAAGAATTGTCTGAACGCATCGGTCAGAGGGCCACCTTCTCCACCACTCCTTCTGTGACTGATTGAAGCCTCAGCAACACATTGTCCAGGAGCGTTGTCAACATTGAGTTCCACCTGATGGGCATGTCACAACTGAGGCGATTCTTGGGCAGGTTGCATTCCTTTTGAAAGTCAGACAGCTGAGCACTGGCATTATATGACCCGCGGAAATGCCCACAGACTTTCCTGGCCTGCCTCAGGAGATCCTGTAAGCCCGGGTACCTGCACAAGAACTGCTGCACCACCAAATTAAGGACGTGAGCCAAACAGGGAACATGAGTCAAGTGTCCCTGTCGGAGGGCGGAAAGGAGGTTGGTACCATTGTCACAAACCACCATTCCTGGCTGAAGCTAGCGTGGCGTCAACCACCTCTGAGTCTGACCCTGCAGAGCTGACAGAATCTCTGCCCCAGTGTGGCTCCTGTCCCCTAAGCAGACCAACTCAAGCGCCGCATGGCATCTTTTTGCCTAAGTGCTTGCGTAGCCCCTTGAATGCCTACGGAGCACCGCTGCTTTCGAGGACAAATCTGCAGAGGAAGAGGCCATAGAGGAAGAAGAAGAGGAGGGGGTGGAGGAGAGAGGTGTGGCAGAATCACCACTACTAGCATTTTGGAGGCGTGGTGGTGGAACAAGCTCCAACAATACTGCACCCTGTCCTGCATCCTTCCCAGCTGCCAGCAGAGTTACCCAGTGCGCCGTGAAAGAAAGGTAACGTCCCTGCCCATGCCTGCTGCACCATGAGTCAGCGGTAATATGCACCTTACCGCTGACCGCCGTGTCCAACGAGGCCAAGACATTGCCCTCCATATGCCGGTAGAGAGTCAGAATGGCCTTCCGTGAAAAGAAATGGCGTTTGGGAACCTGCCACTGAGGTACCGCACATTCCACAAATTCACGAAAGGGGGAAGAGTTTACCAGCTGAAAAGGCAGCAGTTGGAGTGCTAGCAATTAAGCAAAGCTAGCATTCAGCCGCTGAGCATGTGGATGGCTGGGACCAAATTTCTTTCGACGGTTTAGCAACTGGGGTAGGGAAATTTGCCTGCTTCAATCGTATGTTGGTGTAGCGATAGCAGATTGCCCGCAAGTACTTGGCACACCTAATTCTACTGGCCGCTCAGCTGTCGGCTAATTGCCAGCTCTCATCTCTCTCCACAGTTAACCAGCTGTTGTGGATCTGCGTGTCAGTACCGCCTACTTAAAGATCTCCAGCTCACTTCATTCCTGCCTTCGCCTTGGTCACATCACAAGAAACCATCTCCTGCGTTCCTGTTTAAAGACTGGCTTTGCTGACATCCCTTCTGGCTCCTTATCCTGCTTGCTGTTCCTCTACTTGGATCCCTGACTTCTGGCCTGGCTGATTACCCGATCTGGCTTGGCTGATTACCCGATCTGGTTACTGAACTCTGGCTATGCTTTGACTACGCTTACTCTATTTACCTTTTTATTTTTATTAATAAACAAGTGTGATTATACTGTACTTCTGTCTCGGTCTGGTTCATGGTTTCTGACATCTACACCTTCATTCCTCTCAGTGCAGGTTTCTGAGAGGACTGAAGGTATAGTGGGGTTGGAGATCCCAGCTGATGAGGAGCAAGTAGAGGTCCACCTTGTTCTTTGGTGTGGGTCTTTTAAGTACTGTTACCAATGGACTGCATGAGAGGTCAACATATGTCTGATCAAGCATGTGGTGCCCAAGCGGCTGCTGTTTTGGCCACGCTTGATACGCTTCAGACATATGTTGCAAAGAGCAATAGTGCGATCTGCTGCACACGTATAAAAAAAGCCCACACCAAAGAACTTTTCAAAATACACAGGGAGTCAGCAGTGCTCTGCACATGTGGAGCTCTGCGGTGTGATGCAGTCGGGTGGCTGCCCTTGAGCTGGCCCCTGGAGGGCATCCTACCTCATTGGAGATGTGGCTCCTCCTCCTCTCTTCTATCAGGCACCCATGTAGAGTTGGTGACCTCATCATCCCCTCCCTCCTGGAGCAAACCTAGGAGTATGCTGCAGCTGGGGGAACATGACTGCCAGTTTCTTGTCCTTCTTGGGCACCCCCTCTCTCTGGGCTCACGTTACTGCCTTCCTCAACCTGGGTACCATCATCGGAGCCTTCAAAACGCTGTGCATTCTCCTGCAGAATGTACCCGACACTGTGGTCGAACAGTTTGGGGGACTCCTCCGTGCATGATGGTGGGGCTAGGGAAGAAGTGACTGATGGCATTGAGCTGATGGAATAGGCCGCTTTGGCAGCTGCATTGGCAGGCAAACTACTCTGAGCCTGGGTGACAGAGGAAGAGGAGGATGAGGACGCCTTAGTTATCCACTCTACCAACTCTTCTGCATGTTGTGGATCAACACAGCCAGCTGCCGAAAAAAAGGACAAGCGTGCCCCACGGCCACATGCTGAGGATGCACCGTGTCCACGACCAGCACAGTTGGCTGTAGACACAGATCCTGCTTGCCCTCTTTTAGTGGCCTG